>OZ005648.1:25843738-26430238 GCA_963930645.1 Salticus scenicus
TATATTCGTATAAAGAAAGATATTTTTCCTATTTAATTATATTCATAAAGGAAGTCATTTGGAAAATAGCTTTAATAAAAGAAAATGAGCAAATAATTTTTGGCGTTTGATGTAAGATTAATTGTGAAAATTGCATTTACTTTCCAAGAAAGCAAATGTTTCTATAAGAAAAATGTTCCTTTAAATATTTGTGAAACAAATTTTGAAATATTTTTTATGTTTAATTATTTGTAGACATTTTTCAATCACGCTGATTTAAATGTAGAAAATAATATCTGACTTTTCTACAAATCGTCAAAATTTGAAAACTTACTAGACTCATTTAAAATATAGACTCTCTTCTAATAAGTAATTGGACGCTTTCGAATTTAGACTTTCTGTCAAATATCTAGAAAAGTTCTTTCGGAATTATCTGGAAACATTAGGAGTAAAAAAATATACCACCTTCATCTAGAATGAATAAGTGGTTATTTTCTAAATCCCTTAACTAGAAACATAGATTTCCGAGCTATGCGCATAAGGCACGCCAATAAATTGAATAGACGAAATGGTCGAGAATTTCTAGTCTACACATTTCTAGATGATGAAACAATATTCTGAATATTCTGAATCTTTTGTATTGAGAGAAATTCTCGCTTGATATTCTAGAATTAGGTCATAAACCAAGATTATAGTTGCTGAAACCCGCCTCTTGTATTCTCATTTATTTGCAGAGATTTCTAAATAAATTTGCCCTCTAGAATATAGGTAAACGCTGTAGAATTCTAATAGGGGTTTCTAGAACTCGCTTTCAAAGGGGACTAGAATGTATAAGGATGACATGGAACTATTTTTTCTAGAGCCCCAATTTAGATTCTAGATGTAGGTTACAGAATTATTTCTCAGTGAAAGACATGTTATAACCTCATATGCATTTCAGTAAAAAATTTGCCCTGAAAAGAAAAAGAGGACCAGTAAAATACTAAACAAAAGTCAAAATGTTTTGAATCACCTTGTAAAAAATAATGCTTTAAATGTATTTTGGCTAAAGCATGTGATTTTGAAGTTTCTTATAATAATCTGTATAAATTTTTATAGGTCTACCAAATACATTCATGAAGATATAAAGATTTCCTTTAAAAATCGAAAAAAAAAAAAAAAAAAAAAAAAAAAAACACTATTTTAATTATAACAAGTACAGTATTAGATCCAGTACAAAATTATATTTAGAAAATTTAGCATACTACATTAGACACAGCTTACTGCTATATTAATACAAAAACATTAAATATCTTACAAAATATGAGAGTGTTTACTAAATAGTTCTTAACTACGCATTCGCAAGTTTTTAAAAAAATTCGTATGCATAATTTAAATAACTGTGTCTTTCTCATGTTTTTCAGTGAAGATTGGTTTAAAACTACAATTAGGGGCTAGCACACTGTAAAAAATAGGTTCTTAAAAATGTCTCAAAATAGCTCCGAAAAAATATGTACTTAAAGTTGAAAACCCATGCACTCATTTTTGAGTACAATGACGTGTCAAACATGGGGATATTGGTATTCTTATTAATCAACCCCATTTTTGAGCATGTTAGTATACTCAAAAATGAGTACATGGGTTTTCAAATTTAAGTATATATTGTTTCGGGGCTATTTTGAGACAATATATACTTATTTTTAAGAACGTATTTTTTACAGTGTATTTTACAATACAACTGAGAAAAATCAATAATATTTGTGATCACCCTCTATCGATAAGTAAACAAAAGGATCTGTAAATTTAGTATATATTGATATATAGATCCAGTGCAATTTGTGTGACGATAGCATGATAAATAACGGAGATATAAACATTTATTTAAAAAAAAAAAAAAAAAAAAAAAAAAAATCATCATGTTTTCTATTTATAATATACAGAGTTTTAAATGAAAATTATTCCCACTTTCAGATAAATTGGAAAGAGACTTTTGAAACAATATACAGCAATTGGAATGCAAAATTTTTAATATTTCATGGAATATGAGCATTTTTTAATGAAAACGTTTTCACTGTGCATACGCGAAAGACAGAATTTTTTTTATTACATAGGTTGAAAGCTATATATATTGGACAACTATTGTCAAAAGTTCATTTGAATAGAGTAAAAATTATGCATATTGTCGGCAGAAGAACGAGCTAGATTGTAGGTATTTTCAAAGAGTTAAAATTTCATGAGAAGTTTTTTACATATAATAATAACAGGAGACTTGGCGTTGGAATATTAAAACCCGAATAAACTACTACGTCAGAAACGCCAAAAAAAATATTATAGATGCATACAGCTGTTTCGGTAGCCTTAAGCGTACCGTCTTCAGTGCAAAAAGAAATTCTGAATCTGGAGAAGTGCTCGTATATATAGGAGAGGGACCGAATTTAGTTCAACAAATAGGATTACGGAAAAGGTGGGGAGTGTAGCCAATAGGAATTTAGGAATGTGTAGCTGTGTAAACAGTAGAAAAATTAGGAAAATGGGGACTGAATGTAAAATTTCCAACAATCAGACAAATAGGGAACAGCGAAAACACAATTTACAAGGTTTTTAAAATTTTAAACTGAGAAAATGTGAGTTTATTGGAAGACAAAAAGATTATTTTAAAATCATATTGTTTGAGAATTTTAGCTATGGTTTGACTGGTTTTGGGTTTATTCGGGAGTTTTTTACATGCCGCGTAATTAATTTGACCCGAAAACCCGTAAAAAGTTTTTGACCGACTTCATTATATATATATTATTCTTTATAATAATCTATACGAAAATTTTATAATTCATTTGAATAAAGAGACGAACGTAGACCTCTAATATATAAAGTAACATATACAATTAAGAAGTACAGCAATAAATATTGCTTAGTTAAGCACAAAAAATGTGTTACAGTTAATAAGGTATTTTAACAATCTTAAATAATAAAATTTATGAAACTGCAATTGTTTAAAATTTTACTTATTTTCAAATATTAATAATATAAATCATAATTTGTGCATAAGAAAACAATATAATATACAAGTATGACCTATAACAAAATTAGAAAATGAAATCATATAATCCAGAATAGTATTGCGAAAAAAAAAAAAAAAAATCTAGAGTGACCCCACTCGACTTTCCGAACATTGAGTAATTAATGGTTTTGTAGATAAAGTAAGGTAAGAGGAGTTGTTAAACAAACAGAACAGAGAAAATTACAATAGAATGTTTGAGTATTTTTCTACATGTAGTACACGATGTTTAATTTAACGCTACTGAACTTTGAGCCCATAGATCATAATGATAAAGAATATTTTGTTGTGTCCATGTAAAAACCTATGAGTGCTAGATTCACCAACATCTATACAGTTCGTGACACTGTGACTTATAACACGTGTATAATTTTTTGCTCAGATTAATAAAGCGTTTAGACGCTACCGTACTTAAAGATTTTGGTTCCTTAGGCCATAATGATAAAGAATTTTTCTTGGTGTCCATGTAAAAAGGCTATAAGTGTTAGATTCACTAAAATAAATAGGGTTCGTACTACGGTGACTTAAAACATACCTACCAACTTTCAGCTCATTCTAGCGAAGAGTTCAGACGCTAGCGTGTTTACTCACACACATACAACATTGTAAAAATTGTGAACTCGGACTCAGATGACCTCAAAACGTATAAAAACAGCAAAATCTGAAATTCGGATTTTTGACATGATTGCAATACTTTCCTTACATATGTATGTTCGGAAAGTAATAACTTCATTACATTCCTTAATTAGATAGGAACTACTTTCAGGATTTCAGCATCGTACATTTTACTAGTATATCGTTAAAATAATTTTTGTTCCGGTAATATTAGCTCATGGGAATAAATTATATATTATCCATAACAATTTTTGTGCATTTTAGCTGATAAGAATTATGTAATTATGTATATTTTACACCTCAAAAGTTTACTTAATGGTTTATTTTATTACTTCAAACCATAAAAATTTAGGATCTTAAAACCTAAAATTAAATCCAAGATAATTTATTACAAACCACGTATATTTATTACAAACCACGTATTTTTTATTTATTTTTTTTTTAATCCAGTGAGATATTTTATTTTTGTTTTTGCCGTATAATGGCTAAAATTATGTAACTACAAACAGATTCATTTATTACATAAATAGTTTCATTGATTATATCAAACATTCATGGTACATAAAACTGATTTTGTTGTATAAAATCTGTAAAAAGAAATCTCAAAATATTATTAGTTTTCTAACTGTTTTATTAACTGATTAAATTGATTTTTTCTTTAAATACATCTGAAATGTACACAGTTAACAAAAAATAATTATTATTTAACGTTTTACAATATGTTTAAATATAAAACCCATACATTTCGAAATAAATATGAACTTTATTTGAAAATACTACGTAAATACATAGTATTTCGTTATTCATACTTCACAACAATATCTAATGCTATATAATATGTCAAAATTACTTGTGCTGAAATTGGTGAGATATATTTTGTTTTATTAATGAAATTGGTTCACAAATCATACTTGTTAAAAATAATAATTAAATGTTAAAGAGAAATTTTCATTTTTATAAAGATTTTATGGGATATGTTAAAATACTTTTTTTCTATTATAAATCCTATTTCAAGAAGATAGAGCTTTTTGCCGAAACATTTTGAATAATAATTGTCGTTGAGCATTGCTGTTAAAATTGAATTTTTAACAGAAGAAAGAAAAACATTAGTTAATGCAAAGCTATATAATTACATAATTATTGATCAGGAAATTAAAAAGACTTAAAACATGGAATTATCTTAACGTAAAAGAAAGAAATCATTTCAGTACATATCACATTTATATGGCCATAAACAAATTAAATATAGTTGTTCTATATAGATTCTAGAACAAAATATATTAAACTGACAAATCTTGAACGATATATTTTATGCAAGAATAAATTTACGCTGGTTTGTTCTTTTAATAAAATGTAATTCTTAAATTTATTTGGTGAACTAATAAAAATTAAATAATTTAACAAGCATAAGAAGCACATAAAAATATAAGAAAAGCAAGAGAAAATGTATTTTTTGTATCATGAATAATAAATTCGTCCAGTATATATCTCTATCTGTAAAAGTACTGTTTGACATAAAGCGATAAACATGATTCATTTCAAAGTATGATAAACTTTTTATGTTGCATCATACAACGGAAATCATTTGTTGTGTCATACAGAAAGCAAACGTATCATTTGCTTCATTAATCTTTTTGTTTTGCTCCCCAAATTTATTTTAGTTCTTTTTTGGTATTATTCTTGATACATATATTTTCATGATATTTGAAAAATTACGTCTTATATTATCATATCTGGAAATTAATATACCTGTGAACTAATTTTTAAATCATTTACAGAAATCACAGAAATAACATTACTTTATTTCAAAAATGGAATTTTGAAACATTTATACATTTGACCAAAACGTGTAAAAAATATTTTATGATACTTAGTTAAGTTTTTTATACTTAGTTAAGTTTTTTAATCAGTAATGACACTGGTCGACAAAAATAAAGTTGGCGAAATTTTATTTCATGATCTTAGCTGATCTTTATGTTTTTTGATGTGCTGAAACCGAAAATGCAGTCCATTTTTTTTCTATAACGTATAGGTCTTTGTCAATACAGGGTGTTTACCGACACAATTTCTTACATTATACCACCAGTAGGTTGGTTGGTTGGTATAGTTTTACGCTTCACTAGTGCTGTACTATTACAACAATAGGTATCCATGAATAATTAATCATGGAAATATACTACAAAACTTACCATAAAATTATATTGGTGGAAGAGCAATGGAAGAAATTGTATAGGTAGGCACCCTGTATTGACAAAAATCTATACATGATAGAGAAAAACTGGCTTCATTTTTGGTTTCAGCACACCAAAAAAAAAAAAAAAAAAAAAATCATAACGATCAGCCAAAATTATAAAATCAAAATTTTACATGTCGACCTGTTTAATCCAATCTTCACACTTTTGCCACAGAGATGATTTTGCAGTAATGAAAATTGTGTTCTTTTCTCATTCTTCTTTCAAAATTTTAGACCTCTGATTAGACTACATGTAGAATTTTTCTTCCTACATTTCGGTAGGTGGCGTTTCTTCTGAATGCAGACTGAATCAAGATAACTGAAGTGAACTAATTGTACGTTTTGTTGATCAAGCCTGAAAGTTTGTTCTTGTCGAGAAATAAAGTACAGCCATGTGTTGCTAACTTTTTATCGTAAATTGTTAGTGCGTGCACAAGATGATGTATTTCTTCTTTCTTCAATTTATACGACGACATAGTTCCATTGCATAAAAGTGTGTGAGCTAACCGAAACGGGATTTTGTAACTGAACTGTGATTTTGTATGACAATTTTTACTATAATTATTTTTTTAAATATGTTTTATTATATAAGGGGTGGGGGGTGGATTATCGAACAAAAGAGCGAAAATTTATTTCTTAAGGAATTGGATTGAAAATTGCCATTTTCTGGATTTAAAAAAAAAAAAAATCTGTTTTTCCAATAACCATATTGAAATATTTTGTATGTGCATATAATTTTGCCATATTATAATGTATAATTCTTACAAAAATAAATAATAATAAACTTTTCTCTCTCACTGTCTCAAAACATCATTTAAACATTCCAGATATTAAAAACTGAACAACGAACATAAATGAACAAATGTAATTCAAACTAATGTTTTGAAAAGAAAAACATATATTACATTCCTTAATTTTATGGAAACTACAGTTAGAAAATTGTCATTATAAGTTATACTAGTGTATCCTTAAATTAGCAATTTTTGCTTGTAATAATAATTCATGAAAATAAATTATATTAATAATATTTTTTTTTTTTCATTTTAGTTCATAAAGATTATGCATTTTTTTCCTTATTCCTCAAATTTTGCTTAATGGTTTATTTTGATGTAAGCATGCTTGAGAAGAAGAAATATCTTAATTCTTATAAGACGTAAAAATTTCAAAATCGATACGAAAAAAGTATTAAATAATGTACACACACACACATATATATATATATATATATATATATATATATATATACAATAAAATCAGTCATAAATGTTATTTTTTCAGTGCAGTTTTATACTACGTATAAAAACTTATTTATTAGTTAATTAGAAAAGTGTTTCTTTGAATAATATCAGTTTAATCAGGTAATAAAATATTAATTTTGTTTTCACAAGTAGAAATTATTTATATACATTCTTTCGTATATTTAACTGCATTGCATAAGAATCGTAATTTTAAAATTAACCAATTCCCTCTGCTTACGCTACTTTAAAATTCCATTCTTTTAAAATATATAACTTCGAATTTTACGAAAAATATCAAAAGTTATTTATAAAAATAGAACCTATATAAATAGATTATAAGACTTCGTCACACACCATAAAATTTAAGCCAGCACAACCAGTTTCGAAAGGACGTAGCCTTTCTTCATCAGGTGCAAATAAACACGTGCTACTGCCTTGGAGGCAAAAGCAAGACTGAAAGCAGGGCAAAATCCAGAGGGGGAGGAGTAACACAAATAACCAATAGGAAGCATCATGCAGGACCAATGAGAGAGGAACACACACACACACACACACAAAAAAAAAAAAAGGAGGGAGGGAAGAAATAAACAATTATTTTTTTTATTTAATTAATATTATACCAATAAGTAAATTTCAGGCTTAAAATTTATGGTGTGTGAAGAAGTCTTATAATCTATTTATCGTTTGTACACCAGTTTTGATTTTAGTTTTGGAGAACATATATACTACACTTTAGTCTCACTACATGTAGCCACTTTTTATCCATAAATGAATTTATAAAGGGTTCTCGCTACATTTGTTTGGCATTCTTCACGTCTTTTAAAATTAATTCGTATAAAACTTCAAGAATTTTCCACCAATATTACAATAATAATAATAATAATAATAAGGACCATAAAAAGTGTAAAAACCCATTTATTTTTTAAGTTTTTAATATTTTTTTACCTTTATGTAATAATGGTACACCGCCTCATTATGAGTAAATCTTCACTAATTGCCCTTTTAAGAGTTTGCTCTTACGAAATCCTGTGGTGAAGTACTACGGTATGGTGATATAAATAATTTTAATTGTATTATCTTTAAAAAATACTTTTAATTAACTAAAAGAATACGTTTCAAATACATTAAAAACATCTTTTGTCCGTTTTATAATGCATTAAATACAGGGTTAAGTTGTCAAGACGCACGTATACGTCAAGCGCTAGCTGTATCTAAACGAATATGATGTGTAATAAAATATTTTCCACATCAATACGGTATTTTCAGCTTTTACGTGAACTTCATTTACAGGAAGTAAAAATAGGTATATAAGAATGCACTGAAAAAAAAAAAGTCGACTCCTGATACCATTCTTGCTGATTCTTATGTAAACTGATCTCTTGAATCCGAATATGACCATCCTTTAGCCCAGTCACTCCCCGTTTTATAGGGACACCACCCCTTCCCCTAATTTTTATCACTATTCGATCATTTTATGGATATGTATTGGATTTGGAGAATGAAAAATAATTAATTTAACACTAAAAAACAAAAAATATATAATGTTTAATAAATAACATTAATAAGAAATTTAAAAAATATATAAGAAATATAATACATAATTTCACTGTCAAATCCGTTCCTAAATTTTCCCCTTGCCGCAGATGTTGATGTTTTAGAATTTTCTAACTCTGTAACTCCTCAGAAGATATTTAAAAGTTTAAATAATCCTTCCCCCTTAAAAATCAAATTTTAAGTCATAAAATTACCGAAAAGTGATAAAAATAGGGGAGCCGTCCCTAAAACACGGTGGGTGATAGGGCACAATGGACGTCATATTCGGATTCAGGACGTCATTTTACATAAGAATTTGCCAAAATGGTTTTGGGGGCAATTTTCATGACGAGCCTTGTAATTTTCAAGCATATTCAGATATTTAGTTTTTTTTTAATTAATATATGATACTGTTTTTAATATTATATTTCTAAAATTAAGTAATTTTTGGAAGCTGTTGATAAGCAAGATCATAATAGATATCAATATATTAATAATAACGAAATTAAATAACATTATTTTACATTAACAAAGTACAGAAACATTGAGATTCTTCTTATTATGAAAATTAACTTAGAATTTTATATCAGTACATAAGCATTAAAAAGGGTTTTTAATACATTAAATTTAGTATAAACTAATTCCTTAATTACGCAAGGCACACTTATAGAAAATTAACATCATAAGTTTAGTTGTACCTCATTAAGTTTCTCTTTTCTCCTGTGATAATAACTTGAAAAATATATTAGACGTAAAACACGTTGTACGGTTTGGTTAATGAGAAATTTGTCATTGTGATACATTAAAAATTGCGTTATTAAAAATAAAAAAAAATTTTTTCTTTTTCAGGTTAAACAAAAGAAAAAAAAAATTATATTTATTTGTTTTCTGAAAGTATGAGAAAGTTTATTACATAAAAGTTTTGTAAATTATTTTATTTCTAATAACTTACATATGCAGTATTATTTTTTTTCATTTAATTAATTAAAAAAAAATTAAGACTTAGCATACTATAAATTACTTTTACACAAAAATTGCTCGATAATTTTAATATCTACACTTTTGACAAAAATTAGTTAGTTAGTTTAATTTGAAGTAGTTTTTGAAGTTACATTTCATAATAATGAAAATTTTGATAATTAATACTCAGATACAAACTTGTTGAAAAAACATAGTAAAAATCCAGAGAACATTTGGGTTAAACTTGTTCATAAAATCTACGAGGACGGATGCCAATATAAAACAAATATCCAACTTAAAGAATCTCTGCTTAACATTTGGGAAGTTTTTTTGCCAAATAGAGATTCTTCTTGATTCGAAGCATACCAGCTTATTAAAGAAAATGAGAAAAATCCCTTACTAAAGAAGTTTTAGTTTAGATGTGGACGGTTCATTGCGACAGTGGCGTAACTCCATATTTTTAAATAACGTATTTTAGTGAAGATAAACCACGGACTATCTTGAAAAAAGCATCGAATTTTTGGGACTGCGGCTTATCTACCAGTGCGGGCTAACTAATGATAATGTCAAATTCCGTCGGCCATATTTCTTGAAACACCAGATCTCCCCAGAAAACGGAAGTTTAGTATTCGTAGTTTCTCGAATATCCTGCTTTTTATTTTTTCCGCATTTGCATACTGGTATTTATTTTTACTTTCTTCTATATGTAATATAGAGAAAGTATTGGATTTGTAAAAATTTTCGAACTCGGTTTTTTGATGAATTTACACGTTTTGAGAGCTGTAAAACATGATTTGACCATTTTTAGAAAATGTCTGTCTGTCTGTGTGTGTGTGTGTGTGTGTGTGACAAAATTTTGTGGCAACTGAATCTCAAGACCTACTGCACAGAATTTCATACAAATTGGTATGTAGTTGCACCTTGACATAAATTAGTGCCTATCAACTTTTGGTAAAAATTGTCTTACAGGTTGAGTTGCCATCCCGCTTTTTCTAAATTTTTAACATGGTGATATAGGACAAAATTTTGTATAAATGTGCATAAAGAGAATTATTATTTAGTAATCATTATGAAATTTACAAGAATTATTTATAATAGAGATAGTCAACTGGGAAAAAAATTTTGTATGCGTAGGAGCCTCGCCACCCCCCCTGGGGGGGAAGTCCCCCCTCGAGGGGAGTAAATTTTCAACATGGGTATCTTTCGAAAGGTCTCGTCAATACCTTTAAAACGAATGGTTGAACTATGAATCTGTGATAATTTAAAACAAAGTTATCGATTTTTTTTACTTTTAACGAAAGAAAAAAAATCTTTTTTCTTTTTTTTTTTTTTTAATGAAATTTAACAAGACTTGGTATTTAGTTGGCCCCTGACATAAACTGAGGCTGATTAGGTTTGGGGATCAATCGCTCAACAGGTGGCGCTGTGATCGTATTTTACATGGCAGTATAGGAAAAAATTTCGTATAAATGTACATAATGAGAGTTATTCTTAACCTGTGACTGTGAAATTAATATGAATTATTGATAATAGTAGTAGTTAATGAGGAAAAAAATTTGGGGCATCGCTTCCCCCCCCCCTAGGGGGAAGTAACCCCCCCCCCCCCCACGGGTGTGTGTGTAAATTTTCAAGGTCGGTACCTTTCGAAAGGTCTCGTCAATTCCTTTAAAACGAATGGTTGAACTATAAATATGTGGTAATTTAAAACAAAGTTATCGATTTTTTTTACTTTTAACGAAAAAAAAAAAAAAAAAAACTGAAAAAAATCGGGTTTTTATTTATTTATTTTTTTTTTTTTTCTTATTATTATTATTACTGCGTGAATTTGTATAGGAAAATATAGGAGAAAGTCTTGTGGTGGCCACAACATACTAGTTTTATATATAGCATTATTTTTTAAATACTTTATTATTTTTATTTATGACTAATAATCTCTTATTTTGATTAATTTGCATATACGTCTGGAGTTCGCCAGCTTGTTCCCTTGTTTTAGACATTTTGTACCATATTTGCATACTGGCTTTGTTTTAATTTTTTCTTTATAGATTCTTTTAAAATAATTTATTACTTTTATTTATAATTAATTATTAATTATGTTTATGACTTTGCATATGCTTCCGGATTCTGTCATCTTGTAAATGTAAATGTAAGTAGGTGTAAAATTTCTTTTTACATCATACTAAATTTACGCCAGTTTGTTGTTTTATAGAATAAAGCTCCCATATTTATTTAATGGATTAGCAAATATTAAATGTTAAAGAGAGAATAAAAATTACACAAACAGATAGAAACAGTAAAAGGAAGTGTTTTTTTTTTTTTTTTTTTTTAAATAAATGATGCATCTTTCCCCACATTTCTCTGTCTATCTATAAAACTGGTGTTCGAAATAAAGCAATAAAAATGATTCATTTCCGAATATGATAAGAATTTTATGTTGCATCATACTACGGAATCCATTTGCTGTTTCATACAGTTAACGGATGCATCATTTGCTATATTAATCTTTTCCATCTACATTAGAGATTTATTTCTATTATTTTGGTAGTACACCTAATACGTATGTATTTTTATTATTCGAATTATTCGATTGTTATTATATTGCGAAAAGTACACGCCTATAAATATTTTCTAAAACATTTACAAAAATTTGGAAAAAGAAAAAACTTAAAATAACATTTTGAAAATTTATTCGTATATTTAGGCCATGGGAAATTTCTTCCACGTTTATTTACTAATTATTTTTATGCAAAAATATATAAAAATTCATCTATTAATATGGCAATCATTTTATGGTGTTTAAATAAACTGATTCACCTTTTTTTTTTTTTTTTTTTTTTAAAGGTATATATATATATATATATATATATATATAATGAGTTTAATGTGCTACCTGATAACCAAAGTGTCATTAAACTAAACATTGCTGAAATTGGGTAAAAAAATAGCTGTATTATTTCAGGATTTCAGAAAATATTATAAAGTTATAAAATAATAATAACTGCATGCTTTACTTCAAACAAACTAAATAAGACTAAAACAAAATTTAGCAACTTTTAGCTTTTAGTTTTCAACAACAAATAACAGATAGTTTAAAGTTAACAACAATATTTAAAAAATATATATACGTATATATATATATTAAACATAAGATTATTGGTAAATGTATGATTTACATAGTCAAAAGTTTTCTCTTGTAGTACACACATTTAGGTTAAAATCAAACTAATCCAAAGGGAATCAAATATTTTTTTTTCTATCTAATTATCAAATCTTCAAGACCAGATTTTTAAATCTTTAAATTTTGAGGTCAAAATTTTTTACCTTAATGATTCTTTTCTCATTTAGAAAGAATGTAATTTTTGTAAGGAAATGCCTCAAATTGAGAAAAAAAATCTGCAATAAGATCATCAGTGTTTGCCACCCTCACAAAAGACATGTTAAAATTACCGTTAATTAACAGCTATGAATTTCAATCCGCTCGAGTTAGATCTCTGGTTCTAGGACCGCGGGCGCATTCAAATTCATAGGTGTTATTAAAAACATATTTTAAAAGGTCTTTTGTGAGGGTGGTGAACACTGGTGTCTTTACTTTATATGTTTCTGTCTAAATAATGAAGCAATATTTATCAACATGAAAAAAAAAAAAGGCAAGTGCACCATAAACATAGGTGAATTACTGTTTCCCTTGGATATTATTCTCTTAGATATTATCTCTTAGATATTAGATTCATCTAGAGATGTTTCTCTTAGATCTCTATGTCCATTGCTGCGATTATATTTTATCCTAAAAAACTATAGCACCATTGGTGTAATAAACGCTGAGGATTAAAAAAAAAAAAAAAAAAAAAAAAAAAAAAAGATACCTAAAATACGAATTGCATTTGAGAATAGTGGAATTGTGACGAGAAGCTGCGTAGTATTTTTATTATTCATTGCAATATCGTCTCAAATAAAGATGCCACATTCTTTATATGGTAATATGTTTTAGAGCAGTATACTGTTTTATTCATATACTTTGCTGTTCTTGTTTCTATTCTAATCTCCAACCTAGTCTGACTGAATCATACCAGATCCAAGAAACTATTGATACTCAGAAAATCACAAGAAGGGGAGAAGAAGAAATTTCCTTCCAAAGAAGACACAAACAGTCCAAGATGTGATTCGCAGAAGCCTGTTTCTGGTGGCATTTTGGGCAAAGAGGGCTCTTGTTTTTGGAAAAAGAAAGAATGAATGATAAAAGGGATAAACATAGATCCAGCTTACTACCCTTACACCAGTGGTGAATGGGGTATAACCACCACTTATAACTTTATGAACCTCCCTCCCGTACTTTACTAATAGTCATTGCGAAGTAGACCAAATAATCAGTACTATATCTTTGCCATTAACCGGTCTATTGTCAGGGCGTTTTTGGGGGAACTTTTTAAAAGGGAATAAATAGATTGCACGTTGTATATTATGCTTAATATTTCTTTTTTCGCTACAAGATTATATCTCAACTATAGTGGCTTTTTATCGCGATTTGCTTTGGTGAATACTATTTGTGCGTGGTAATTAACAAATGAATTACCCAGCATGCGCCAATCGTTTTTGAATATTTTGAACATTACCACCGTGTGGCAATAGCATAAACCACGATATCACTAGAAAATTCTAAATCCTTTGTCATTCATCATTAAAACGAGTAGCAGCAGTTATTGGCAACCGTGGTAGCTGCACTAAATTCTTCCTGTTCTACAACTCGAAAGAAATCCTTCCATATAGCAAATCATCTCCTCAAGACATCTTGCGGGTGGCCTGTGGAGCACAAAACATCCCTGTGACACCATGAAAATGTTCTACGTAGATATTTGCTGTAAGAGTTTCACCTTTTTACTTTCACTTATCTATATATATATGGTAAAGGAAATATGTTTGGGTTAAAATTTTGAAATTGAGTTTGTTATTTTTACACGTTTTTAAGTTCCCAGATTACAAAAAATATAATTTTTGTGGATGGTCTATATATGTGTGTGCGTGTGTGTCTGTATGTATTTCTATGTGTATATCTTATCAGCATATCTCAAGAACAAATAAAAGCAAGAAGTCAAACTCGGTATTTAATATTTATATGATAGAGGGATGCTACACTGAACTTTTCGTTGAGATCAAGCAAATGGTTTGTGTACAGGGGCATCCAAGAGAATTTAAAAGCATTATGTCTATGGGTGAAATTTCTCATAGGTAGAGTTTAACATCCATAGGCTTCCATAAACAAAGTGAGCGAATATTCTTCACATGCACAAAAGTATATTTTAGGTAGAATATGGTATGGAAATCATATATTATCCGTTTGTATGGCTACTCAAAAGAATTTCTTTATATTGGGGCTATACTTGGAAATTGCTGCAGATGCATTTCAGGTTGTTTTAGGTGTTTTCATATAGAAATAAATTTAAGTACACAACGGGGTGTGTATGTAACATATAGACAACATACAGGAATACACAAAATACAGAGAAAGCATTCTTGTATATTAAATGAAATTAATGAGGGTGCTTTATTACATTTTACTATGTAGACGAAGACTACTCAGGAATGAAAATTAATTTCTAATACTTATACGGTAGGCAAAGCTTTTTTTTTTTTTTTAATTCTTATTATTTAATTTTCAGTTATGATTTTAGTATAATATCGCGTTTTCGTGAATAAGAAAGTCAAGATTGTAGCGTTTGACCTGTATGTATGCATAAATATTATCATCATAGTTTAAAAGCAAATAATTGCAGGATATTCTAATTAGTAATTTAAAGTTCATATGAGATCGCTACTCGAATAGTTTGATCAAGAGTGTTAAGTATCAAAGAATACGTGGGAAATTTCTCTACATAATTTGGAATAAGTTTAAAATTTAATAACATGTCTTTTTAAATTACAAGGTAAACAGTACAGTATTTTCTATCTTATACATTAATCTGAAAAGCGCTTTGCATAATTCAAGTACAGGATAAGGGAAAGTTGTATAAGTGCCACCAGATTACTTATTTTGCAAATATTTTTTAACATTTTTTTATACATTTTTTCATTTTATACACGTATTCTTTTATATTAAAAAATATCTAAAGTAGAAAGTTCTTAATTCTGGAAATTCTTAAAACTGAAGTAAAACCATAGACACAATAAATTGTATAGATGTAGCATCACTATACTCTCGACTGCATTTTTTTTTCCAAGAGAAAACAGCCATTAGAGTGGTAGAAATTTGAATGAATGAGTGTTAGGTCACAAGTTTATATTGTTGAAAATATGCGTACATTAAAAAATGATTTGATTTGTGAAAGTTCTATATGTATATCATCTGCATATATAAGAAGAAAGTATAAGATTTGGAAAAACTTTTGATTTCCGGTTTTCGATGAATTTACATGTTTTGAGATCTCCTTGCATTTCAATTAACTGAAATTGACTACTTATTTATAAAAAAAAATTAATTAATAAATAACGTTGATTTATTTTTTTGTCTCCTGCAAATATAAAAAAAAAAAAAGTACGCAATTAAAAAAAAAATAAATAAATAAAAATAAAATTAGATTTCTGGTTTTCGATGAAGTTACACGTTTTTAAATTTCCTGAACTCAATTCGACCGGCTTCATTTCAACTTCTGTATTGCATAAACGCACCAAATCAATCATCGTGCATGAGATGCATATCATGCGAAATAACACAGTTTTAATTTTGGTGCATATCGGCCCTTAATTCCGTTTATGAGAAGGCAATTATTTTACTTTTCTTTGCAAAAAGTGTTCGATTTTCGACCACTGGGCGATACTAGATAAAATAAATATTCTTCAATATTAACTGTTTTTCTTACCTGCATAAACAACAAAAGCTTGTAAAAGAATAGGAAAAACCTAAAAAAGGCGATCTAAGTCAAATGATAATTTGACCAAAAACAAATGTTGCGTGTTTTTTGCGGTTTATAGTGTTTACCAAAAAAAGTTGTTCATCAATTAAATTTACTATTATTTGAATTTAAATCAGATTAACATATAAATGTTTGAAACCAAAAATTTCTGAAAAATTAGAAATGCTTTATATATATATATATTTATGATCAACTGTGGGCCTAATAGTTGATTTGGACATCATTTTAGTACATTCTCAAAATAATATATATAATTAATGTTAAAGGTCGAATTATTATTATTATTTATCACCTACTTCTCCGTAATTCATAAAAGGGTTGAATTTTGGTAAATTTTTCTACACGATCTTTTTTTTTTATTTCAGTTTCCTAAAATTTATTATTCGTTCTGTTATCTGAGTCGAAGAAGTAAATTTTATACCAAATATCGAGTCCTATAACACAAACATTTATGCAAAAATTTAAAGAATCAATATAAGCGTTATTATGATTTTATTTACATAAATTTAATTTTTATTGCATTTTATTTATTTATTTATTTTTGTTGTTGTTGCTTTTTTTTATGTTTGGATACAGAAAAAGTATAATCATGTTATAAACATAAAATATAATACCTACATCTTTATTCTAGAAGAATAAAATGGGAAATATTAGCATCATAAATTTTCATGGCAGTTTTTATATCACAGTCGTCTTTTTAATTGTGTCGTGAATTCACGAGTACGGCTAATGATAAACATATTTACAGCTTATCATAAGGTTATTTTCTTAATTATCCACACAATATATTTTCTCTTGTTTTTTTCTTTATACGCATATAACTTTTCTCTTTAATGATGCTTTTTTATGGTGCACTATTATGTCGAAGAAAAGAACGAAAGTAACTTAACTAACTAAGGATACATCAAATATATAATTTCGAAGTAAAAATAATTTCTCTCTCTTCTTCTTCTTTTTTTTTTCTTTTTTAGTAAATGTAAGATAAAAATACTGATGAGCATAGCAAATCGTTTTTTGTTTACTGAAATATAAAAATACTTTTTTCAGTAAGGATTATAATCTTATTTTTTACACATGAAAATATTTATTACATGATTTTTTGCGCACACTCAAGTTGGTATAAGATTTGCGTTTTAAGATTTTCATCAATTAATATTTTAAAATAAAAAAAATTAGTTTACAATTTTTAAAAATATATTTTATAACGTATAAATGATTTAATTATGTCAGGTATACCATAAAATGAATTGACTTATCTTTTCAAGATTATAAAAAAAAATGAACACCACATTAAATGATTTCAACAATGCAGAAATTTCGAAAATTAAATGCTCTTCTCTTTCATTAGGCTAAAAAATACACACGGATGTAGGCCTCCCACGTTCAAACGCTCAAAATCACATTGAGACGTAAAACGTTATATGTTCATGGGAATTTTGCTCAGGTGGCAATGGTTTCTGCGAGTAGTAAGTACTTGATGGAAGGTCTTGGAAGTTGCGAAATTCGGACGTTTCAGCTGAATGTCAGTGCTTTTGTAATGATGATTTAAGGTAATGGTTGCAAAGGGATTCTCCAGTCCAAAATATTCAAGTAGCGCAGTTTCTATGCCTGTTTTTGCTTATGAAAGATTAAAAAATGCTTATGAGAAACGCTAATGCGTATCCTAGATGTTTACTTGGAAGTTTACCAAGTAAGAGTTAATTTAGTATGGTGAGTTTATATACACTTAACACGATAATAGAAGTAGAATAAAAAAAAATAGAATAGAATAGAACATCAGAGAGGACTTGCAATTTAATTTACTACAAGCAGTAGCTAAAGAGATTCTATTGAATAGTTAAATCCCCCTCCCATCCCCTTAAAAGAGTATTTTAAAAAAGATTGAGTTTAATACTTTTTCAATTCCTACTATTAGTTCACACTCTATCAATATATATTTATATGTCTTGTTCAATTTTTCAATCGTTAATAAAATACTTTTTATTCATCCACTCAAGTTCAAATACATTTTTTTTAAACTTGTAGTGGATGACACTTGATGTTAATGCAGTTTTGTGCATATGGGAGGATCGCTTCCCCCTGGGGGAATTAAATTTTCAATATGGGTATCTTTCGAAATATCTCATCAATACGGTTAAAACGAATGGTTGAACTATAGATGTGTGATAATTTAAAATAAAGTTATCGATTTTTTTTTTAGATTTTAACGAAAAAAGCTTGGAAAAAATATTTCTGCTGATTTGCAAACAAATTTACATCTTTCGGCATTTAGTGATAACATAATTCCGTCAGATAAAAATCGTCTACATTTATAATGGTACATTTTTCTTTTCAAATATTAATTCATTAATTAAATTAAATTAATTAATTTAGTTTTATATGGGATAATTCAAGATGTCGATTTGGATATCCACGAAATCCATGTGCACAAACACATATGGTTGGTCTTGATTCAAGAGATTTCATCACAAATGGCGGAAGTGTATGCTATCTAAAGCGCACCACCTTAAAATGCAATAATCTCGCAACAATCGTTTCGGGTCGAAAGAGCACACGACCCTTTGTCAATCGAGCAAAATAGACACGAGTTCTGCAGTCAAAGCGGCAACGACTGACGTTGTATTTGTGCTCAAATAATAAAGTAAATTGTAATTATTTAATAAAAAGTAACTAAAATAAAAAAAATTTTTGTTGACCTAAGTAGGAATTGACTTTTTTTTTTTTTTTTTTTTTTTTTTGTTTGTTTGTTTCTTTTTTTCATATTATTATTATTATTTTTTTTCAGATACAATTTATACATTTTTAGCAACCGAAATGAGCTGTCAAGAGATTCCTGGAAATATGCAACCCTGACAATGACACTCTTAGTCTGCCTAACTTTGTTTTACCAGGTCAAGCTGCGTTACTGAATTCTTTGTAAAACTAAAGGATTTTTTTTAACTAATTAAAAAATCAGATGAGGATATACATATATTATTTTAAAATATTCATTAAAAGGAGACGCAAAATTATGGTTCAAAGAAAACTGTTACGTCACCTATTTTGGACCAAAATCCCAAGTACGGAACTTTGGAGCGTCGAATTAAAGAGAATTTTATATTTAATATCGCCAATAAAGACAAGTTAATACAAGAATCGTACAGTCGTATCGTGACCCATTACGATAAACTTGCACCATTGTTATTACGAAAATTAGATATTATACAGCAGTTAGAGATCTAAATATCTTCTGCTGAAGCTCTAGAGATAGTCACGCATTCTTTATTATCCAAATACAACATTATAACATAAAAACTGTCTGTTCACGTGACGTACTATGCTCTTTCAAGTTTTAGCTAAATAGCAGTACCGCCACTCTTCTACTACTGCAAGAAATCACTGTTTGAAATAATAAAGTGCCACCCCTTTCCTCTCGAAATTCTAATTCTTGTAATTCTCGAAATTCTAAAACTTTGTAGGTATTTTGAAGAAAAATTAAAACCGCAGGTTTGTCTATATGTATGCCTCTTTTTCCATCAGGTTGCCCTTCTGTCTATCTATACGTCTGTCTGCATCTAGTGTCCGTACATATTTCCAGAATGTCTTTAAAAAATATGTTATTCAAATTTATTATAGCATGTTCCCTATTTAAAATGATGTAAATAGCAGAACTTATCTGTATACAGGGTCACCCAAAATAAATCAGTGCATTGCGTTTTAAAAGAGGCATTTTTATAAATCATAGTAACTTCGGTTTCCATAAATTATAATGAAATTGACATTTATAGTTCATATGTTTTCTACAGAATGTGGAATGTTTAGTATTAGGAATTTCAGGGCTACACTAAAGTATTCAGATACAGGCTACAGTCGGAAATTTCTGAAGAGATATTTCCGTTCGTGCTAAGCGTTTTTAACACTTTACAGTAATGTTTACGAGCGATTACAAATTCATTTCGCCTACCTATCAGTTCTGTCTGTTTGCCTGTCCCGTTGTGTGATCACATAGGGGAAAATGTTCATTGAAGATTAAAAAATTAATCAATAAATGTGTAAAATTACAAAGGGGGTTGAAAGAAATCGATAAAAATTGTGTTTAATTAAAGGTAACACGGCGAGGATAGGCAAATGTGCATTAGGCAGTTTATGCGCAATTTGTTAGTTTATGTATCACCTTATATCAAAAAAATACCTCGCATTCAGAAAACAGATGAGTTCGAAGTTGGCTAGACCTTGTACTAGTATATGAGTGTAATAAGTTGTGCTTTATTTAGTGAATTCCGTCTTATATATTGAAAGAAAAATTACAGCATTTTCGATAATTTATAATTTTAAAATTTTACATAGATATTTTTTAATTTATTTCAGCGAAATATCTCTTTAAACATTAGGCTTTAATGTTTTATTTTTAATTGATTAATTGCTTCACCAATGGTTGAAAGGGTTTGCTTTCGAAACTCGTAGGCAGGAAGTGCGGAGTTTGATCCCAGATTGTACTCGTCCACTTAATTATTTAAAGGTTTACGTGGTTTTGTTCGAAATTGTCGTAAATGCATTCTCTTTAAAAAGGTCCTATGGACCCTTCCATTCAAGTCTGATAGACCTTCATTCTGTACCAACACACCCAGTCAAATAGCTTTAACTCCAACACCACACCTTGTAAAATATTCTTAAAAGTAATAAAATACGTTTTTTAATCGCATTTCAGTGTAAATAAATTTTAATGAAAAAATAATGTATACGCACAAATTTAGAAAATATTTTTTAAATAAATATATGTGTCGAGAACTTTTATATGTGCCAAAAGTTGAAGTTTAACTTAAATGATACAATTTTGCATAACTATTCACTTGTTAAATTTTATATCACAGTACTTTATTTATAT
The DNA here is from genome assembly GCA_963930645.1 of Salticus scenicus. Lineage (NCBI taxonomy): Eukaryota > Metazoa > Arthropoda > Arachnida > Araneae > Salticidae > Salticus > Salticus scenicus. The sequence goes on from OZ005648.1 coordinate 25,865,100, forward strand.
CTTGTATTTATATCTTTATTTACATCTTGTATATTTCTTAATTTTGATAATATATATATAAATACTATGAATTCATAAGCTCATTCAGCTATAATGAAGGAAAGTAATCCTCTTCAGAGAAAATTTCATGACTAGCAAATAAAAATTCTTACATACAAATGTACTGCAGAAACACGATTTAACAAATAAACTGTAACGTCTTTCGTTTCAGAATATTGGATTAATGATTCTAGAAAATCTTAAAGAATCTTTCTTATTATTTTTGTTAAACTATGGTCGAAGTATATTCAAGACATACACAGTTGAGTATGAACGTATTTATGTCTCGCCATTAGGCTGTTTTCTTAGTTACAGAAGCAAAAATTATTTTCTGATTATTATTTTGTGTGGTCTCTTCAACTTCTGTTGCCATTTTTTTTTTTTTTTTTTTTTTTTTTTTACTTCTATTCCTGCTTGTTTGTCCTGTACAAATCTTGCAATCGATTTTTAGCTAACTTCTCTACTAGCTGGACATGTGAAACTTTCAAAACAGCTCAGAACCCAATGACAGCACAATACCTCGAAGCCCGATTTTGGAATTTTTGATTTATTTTCTTTTAATAATTAAAATATGAAAATAATAACATCGTACTAGCTTTAAAAATAGCCATTAAAATATTAGCTATAATTTGATTTTTTCCAAAAAAAGTTTACGAGTTCATTTTCTTTCGACATAAAAAAGAATACATTTAATTAAACGTGAACGTTAGAAAATTGTAAAAAGTTAAGTTATGCAACTCATAAAAATTGACGTAATTATCACTTTAAAATTTTTATACGCATTGATAAAGTACGCATACTAATGTAGTTCTATAGCTATGATTCAACAGAAAATTTAAAAACATGGTATATAAAAAGTTTTTTATTTTCTAATTATTAGTATTATATGTATTATTTTGAGTTACACCATGTCTATTATGCTGTAAGTAAATGAACTGAAAAGAAAAACCGGAAAAATTATAGTTTGTTTTATTTTTGGTAAATTAAAGGTGAAAGGATTGAACCTAAATTTTACCTTTTTCCGAATTCTTTAATGAATGAGCAATAAATCGTGCTTAATTAACAAACCATATCCTGTACTTTGTAATAATTATCCCATCATTTTCATTTTAAAATTTTGTTGATATTTAAAAATTGACTTGAACAAAATATCTATTAAAATATGGGTAATTTTCGTAAATTCTACACAATTTTTTCCTAGAGCTCTTAAAGTAATAGAAAATATTTTAAGATTGCGTTGCATAATAAATATACGTTACTTAAATAACATATATGTGTATAAATACAGAAAAGACATTTTTCAAAATCACCTAACCATACATTATTGGTATTATATTTTTCTATGTAACATTTTAATCAAAATTATGAGTTTCATTTTAAAAATTGTTGTTGGGGAAGATGAAATTTACAGGATAGTAATAGAATGTCTGATGAATATTTTTGAAAAATATATTTTAGTAACGTTATAAAAACAAAGTATATTTTCCCTTGACATCCATACATATATTTAATTTAAAACATGCTTATTTATTATCATCAGTGGCTGCTGATCTTAGAAATACACTTAATAAAAATTTCATTATATTTATTTATTCTTTTTAAACTAAAATTAATTTTAATACAAAATTAAATTTTCAAAAATTTTTAAAATAATACACATTAAGAAATCTTTAGACCAAATTTAAAGTATATACTTACAAGCATCACTTTCATACGCATAGTAAAATACATTTAAAAAGGTACAGTCTTCTACATTTACAAATACCTGAAAGCACATGCTCAAAGGAAAAGATCCAAGTTCTAATTTAATAGCATATTATTTGGAATGTTCCTTTATTACAAATGATTTTTACTAATAAACTAGGGATGAGATTCAAAACCATTCAAAATAAAAACTAGTTGGCATAGGTGGACTCTGCTCAGTACCCCATCATATGTATGTTTTCATGAAGTTCTAGTACGGAACATTTTTTCATGCTAAGAGAAATGAATGACCATTCACTCGACACAGTGATAGAATGAAATCCTCACCTAACAGGCTACCCACCATTCAATTCGATATATTTACCTTATTTTAATCTATTAATTTATTTTAGTAGAGTCAGTTTCGTAGTTTAGTTATCATGCAATTCCATACAATTTCCAATGCAACAATCCGCAGAATCCAAATTTATGTGGAATATCGCCCGATTTTGCTACGTTCATAAAATCTTAAATTTCGAATAACTTACAAAATTTTTCTATTAGAATGTTTGTAGACAGTGATGTTCAAGCAAGTACCATAAATGTCATTTTAAGTGTGATCTGATATATTTATGATGCAAATATCCCTCAAAATGGATGTTTATGCGAAATTTTGCGCTATTCTGCCATGTTAAGTGAATTGTAAATTTCGGATAACTTATGAAATTTTTAATTACAAAATTCATAGTCACGGATTTTCATGCTAGTATTCTAAATGATATTTTAAAAATGGTCTGACATACTTACGATGAAAATATCCCTCAAAAATGGACGTTTATGCGAAATTTTGCCATTTTAAGTAAATTGTAAATTTCGAATATCTTACGAAATTTTAAATTAGAAAATTCATAGTCAAAGTTGTTTATGCGAGTTTGTTATACGATACTTTAAAAATAGTCTGACATCTTTGCAAAGAAAATATCCCTCAAAACAGACCTTTATGCGAAATTTTGCCTATTGTGCCATGTTAAGAATTTCGTAAATTTCCAATGACTTGCGAAATTTTCAAAGTAGCATGTTTATAGTTAATAATGTTCATTATGGTATCGAAACTGGTATTTAAAAGCTGTTCTTACATCTTAACGATAAAAATATTTCATTTCATGCACGTCGAAATTTTGCCCTATTCTCCCATATTAAGAAAATCATAAATTTCGAATAACTTCAGAAGTTTTTTTAATTAGAATGTTGCAAATGAATAGTGTTCTTGCCAGTGTCCTACATAATATTTTAAAACTGCTCCGACCTATCTGACAAGGAAACATTCAAAAGGTGTCATCTTCAAAAAGTATTGAAAAAAAATATACGTGATTCTACTCTTCATAAAACACAAGAAAATGAAAAAATTATCGGCTGAAATGAATTACAGCGACCACAAAAAATTATCAAAATTAAGCATATTTGGCGATTTAGCGCTGTTAGGTGATACGTTTGCTAGCAGCGAGATTGCCGCGTACGAACAGAACCGTGTTTTGCTTTTCCGCCAAGTACTCAAAATGAATCGCCTAGCAGTGTGAAATCGCTAAATATGCTTAATTTTGATATTTTTTTGTGGTCACTGTAATTAATTTAAGCCGATATATTTTTTTTATTTTCTGTTGTTTTATGAAGAGTAGAATCACATAGGGGAAGCCGGGGTAATAAGAGACAAAAGGGGTAATAAGAGACAAAAAGTATTAATAAAATCTATACTATTAATCTAAATAACTTGAAGTACATGTCTCGTATTAATTTCATTAAATGGACTCCTCTTGATTTTTTAGGGGATTTTTGAACTTAAATTTTTTGTTAATTTTGTTTTTTTAAATTTTCATTAAATCCTTGTCTCTAATAACCCCACGTGGGGTAATAAGAGACCAGGCTTGTAATTGTCCATATATAACAATGTAAAATCATGTGGGATAATAAAAGACATCTGGAAACAATTCTGAATCAGCCAATAGTTTTTAATTTTTAACACGCTTATATTAGCTTCACCTGTATGTATGTATGTTTGTAACTTCTCTGGGAGCAAAACGTGATTGCACAAAATCCTTCATATCTCAAACAAAAAACCATTGTGTATGGTTTCCAGAGCTTTTTAAGAAAACGGCTGATGGCTGAGCTACAAAAATTTGCATGGTGGTTCGTAATGACCTCTCCTGAGGCACCTCGAAGCCCGATTTTCGAATTTTGTTTTAGTTTTCTTTTAATTAATTAAAATGTTAAAATAAAAACCTTCTAATTACTGATAAATTGGCCATTTAATTTTAATCCTTAATTTAATTGTTGCCAAAAAAAATTATCATTATTTTTTGGACAGAAAAAAAAAAAAAAAAAAAATGTGAACAATAAAAATTACATTTATTTAAAATATTTAATATTATTCCTTAATTTAATTGTTGCCAAAAAAATTATCATTATTTTTTCGACAGAAAAAAAAAAAAAAAAAAAAACGTGAACAATAAAAATTACATTTATTTAAAATAAGGAAAGTAAATAAAAACGTGTTCTTTAATTTTTTAAAACTATAATATTATTATTATTTACATCCATCCAAAAAATACGTTTTCTCGAAAATTAACTGTCATAAATGTGTTTGAGAAATTCATTTATTTTAATATTCGATCCTAAATAATATAATATTGTACTCAATGATAGTTCTACATAGTCAACATAACCTAGGGATTAACCAAAAACATCACAAAATTTTTTAAATGGGCAGAAAATATTTTACCCATTTTCTAAAGTGTATGCAAAAAAGACGTATCTTTGAAGTGTATACAAGCGAACAAAATGTTATAAAAGATTTTTCTAGTAATTATAAATGGACTTATTTATTATGTAATGAAGTATTAATGACTAAATACTAACTTATACACATTCTAAACATAAATTTACATAATCATAACAACTAAATATGGTCTAGCCAAATCAGTAAAACTGCTTTTTGATTTAAAGTGAAAAAAAAAATGTTCTCTTGGTAAACTTAGACTGGGCCTAACACTTTGTAAACTCTTCGTAAACTAGTCATAGGCAAAATTAACAGAAACTACAATGGGGGGTGAGGGGGCACAGTAATTAACAGTTGGGGTAATAAGAGACTCATGTCTCTTATTACCCCCACAAAAAATAAAAATGGGGTAATAAGAAACATGCCTAGAACATGTAAATAAAGAATGCCTTCAAGGTTTTAAAAAATTGTACATCAAAGGCATAGTCTTGGTCAAAAGCTTACACATTAATAAATCCCAAACATCTTACCTACAAAAAAAAATAAAGGAATATTTAGAAAAAGTCACGAACTTTCAGGGTAAGTTCAAAGTGAAGGTTTTCTTTCGTCGTATAAAAAGAATTCAAAATGTGTTATACACTTCTCAATAAGTGTATTGTAGTAAAGAATACACATGATACTTAATATTACATATTTTTAAAGTTGTCTAAGTATATTTTTTGGTCGGTTTTTTGACTGCGTCTCTTATAACCCCTGTCTCTTATTACCCCGGCTTCCCCTATATTTTGCACAATACTTTTTGAAGATGACACCTTTTGAATGTTTTCTTGTGAGATCATTTGTTCGTTCGTATTGTGTACACAGTCTAACAATCTAACACACTAACAAACAACAGACATCCTACAGACGGATACCATATCCATTTTGATATTTGCGATTCCCCACATCTGAAAACATGTAAAATTGAAAAAAGGGGCCGAAAATGTTCACGAATACCTAAGTTCCCCATGCCTAAAATATGCTGGGTAACTAAAAATATTATATTGCTAATAATGGTAGATATACAAAGAAAGTATAGATAATTTATTTTATAGATATGTTACTTAATAAAAAAAATCCGGACATTTTTTTTTTTTTTTATAAGATAAAAATTGATGTTTAAAACATTTTTGTAACATTTGTAACCAAAAAATGATAAAATATTTCTACACTAACAAATTTATGATCGAAACAACATACCTAGTAATATCTAATGATATGATTTTACACTAGATAAGATAAACATTATTTACTTATAAATTTTCGATTTAATTTAAAATATTTCGAAAGAGATTTATGATTAAATGTTAATGTGAATATTTGCTTGAATGTTCGCTTCTGCAACTTTCCATTTAAATAAAGTTATACGAGTCATTTCATGTGGTGCTATGTTTTCTGCAGTCTAGTTATTCATTAAAAGATCCTAAACATTTTAAAGAATTTAAAATTTTAAATATGTTTTGAATATTTTTTATTTTCAGTATTTTGTGGAAATCGTTTTATTTTCTACTTTATTTTCTGAAAAGACAAACCCATCTGGTCTTATCCTCATTTTCAGGAAAATTGCCCTTCACTGTTAACTCCTCACCTCTTCCCTTTTCCAAAATTTCTAAGAATTTTATCCAATGATTTTGATGGGGGAAAAATAGTACTGAGCATTTTTTGAGTTGTTAAACCAATCTTATTCATCTTTATCTTCGAAACACTTGGCGTTTACCTTAAACCTTTACTTTTTAATGCTACAAAATATGGTAGAAACTTGGTTTCCTGTGAAAGGGATATAACATTTTCTTTTTAAACTTGGGGTTAAGGGTTTTCTAAATTGATAAATCCATTTGACTTATCATGATCTTGACAAAAATTAGCGTTTACTGTTACCCTGTTCCTGCGAAATAAGGCAGAAAATTTGTTTTTCGAAAATGATTCAAACTATTTTAACAGCAGCTTAGGGTTTAGATTTATTTTACTTTTTTTATCATAAGGAGAATCAAATCAGATTGTTCCTTATCTTCAGGAAAATTAACGTTTACTCTGCCCGTGGATATATGGCAGATACTTCGTTTTTCATAGAAATTGCTCCAACTATTTTACAATTATTGAATTTAAATACATATGATTTTGATAAAAATTTAAGGTTTGGAATTTTTTGAGTTGAAAATTCAATCTGAATTATCGTCATCTTCAGGAAAGTTAGCGTTCACAATTAACTCTCATTATGCAAAACATAGGAGAATCTTGGTTTTCTCGGAAATGGATCTAACGATTTTATAAAAAATTGTGCTAAGGGTGTTTTTAGGTGACAAACCTATCTCGCTTTATCTTCAGGAAAATCGACGCTCATTTTTAACCCTGACACAGCCCGTTGCAAATTATGACAGATTTTTTTTTTTTTTTTTGTCAAGAAATTTTTTCAATAATTTCTTTATATATGTTAAAAAAAAAAAAAAAACTTAACCTTTTTTAAAACTTAACCCATGTAACTTATCTCAACTAAAAATGGCGTCCTTTGATAACACTCATTCCGTCCTTGGCAGAAACTTTTTCTTAGAAACTACAAACGTTTTCTTAGAAATTACTTAAACTATTTTAATAAAAATTTAAATTTGGAGATTTTTGAGTTTACAATTCAATATGATTTTCCCTTTTCTTCAGGAAATTGGTAGACGCGTCTACCAACAACTCGTGCTTTACCGGGGATAAAAAAAATTGAAATTCAGTTTTCTTCGAAAGTTCTCGAATATACTTTTTTTTTTACAAAAACTTAGGCATGTTTTCAGATGTCGATTAGGTACGAAATAACCTGATATTCAATAACATTAGCCTCAATTGATAACCCGCACTCCACTTGAGAAAAATTAGACCGAAACTAAGTTTTCTGGGCAATCACTGTAATGTTCCTGATTAAAAAATTGTGATTAGAAGTTTTTTGAGATGAAAAACCGATCAGAATTATTTTTAACTTTAGAAAACTTACACTAGTCGATAAAAAAAACATTTTTTCGGGGTAACAGAAATGAAATTAGCTATTTTCAACTAATTCTGCAGTGCAGAATTAAAACATAATAGTGAAAAATCTGTAAGACGTACAGTTATTTTGTTAGGATTATTTTATCTGTACTGGAAGCAATGTAAAAAAGTCTTTAGAAGACATGCATTATTATAGTATCAATATTATTAAGTTAGCATGGAATACTGTTAATACGGAGATACTATACATATTGTAGACTAAGTAGAACATAAAAACATGGTAAATACACTAAATGATTGAATTGTTATTACTTATTATTTTAAAACCAAAATACGAAAAATAGTGTTAAATGTCTATCTTGTGATTTTAATATGAATACTTCACAAATGCAGCAAAACTTATCGGATAAGGTTTTACAAGTTCTACACTGAAAATTTGCCATTTTAAACATGAAACTTTAATTATAAAACAGCACAATCATACTTAACAAAGAATATCTGTTTACTAGAATACCAGAAAAAAAAAAAAAACAGATAAGCTACGAATACAGGGTTTCCAAACAGGGGTTGCCAGCAGAGAGGATGGCCAGGAGGTAGGGTTGATAGCACGAAAGGTGATGTGTGATACAGTCGACATGATGTGTGATACAGTCGGCAGCAAAAGTACCTGAGGACTAGCAATAATCCCTGTCTAAAAAAAGTACCCTTAATACTGATTTGTCAAATAAATCCATGTTGAGTCATTTTTTTAGTCTGTCTAAGGACATGATTCGACAAGGAATTATTTAACAAACTAGTATTAAATGTACTTTTTTGATATCGGAATTACTGGCTAGTGTTCGGATACTTTTGCTGTTGACTGTATTGTAAAAATCATTAAAAAAAAAATAGTGAAATTTGCCATTTTCTGATACTTTAACAAAAAAAAAATGGAACAAACATGGTTGCCGGTACTTTGAGTTGCCAGGACTCTGGGTTGCCAGCAGGAAGGGTTGCAACCTGTGATACTGTGAAAATCGTAAAAATTGCCATTTTTTCATACTCTAACAGAAAAATGTGACGTGGTGGGACATTTTTACTTGCAGATATTTAAATAAAAATTGGAATTAATAATAAAAATAATAATTTGACCGTTGTTACCGAACCACTGTAGACCAGTGTTATCAGTAGAGGGTAACCTACGCTTTCCCTGTAACAAAATATTACAGAAAACTGGTGGAAAACTACTCAAAAGATTTTGATACAAATTTATAGTTAGGAGTTTCAAATGATAATCCGAGTTAAATATTCTTTATCTCCAGGAAATTTAGCTTTGATTGGTAACTTGCACACCGTCCCCGGCTAACAAATAAGAAATATATTTTCACAAAATAAATAATTGTATTAATATTATGAATGATTATAACAATGACACAGAGTTAACTCTGTCATCCAGGTACTAAAATTTAAAAGGGATTTTGTGATATTTGATTTGAAATATGAATTCTTGTGTTCAACTCTTCTCTCATTTAAACATTAATTGCAGGTGGTCTGAAAATCAACATTTAATGTGGATATTTTACCTTTTTCTTTTCTGTGCAGTTATTCATAAATCTTTATTTACTTTTTTTTTAAGTCACTTTTTTTTTTCTTTATACATTTAATGGATATAATGTCTTATAAACAAAAGTTTCGCTCCTTTTACATTAATTTATCGATGCCTATTCTCCGGTATTTGTAAAAGCGCTTTAAATTTTTGAATGATAAAATCAACCCATTCAAAGGTGTGGTTATGATAGAACAGGAACTAATTAGCTAAAAGGTACACCACACCTTTATAAATGTGACTGTTCTAACAAATTAACAAAGTTTTGTAGAGTTTTAGTGGTTTAATCCTTCAAATAAATTACTAATGATAAATAACATTCCACATAATCAAATCTTTATAACAAACACGTTTTCAGGCTTTAAGAGATTATGTTTGTTTATAATTCGCAAATTGTTTTTTATTATATTTTTGTTAACTATAAAAGCACAAAAATAATTTATGTATAAATGTAAGAAAATGTACTTTTTAAGATTTTAATAAAAAATGAATCACTATTATTAATATCAAACAGAATTTAATATATATATATATTTTAAATAAAATGATTCAGTCTATAACTAATGGTTTCTTCAGGAATATGTTACTGGGAATGTGACACAAACGTATGAAAACGTTATATTTATATATATTACTATATAATACGCACACACACTCATATATATATATTTCTGATTACAGTTTTATATATATATATATATATATATATATATAAAGAATCAGGATCAAAGGAGAATTTAGAGGTACCAGCAAAAAAATTAAAGAAAATCCAGAATGTTTAAAAATCACCCTGTAAAAAGTAAAGATTGAAATACGCTTTGGCTGTAGCACGTTAATATAAGACATCTTATTACACAGGTCGACATGTAAAATTTTGATTTTATAATTTTGGCTGATCTTTATGATTTTTGGTGTGCTGAAAACGAAAATGAAGCCAGTTTTTCTTTATCACGTATCGATTTTTGTCAATACAGGACGCCTGCTTATACAATTTCTTCAATTACTCTTCTATCAATATAATTCTATGGTAAGTTTTATAGTATGTTTCCATGATTAATTAATCATAGATACCTATTGTTGTAACTGTGAAACACTGGTGCGACATAAAACCATACCAATCAACCAACCAACCTATTGTTATGATGGTATATGTAAGAAATTGTGTCTGTAAACACCCTGTATTGACAAAAATCTATACGTGATAGAGAAAAATGGACTGCATTTTCGGTTTCAGCACATCAAAAAACATAATAATCAGCAGAAATCATTTTTTAATTTTTCTTTAGCCATCTGAGGTCTTGCTTTCCTAAGTCTCTTCACTAAGAATGGAATTTTTTCAAATTTTCTGTCATTTAAACCTGCTTTGTTTAATAGTTGCTACACTGTAGTTAAAGAAATTATGTTGTTAAACACTTTTTCTGAATCTCTTTTATGTTCTAAATGTAATACAAATTAATTTTATAAGCAATGGCTTTTTAATTTACTGGCATCTCACTTGGATGATCAACATGGTCGCCTAAAGCCAAATTTCCAGTTTAAACAGCCAAAACATTTTATATCTTTCTAAAAACCATTTTACCAATATTTTGTTAACATTTAATTATTTTGCCATCTCACGTATTAAAATAATTTTTGATTTTCATTCAAAATTTAATATTTTTTGTGGCATTTTTTGTGGCCTTATTCTTATCATTTTTTAATTAATATGATTTTAATACGTGATTTCTAAAATTACAATTTTCCTGACAATTGCATTTTGTTTTTAACACTATACTCTGTGCTAAAGTGTATGTAGAGGACAACATAATAAAATCTGTTCGAAAATTTGCTTTTTAAACGATAAAATTGGCGTTTGTACGAGGTGAAAAGGAAAATATCCAAGTGCGGCTCTTTTTTTGCGCTTTTTTTTTTTTTTTTTTTTTTTTTTTTTTTTTTGTCGCTTAGTGTATGTATAAAGGGGTTTTATTCTTATTTTTATTCAATCAGTGGTGATATAGTGCTCATTGGCTATAAATAAATATTCACAAAACAACCTATCATTTTCCTTCTAATAACGATAACTTTCTGATTATTTTTTATACTTAATTGGATTTTTTAAATTAAATTAAATTGGGTTTCAAAATTAAATTTCGTTGACGTTTGCGTAAGTGCAGTAAAAAAAATGGTAAAAGTGCCCGTATCTCATCCCGTTTTAAATATTTTTATATTCTGATCGCAGTATATTGTCGCTAATGTAATGCATTAAATTTTCGAAAAATAGTTTTGCATTAATACCCTGCATATTATAATCAAAATAGTAGTAAATTGGTTTCTAGTTTTTTAAAAAAGTCTTTATGACTTCCTTCCTACATGTGCAAATCTCATGTAAACAGATACTGATAATAAGAACAAATCTAATTATTTTATTTTATTCTCAGAACGCTATTCAAGCATCACTTTTTATTGAAAGATCCCATACATTTTATTTCTTCTTTTCTTTTTACTAGTCTCTTCTTTAGGTAGATTCCTCGTAGGAAATCTACCTATTGCAATGGTCAGCGTGACACGACTTCTGGAAAATTTCTTCATATCTTCACCGATCATGACCCCTGGAACCCAAAACCACCCTCCGTTCAAAAGTTTATATATATATATATATATATATATATATATACACACGATAACTGGATTAATTTTTATCTAAATTTAACCAGCTCGGGATATGTTGTCAGGGCCTTTAAAATCTTGGTTGAGTTCGCAGATGGTGTGGAAATTTTCATTTACCTATAGTTTCTTTAAAATTTAAAATAGGAAAAAACTTCAAATCAGGTGAATTACCCCTTACCCTAAAGAACAATTTTTGCATTTAAACTTTTTCGATAGTTTTAATTGTTTGAAAGTTACAAATTAAAAAAGGATTTTTCGTCAATTGTGATGAAGCCGACTTTTTAAAGACTTTTTTATGCTTACTTTCTCTGTCATAAACCTTTTGCCGAATCCGGGTTAAAAACGGAAAAAAGACAAAATAAATTAGAATATCAGACCTATCGTTACAAATTTGGTACCAAATGAAAAGGGTGATTTTATTAAAAACAAGAGTTCAAACAGTATTTTGACTCGACAATTAGAATTTTTAAAAATAACTAAAGTATGAAAGGGGGGGCGGGGCAACAACTGTTGTGTAATACATAAAATAAATTAGAAATATCTCTACTCTCGTTACAAATATGGTACCAAAGAATGGGAGCTATTTTTCTGAATCCAGGAGTGCAAACAGTTTTTCGACACGACAGATTTTTTAAAATTAACTAAAGCATGAAATTTAGGTGCCAACAAAAAAGTTACATTTTTATTGAGAATTTCTAACACATGTGACCAATAGGCAATGTACGATTAATTTTCTTTTTATTATTATTATTATTATTATTTTTAGCTTACATTCTCTGTCATAAACCTTCTGCCGAATCTTGGTTAAAAACAGGAAAAGGGAAAAATAAAATAGAAATATCAGACCTATTGTTGCAAATTCGGTACCAAATGAAAGGGGAAATTTTCTTAATCCAGGATTGTAAACAGTTTTTCAACACAACCATTAGATTTTTTAAAATAAAGTAAAGTGTTAAATTTAGGTGGCAACAATTCATTTTCATTCAATTCAGTCATTTTAAAAAGTACGTGGCTCGTTACAAATTCGGTACCAAATGAAAGAGGCGATTTTTCTTAATCCAGGGGTGCAAACAGTTTTTAGACACGACAATTAGATTTTTTTTAATTAACTAAAGTATGAAATTTAGGTGGAAACACTTCTTTTTAATCTTTTCATACCTTTTAGAGCGAATCGAGCTAATAGAAAAAGTCTTGATTTGCTGATAAAAAAAGGTCTTGATTCGGTTTAATAAGTTATATATTTATTTTTTAATTTTTATTCTATAGCTTTAATTGCTTAAATTTATAATCTGATGCTTACGATGACGTGCAGACGATAATAAAAAAGATCACTGAAAATATAAAAAACATGGTAACCGCTTTAATTAACCATTTCAAAATATAAAATTAAAATAATACGTTAATCTTAATAAAAAGTATCGTTTCTTGTGAATAGTTTAGAATGCCGGTTTGGGCAAGAATTTAAAATTTACGAATGAAATTGAGAGCAATACGTTAGAGCTTCTTTTAACTTTTTATCTTGGGGAAACAGGATATTGGATCTGTGAACAGATGTAAGGTTTTCACTGGGAAGAAAACACAATGACGCCAAAGCTGCCATTCTCCATAGCCAAGTTCGCTAAATTTTGTTGTCAAAGCGTCAAATAATTAATTTCGTCGTTAAGTCAAAAATTTCGTCGTCATCAAATTTTGCCGCCAAATCACTAATTTCATTGTTAAGTCGCCAGTTTATCACCAAATTGTTTATCTTTATGGCTTTTATTTGTTGAATGATTATGAGCTTTGATTTTAAAAAACTGAAACATTTACTGACCAATAAACCTAGCCTAAAACTTTAAGCAGAATGAATAAAACCCTTTTGTAGTTGAAAAGTAAATTTCTTGAAAACAGAATAGCAACGTAAATAATGTAATGCGTGGGAACAAAGCCATTAGCTAAGTATGTGTTAATGCATATTTCTTTACTTTTGTAACATTAATATATAAAGGAAATACGTAAACGTAAAGGTAAACATTAACGTAAAGGAAAGGAACCTTTGCCTTTACGCTTGCAGAAAAAGGATTCTTTTTTATTTTCAGGACATAATGTTTTTTGAAATATATGTGGTATAACATGTTCTTCATCTGCCTAATGTTTTAAGACAATAAGTCAAGTATTTTTCTAGATATTTGTCAAAAAGTCTGAAATCCGGAGATTTATAAAGGGTTATGTATTATCACTAAAAAGGAAACAGTCAAAAAGGTGTCGTCTTCAAAAAATATTGAAAAAAAAATATATTATGTGATTCTACTCCTCATAAAACACCAGAAAGTGGAAAAATTATCGGCTAAAATAAATTACAGCGACCGCAAAAAATTATCAAAATTAAGCATTTTTGGCGATTTAGCGCTGTTAGGCGAAGTTCGCTAGCACCGAGATTGCCGTGTACGAACACAACCGGGTTTTCCTTCTGCGCCAAGTACTCAAAACCAAACCCCTAACAGTGTGAAATCGCCAAATATCCTTAATTTTGATAATTTTTTGTAGTCACTGTAATTCATTTCAGCCGATAATTTTTTTCACTTTCTGGTGTTTTATGAAGAGTAGAATCACATATATTTTTTTCAATATTTTTTGAAGACGACACCTTTTGAATGTTTCCTTGTAAGTTATTAAAAAAAGGTTACTAAAGCTGTCATTCTCTAATATACAGACTATTTTCTAGCTTGTACGTCAAAAATTATCTCCTGTATAAATGTGAAACTTACCGGCCTTACATAGAAACGTGCAATAAAAATGCTGAAACAAACTTTTTATAAATAGCTGAATTATGTTATGATGTATTTAATGTTGAATTCAGTTAAAACAGTGTTCTTACAAGTTTTATATAAATAAAACTATAAGTAGAAATTTTACGTTATTTTACTGACGTACACTACAATACATTGTACAGTGTAGTGTCAAAAAAGATTTTGATATTGCTTTTTTTCTCAGAACATGATAAACAATATTTCACCGATTTTCTGCAAATGTTTTATTAATTTGTTAGGTAATTAATTCAGAAAAGAGAAGAACTACCGTAATTTCTGGTAGGTAACCCGCAGATAAGATGTGTCATTTCTCCACCAGAAATTTTATTTAATAGAGATATCTATACTTTTTCGAAGGAAGAGCTCGTACAAATATAAATTTATTTATCAATTGGAATTTCTGGTGCAAAACTGGATTATATAACCTGCGGGGTATCTACCAGAAATTACGGTACTATATTGTCTGAGCAAAAGTGAACGGTAAAAAATTTAATCCTTCTAACAATCATAAAACACGTCAAAATAAAAATTAAATGTATTGGTTAAAAATTAGTCAAATTGTATTTCAACTTCATTCGAGTATAAAAAATGTTCTTTTACATCTCCCATTTTCGAGAAAATCATATTTATTCCAATCTAGTTTTTGTTATTGGGCAGGGTTGTACCCCATCTACAAAATAGCTATTTTAAGCAATAACAAATTTTTTATAGATTATATACTATCTGAGACAATTCATCAATTATAAAAAGAACCTAAATAATCATTGTGATACTTTAAAATTTTAACTATGTCAACACATGAAATTAAAAAAAAATACGTTTTTAGATTTAAATATTTTAATAGGTGTTCAAGTTTCTTGCATTGAAATTTTTATTTATTTATTTTTTTAATAAAATACATTTAATCTTTCTTAGCCATTCCTCAAATAAAATATATTTGAATGCATAATAATTCATAAGAAATAATAAGACACATTAATTTAAATTTTATAAACAACTCTGATATATAAAATTCTAATTGCATACCAAACAAAAAAATATTTAAGTACGTATTTTATTTTGTTATTTATTTAAAATTTATGTTAAATATAAAATTCAAATGAAGCAATTAAATTCGATACGATGAATAAAGATGGATACATTCTGTTCGAAAGCTGCAACTTTTTATAGCTTTAGAACAATAGAAAATCTGTAGATGCGTTAAATATTCTCCCTATAAAAAATTTTATGCTAAACATTTATTGCAAGTTATATTTATATAACAGACATTTTGTAATCTTTTATTTACTGAAAATAAACTTGAATCTGCATTTTTAATATTTATGAAGGTACTTTAAAAGGTACATTACATTTTAAAGTATTTTTTCGGAGAAATTATTCATTGAAACATTTCTAAAATGGAAAAGTTTTAATAATATATTTATTACATCATCTGTACAATATTAGACTTAAAGAAGCAGGATTTTTCGTCATTGTTTAAAGAAATATCCTAGAATTGTAATTGCACGTAGCTTTCCTTAAATACCTATTTCCCTTTCTTATGTAAAAATAATCGTTCAGTAACTTTTTAATTATACATTTTAAACTAATAACTAGACTTTACATTTTCATAATTACTGAAATTATGACAATTTGCCTCAATTTTATATAAAAATCTATAATAAAAATTTTCGCACATTTAAAAAAGTTTTTTAAATATACTTTTACTTCATATGATGTCTATAGCAGTAAAGAATATAAAATAAGTTCACGTGCATACAAAAAAGGAACAGCATATAATAATGTGTTACTACAAAGAAATTCTTCCCAGCTCAGACGGAAGCATTGAGTAGTGATAGAATTAGAGTACGGATTCCTTATACTGGCTATAGAGAAAAATTCCGCGAATATCACTGCAATTTTTTCGCCTTCTTCTGGCGATAATCACTTTCTTGGCAAATAGTTCTTGGGATTTTGCATTTTTTAAATGGTTTGGTGGAAACCTGCTTTCAAGGAGGTTGAATGCCTGCTTTGATGGAAATGTTTTGTGGTAGAAAACCGGCTTGGCGAATAAATAGGTGGATTGATGGGGATGTGATGTAAATGAGCAAAAAGGTTACTAGTCTACGGGGTCTACTCTAATATCTAGTCGATGGTCGGAAGAATAAGTGTTTTATTTGTTCTTAAATGCTTAGTTAACTATTTCGTTAAACAAATGACGGGATTGCCCAGGAATTTAAAAAACTTAATTAACACTGCATGTTTTTGTCTGTAGAATAGTAGGTTCCAACTGTGGATGTTATTATTTCGAGCTATATTTTTTTCAGAAAGAGGTTTTCAGTATTGATATTTATATTACATGTGAATATGCATCATAATTATATCCTATCTAGTGAAAGTATTTGCATGCATAGTATTTTGATTGTACAAATATGAATATAGGTAATATTCTTAAAAAATATACCAATATACAAATTACATAAGAAACGCCCATTGAAGCATTTACAGATTTCCAAATGACGGGAATCTACGTCAGCGATCGCAAAAATATTAAGACATTTGTGTAGGCTATATATGTAACGAGTTTCTAGCTAATTCGTTTTTTTTTTTTTTTTTTTTTTTTTTTTTTAAGTTTGAAGTTTTCAAATGGCCGCCCATTTTAGACACGATGGCCAACAAAGTTGACCAAAACACTCATCCGAGACATTTGTAAATCTCTGACCGATATTGGATCGAATTCTTTCAGAATTTCGAAAGGTACCGTGCTAAAAATATTTAATATCATATAGATAGATATAGATAATCAACGCAATAAGTTGGTTAAAATTAAATCACTCTTAAAAAGAAAAGATAAATTACAATTAGTTACGACATGTATACTGTCTCTTTTTGTCGTTTCTACTAGAATGACACGAATATGAAGCAAGAGAAAAAGGTATTTTAAAACCATACTTAAACGAATCTTTCTATATCTTATAGTTTGCTTTGTACTTCTTTTTATGCATATTTCGTTTATTTATAATGTTGGTTGGTTGGGTTTTACGTAGCACTAGTGCTGCGCAATGGGCAATTGGCGTCGGTCTGGTAATTACCCCTAGAGGTGGTCCGGAGACATGCCATCACAATTTTGATTCCTCCACGGAAGGGATGTCTCTCTCTCTTCGGTAACCCCCAGACGTATAATTTTGATGGGAACTTAAGGGACATTGCGGCCACGACAGATTTTACGTGCACCAGCCACTATTAGTGTACACGACGGTCTTTGTCCGGCTCGAGTACTGAACCCGCAATCTTCCAATTACGAGCCCGACGCTCTACCTATTGGGTTACTGCCACCCCATTGATTTATAAAAAATAAATAAATGAAAACTAAAAAATCCTATGTGCAAACCTCGTGATTACCTTTGCGCACCTTTTATACTCTACACATTTTGGAGTGAATTCTATTGCGAGATTCTGTTTAAATGATTTTCAGTTCATAGAAAAAGTACACCTTTATGTACTAAAATATTGCAGAATGAGGCTTTTATGATCACATGATACATTCACATATGATGACATATTGATAGATAACATATAGAGAAAATAAAACTACTGTATTTTATATTACAAAAATTAAATTAACTCTTGTATGAATATTGGTCTACGTAGAATTTTTGTACTTTTCCATTAAGCATCTGACACGGAAAATGTTTATTCAGCAGTAGTTAAACAGTTTAACAATTATTAAAACGCAGAAATACATATCCTGCAAAAGAGATATAAATATTATCCAACAAAAATTTGTGTCAGTTTTAAAATGCAAACAGACTTTGCGGTGGAACTAATATATCAAAATAATAATAATAATAACCTGAAATAATTACTTTTATTTAATATTACATATTTTACACCAGAATCTTCTCATATTTAACAAAAGCAGTATCATATATAACGGTACACAAAATTATTTTTAATACTTATTTCTTACATCCATAAACAATACTTATTTCTTATAGCTATTAAACAACGCCCATTAAAAAACTTAGACACATATTTCAAATAAATCTTTGGTATTTTATGGAGTAAAATTATTGTTATGATAACAGCTTACACATATTTTAAAAAAAACTTTTTTCTTAAATGATAAGCCTTTTTTGTATTGTTACAAATTATGTTTATTTTAGCAACATAACATTTTATAAAGCATTACATGTTTAAGTGTTTACATTGTTGTAAATTTCAAAATCATACCGTTAGTAAAATACTTTTACTTCAGTTTTTTTCCCCTTTTATTTCTTTATGCAGCACATCATTCGATATTGAAAATGCAGTTTTAATAGCTTCTTTTGTTTGTATAGTATACCTTCACTTACAGTAGCAATAAAAGATTCACGATAAATATTTTCTTTTCTTTCTAAGAGAAAAAGTAACTGAAAGATTACATAAATATTTTTTTGTTGTAAATATTGATGAAAGATAAACTTATAAAAATCTTCTGAAATTACTTTTGCCTTTTTTGTAGTCTTAAAATAGTTTTCTCGTTCTTATAACATTGTTGCGAGACGGCATAAAATAAGGAAATGCTAAGACGACGATAAAATAAATGCATTTCTGTTACTCATTTTTCATTATGTAAATATAAAAGGAAACATAAATACGAAAGTGCACATATACATACGTAGACGGATATAGATTAGCAGATAAATATACTTATTTAATCAATGTTGGTATTTCGATGTCAAAAATATTCACAAATGTCAATTTTTTTTATAAAGCAGACACTTAATATGCTGTCCTTCAAAAATAACACAAGATGAAAATTTTCTTTAAAAAAAAAAATAAAAATAAATAAATAATAATAATAATAATACTGCACGTTATCTATATAGGGTTAGTGCACCATTGATTTACACTTTTAGAACAATCTCTGATTTTTTTAATGTTCTACTCATCAGAAAATATTTTTAGAAATCTTAAGTTAGTACATATGGTATGAAAGACATTCAGAACCACATATATGCTAAAATATATGCATTTCATAACAATTATTTTTTTTAATGAATTTTTATTTGGCATCCACTCAATGTTCCAGTAATTGACACTGCCAGGTTTTCCTTTTATCAGTCATTGGCCCCCTATGTCCCAGTGTTTGACACTGCTAGTTATTCATTTTATCAGTTATTAGCACCCTATGCTCCAGTGTTGACATAAAATGTTAAAATTCTTATATGTAAAATATATGATTTTATGATTTTCCTTATTTATTTATTATTTCGGGATAGATGTCAATTACAGGAGGAAGCCAATCACTGGAGTACCTACCCTATTAATAGACAAGCATAAAATTTCTGGTACTCTTTTAACATATTAATTATGGGAGTAAAGTGTTGAAAATGGTAACATTCGAAAGGTATGGTTAGCCAGATGTGAAGAATACAAATATTATTTTCTTACGATGTCAAGAAGGCATTTAAAATTAAAACCAATAAAAATTACAAAGTTAGGAACGCCGAAGAGAAAAAAAAAATATGGGAAGTATACAGCTGTTTCGGTAGCCTTTAGCGTACCGTCTTCAGTGCATAAAGGTAATTTGAACCAACGAGATAAATAAATTAGGGTGCTGATTCAATGGATGAAGGATTAGCTTTCCATGGTTCAAGATGAATCACGTGACATGAACCAATAGGTTGCTACGTTTGGCCCTTTATCGCTATTTCGGCATTTAAAATTTCAGTTCGACAAATTATCATTATTATTAGGTAACACGACCGTCGTATCAACGAAACAAACTGTTTTTAAAATAATTTTTCACATATTTCACATTTTAATACGCAATAACATACCTTTTCTTTCATCGTTTCCCAACAAAGTTTAAAAATGTTTATAAAAGAAAAGTTAAACTTCTAAAGAGCTAAATTTAACAACAAATAATAATTTTTAAACTATTTTTAAGCATTTTGTCGGTTAAATTTCGACTAGACGAAATAAAAAAGAAGTAATATAAAAATTAAAATGATTTAGAACAAAAGAATGTTAAACTGCATAAGTAAACAAAAACATTGGCGGTTATGACTTTTGCCAAGAACAATCTCCAAACCGTTGCCATAGAAATGTATCTAAAATAAGCTGCTACCATAGGAATCAACGCATAGAGGGTTCATGTCACATGACTCATGTTGGACTATGCACAGATATAATAATAAGACATTGATTGATCAGCGAGAGGGAAAAAGTAAATCCTTTTTCTCGGGAAAAGTTACTCTGATGGCTGTCTTTCCCCGAGTAAATTACACACAGGAATGCACATGGATAATTTACTAAATAAAATTTATGAATAATTTATTTACTAAAGGTGAATGAAAACTCCAGATACAGTTTCAAATTCTTTTTTTTTTTTTTTTTTTTTTCTCAATACTCTTTAATGGCTGATTTTAAAACTTTTTTTCGGCATCAAAAACGTTTGTTCGATAACATGGGGATGATAGATCTATATATGTTACTATATCTATGGGACTATGTCGGGGTTACCATTTATCCCTCTACTTTATTTATCTCGTTGATTGGAACTGGAGAATTGCTCATATATATACATAGAAGAGGGACCGAATTATGTTTAACCAATAGGATTACGGAAAAGGTAAGGAGAATGGAGAAGAGGAATTTTAGAAACTCTAGTAGTGTTTTTACAGGGACACAAAGGAAAATTCTTTATCATTACGGTCTATGGGCCCAAATATTTTAAACTGAGATAGAGTTTAAACGCTTTCTTCGACGGAGCTGAAAATTTATACACATATTATAGGTCGCAATCACATGAACTTTTTAGATTTTGGTGAATCTAGCACTTATAGTTTTTTTTTTTTTTCCTACAGGGACACAAACATATATGTTATATCATCGTGATCTATGGGCTTAAATTACTTGAAGTGCAATAGCGTAAAATAAAACAATGGAGAAAAATACTCAAATACCTTGTTATATTTTTTATATTTGTTTATTTAACGACTTGTCTAACTTTAATTTATTTACGCAACCGTTGATTATTTAATGTTCGAAAAGTCGAGTGGAGTCACCACAGATTTCTTCTATTAAAGCTATTACAAAATACATCTTTGATTATTTTATGTTCTATTAAGCATCCAAAGGAAAAAAAGACTTTTTTGAAGTATGTGTACAAGTTTTAGCATTTTAAAGATCATGAATTCATGAAAAAATTTAAATTAAGAAAACGTAATTTAAAGAAATCAAATCTTTTAAAAATATACCAAAAACCATAAGAAATGTTGGTTGAATATATAGAGCAAACCTAATAGAGTTCAATTTAAAAATATCAAATGGGAAAAAAAAACTTTATATGAAACGTTCAATGGTGCCAAGTTTAAATGCTAAGTGTTCTTAAGTTCTGATACAGGAATTTTTAAAATAGCGACACCACACTGAGAAATAAAAATATACCGCCTTTCTCTAGAATGAATAAGTGGCCATTTTCTAGATCCTTTCACTAGAAATATAGATTTCCGATCTACGTGCATAAGGCACGCCAATAAACTTAATAGATGAAATGATCGAGAATTTCTAGTGTACACATTTCTAGATGGGGAAGCAATATTCTGAATACTCTAAATATTCTGAATCATTTATATTGCGATAAATTCTCGCTTGATTTTCTAGAATTGGGTAATAAAACAAGTTTATAGTTCCAGAAACCCGACTTTTGTAGTCTCATTTATTTGCAGAGATTTTTAAATAACTTTGCTCACGAGAATATAGGCAAACGCTCTAGACTTCTAATAGGGGTTCTAGAACTCGCTTTCCAAGCGGACTAGGATTTACAAGGATGACATGGAACTATTTTTTTCTAGAGCCACAATTTAGATTCTAGATGTCAGTTACAGAATTTTTTTTCAGTGCATTAATCTTGTATGCTGTGGCCACCATAAAATATATTTTTTAAATACTTTTCTACGCAAAATCACGCAGTGTTAATTATTTAATATACCGTAATTTCTGGTAGATAACCCGCAGGTAAGATGTGTCATTTCTCCAACAGAAATTTTATTTAATAGAGAAATCTATACTTTTTGGAAGGAAGAACAAATATAAATTTATTTATCAATTCAAATTTCTGGTGCAAAACTAGATTATATAACCTGCAGGGTATCTACCAGAAATTACGGTACATTATATATATATATATATATATATATATATATATATATATATATATAAATTAATTTCCGTGATAAATTCAGACGATTTTCATCTCAGGAAAGAATAACAATAAATATTAAAAGAAACTCAATTTTTTGCTGACATTTGTGAGAAAGCTTTTTATTTATTTAATTTTTATTATTAAAATTAAGAATAATCTATATGTTTGTTTTAAATTATCACACATCTATAGTTCAAACGTTCGTTTTAAATGCATTGATGATGCACTTGAAATATACTGATACTCAAAATTTACACCTGCTGAGAATACTTAACGTAGCGGGAGCAATGCCTTTACATATACCCCCCCGCACCCACCCACCCACCCACCACCAAAAAAAAAAAAAAAAATCTTGGGTGGCTGTTACTAATGCCAATATTTCTTTTTATTTTCTCATAAAAAAATTAAACACAACTCTCGTTCTGTACATTTACCCAATATTCTTCCTATTCTACCCTATCAAAATTTTCGGAAAAAATAAAATGACAGCGCCACTTGTTGAATGGTTCATACTCATAGTAATTAGTACCAGTTTGTGTCAAGGTTTAATTGAATAGCACGTTTGATTAAACTTCGTTCGTTTGTTCTTGAGATACAACGTTCAGAAAATTTCTGATACGCAGACATTTTCTAAAATGGTCAAATCGCGTTCAAGATATCTAAAAACGCAAATTTCTAGACAACCGGCTGAAAAAAAAATCATGAATACAATATCTTTTTCTTTTTCACACACACACACACATATATATATATATATACAGAGAAGAAATAATTATGTAATTTCTGCAGGTGTATTTACTCTCATTTACATAATATCTCGTTTAACCTGACATTTAAATGATTTTTAATGACGTACAAATTCGCATCTATATTTCATGTTATATTTCATACACTGAGCTTCAAAAATATGTATTCAAATTTTTGCATTGCGACTAGTAAAATGAAATTAAAATTTCACTGAGGAAAATAATATACTGCCTTCATCTAGAATTAATAAGTCTCCATTTTCTAAAACCCTTAAAACGATTACGCCGGCGCATTTTGTTTATATAGTCAACTCAAAAGTATCCGAACACTAGCCAATAATTCCGATATCAAAAAAGTACACTTAAAATTGTTTTGTTCAATAAATCTTTGTCGAATCATCTTCTTAGACTGACTAAGAACATGACTCGACAAGGATTTATTTAACAACGCAGTATTAAGTGTACTTTTTTTGGACAGGGATTATTGCTAGTGCTCGGACACATTTCTATCGACTGTGGATGTGACTCAACGGTGGGTCACGCCGGCGTGAACGTGTTAACTAGAAATATAGATTTCCGAGCTATGCGCATAAGGCACGCCAATAAACTGAATAGACGAAATGATCGAGAATTTCTGATCTACACATTTCTAGATGGTGAAACAATATTCTGAATACTCTGGATCTTTTGTATGGCAAGAAATTTTTTGCTTACTTCTCTAGAATTGTGCCATAAACTAAGATTATAGTTGCTGAAACCCGTCTCTTATGTTCGCATTATTTTGGAGATATTTCCAATTAGGTTTGACCTCGATAATATAGACAAACTCTCTAGAATTCTAATAGGTTTTCTAGAACTCGTTTTCAAAGGGGACAAGAATTTATAAAGATGACATGGAACTATTTTTTCTAGATCCGCAATTTAGATTCTAGATGTCAGTTACAGAACTTTTTCTCAGTGTTTTATGTACGTAAGAAAGATAACGCTGAAAATAACAAAAGAAACTGTAAAAGCCATTAGTTTAAAATCATATTTAAATTTAGAAGATTGTATGCATGTGTGACATAAATCAAGTCACCTATGTATCTAAGCGATTTTGCACTATTTTATTACGTTTTAATATTTTCTAAGCGCACGTAAAAACATAGAAACGTTGCAATCCCTGAATGTTTAAATCAGACTACTTTAGCTGAAATCTAACCATGAACAAACCGCTATTTTGTTCTTTGGGGTCACAAAATGATTTAAAGCAATGCCATAAATTTACAACACAAACAATTTCAAACAGAGCTGGTAAGTTTTCAGAACATAGTGTCGGCAAACAAATCTCCAGCAATTAATACTGTAAAATTACCCAATTTTTTCATTAAAAGTAATTCTTATTCATTTATACCAAAATAAAATTTTATGGATGACTAGGCAATTGTTCTAAGCAATAAAACCCAAATTATTTCGATATGAGACAATGTATTTTATAATTAAATCTATTTAAAAATATGTAAATCCATTAAAAAAATTAGAAAATAATAATTATTAGATGTAACAGAAAATAGTTTCTTTTTATATAAAATTAAATAAAACTGATGAAGGTAGTGAAAATTTCTTTTATCGGAAGAGTAAACTGAATATTGTTTTCTCTTCAAGTGACTGCCGTCTCTAATCAGGGTGACATAACGACTTCATTATTAAACCTGGTTGATATCCTGATGTGGCAGTTTCATTCAAATCGGTTCATGAATGCTTTTTTCATTATAGTAGTTTAAATTTTTCATGTAGCCGCCCTTTTGAAACAAAGTGGTGGATGGAATTGATTAATACGCTTTATTGGGACCTTGATGTGGACTATAAACGAACCGATTTTCATACAAATCGGATCATAAATATGTGTATATATTAAGTAATAAGTTTTCAGTCAACTACCATTTCGAAAACAAAATGGTGGACCAAATCAATTAAAAAATGTATTTGATATGGGCTAATTACCCACCGAGTTGCATGTAAATTAATTTATAAATACTTTATGAGACCTCTATTTTAAAAAAAAATGACTAATCAAATTATCCAACGAACTCATTTAATTTAATGAGTATGGTAAGTCCAATGTTGGACTTGGTACAGTCTCATTCAGTTTTTCGAATTTATTCTGAGGATAAATTTCCTTTTTTTGATATAGATTAAGTCATTGCAATTAATTCACTGCAATAATTCGATGTCTAAAGAAATTAATTTAAAAGATCAATAATCATCATCAACTATTCGAGAAAGTTTGGACCCATATACATGGAATTATTAATTTAAAGAAAATGTTGATAAAAGATAATTTTAACGTTACGCTTGTCATGTTTCGTGTTATTGAAATTTATTAAAATAATTTTCCTGCAACTGTTCATCCCCTTTTTCCATTATCTCACTACGTATTTCGTTATTATAAATTTTCATTTGAAAGAAATCTGAATTTTGTTAATAATTTGAGGATCGATAAATTAAATAAATAAAAAATAAATAACTTTTTTAAGACCTTGACTTATAACTTTTTATTTATAAGGATCTCATTCTTTCAGTTAGTAATCTCAAATTTCAGGTTTTAAGGTAAAGACAATAGTTTTAAAAAATAATTTTGAAAATTTAAAATAAAACAGTCAGTTTTCGAAAACAAGCGTCAGCAAAAAAAGACCTCAGAGAAAGCCTAAAATTAAGTCTAACTAAATAATTCAAAACCAAATCAACATAACTGATCATTTCAATAGGAGGCGAATTTGCAATCTAAAATAATAATAAATAAATAAATAAGAATTTAATATAGATTAATTTTAATAACAAGACATTAATTGAAATTTCATGATTTCAAATATGGCTACATTAAAAAGATTAATATTTTTAATGAAAAGTTGTTTATTCAATAAAAAATAAAATTAAAAGTTTTTTATATTTTTTCATTTCCGTAATAAATATTTCTAGATTTTTACGTACCAGAAACGACAGTGGGCGTGCGATCTAAACTTAAAGTTCCTCTTTCACATTTTGATAGACTTCCCTCAAACATCTACAAAAGCTTTTAAATTAACAAACTTTTACTACAAAATGGGAATGTCTATGGTGTAAATACAGCATTAATTTCCACCTTAAAAATACAAAGAACTAAAGTAATAATTGATCTAATAGTTTATTTTCTGTATCAGTTATAGACATTGCGAAATGTACGATGTGTCTTCTAACTTCGAGGATCTATATTTTTATTGCCCTGCACTAAAAATTCGTCTAAAAGTGTAGCAATGAAATCATGACCAAGAAAATTAATTTTATTTTAAAAAATATATATTTGTCAAGAATTAAAATAGAAAGGAATCTGCAAATTTCGTGCAAAAGCAGTCAGTAATAATAATAAAAAATAATCTTAATAAACGAAATAAATGTAAGGTATTTTCCATCCCAAAATTATTTATGCAAGGGGCGCAGAGTTTCCATATTTTTACGTGCATTTTATTATATTGTCCCCAATTTTTCGAACAGTAAATATTAAAAAAATCTTATAGAATAAAACATTCAAGAAAACTTCTTTAATAAAAGATGAGAGAATACTAAAACACGCGTAAAAACGATTTGACCCCTGATTACACTGCTTGGCATGAACATTGCCCCAACACCCTTTTTGCAAATTCTTGTGTAAAATAATCTCCTGAATCCGAATATGACGGCCATTTTGTCATATCACTCACCGTTCCTTGAAAACGCCCCCCTATTTTAACCACTTTTCGGTAATTTTTTGGCTATAAATTTAATTTATAGTGGAGAAAAGAAATATTTTAACTGTTAAATATCTTCTGAGGGTCTAAAGAGGTGAAAAATTCTACAACACGAACATTTGCAGAAAGGGGAAGTTTAATGGGGGATTTGTCACTGAACTTATGAGTTACGTTTATTATATTTTATTAAATCAGTTATTATCACTTATACACTATTATTATTTTTTTTAAGAGTTAAAATAATTATTATTCATTTTCCAAATCAAATTCATTGCCATAAAAATACTGAAGAATAATTAAAAAAATTGGGGGGGGGGGGTGACGCCCCGAGAAAACGGCGGGTTATGGAGCAAACTGGGGTTCATATTCGGATTCAGGAGATCATTTTACGTAAGAATCAGCAGAAATTGTACCATGGGTCGATTTTTTTGTTGTTGTTTTTTTGCAGCGTAGTGTTACGATTATGGTTGGAATGAGCTTGTTCAAAATTGTTCACATCAATATAACAGTGCAAATAAATTTACTGTATCTAATTTAAAATTATTCTTTTAAGTTCTTCCCCTCAGAAGATAACACAAAGCATACAGTTGAGAAAATTTAAATCCTTGGCACGAAAAATCGAAGAATTATAAAATGCGAAACTGGAGCAACAAAGATTTGTTATAAAATATATCTTTCTGTTTAACCCTTTATCTACATCATAATGAAACAGATAAAATTTGTATTTGAAATATATTTTTCTAGTCAGTTAGGAGTTTTTTTTTTTAGATATATGCAATAACATTTATGTATATCACCTCATCCTAGTAATTAAGGAGGATTTTGTGAGGTGGTACTTTAGCGTACCACTGGTACGTGAGGTCGAAAAAAAATAAAATTACAGTAGAATCTCGTACAATGCGCTCACACAAAACGCGATGAAAAATCTGCGACTATTACTCATACAACGCGATAAAGAGTCTCGTATAACGCATGAAATAAAGGAAACACGAGACGAAATCTTTTCTACTTTCAACCTGTTCAAAGAAGGATTGCTCCACTACTGTGCCAACACCAGACGCTTTTGGTCTCATTGTGGAATGAAATCTTCTGCTCAATGTATGTCTCATTTTCTATTACGCGGAACATATCCCCCGCGTTATACGAGAGTCTACTGTATTTGGATTATAAAGTGTAAAACAGTATTTACTTTTTATGTTCCTTATATTTTTTCTAAGATTGGTGGGAGATTTTCGAATATAGGAATTAATTATAACACACGTGAAGATCGTGAAAAATGCTAAGCAAAAACAGCGAGAGCACTCTGTAAAATCCTTTATTCGACTAAAATTGGCTACATGTAGCGTCTAGTGCCTTGTAGTGAGAATAAAATGAGGTACATACGTTCTGCTCTGATAAATATCTCTTCGACATTTCTTCTATAAATTCGATTTTACACGCCTTTTAAACTAACGGTACTTTAAAGTACCGTCGGTACCCTAACAACACACTTGTCCCTAATGCATTCTGAAGATGTTCATAGGATGTCTTTTCATCCGTAGGACATCCTGAGGGTGTCATTTGGAGACAATGTGTTGTCAGGGTAAATATAAAGAAAGATTTTTAATATGACCATCATACAGATGTGTTCTACATGTAAATAGTATAACGAAAAATAATTGTTTGTCCTTTACTTGGATTAATAATGGATTTCCTTAATTAGGAAACAGTAAAAAATGGGACAGATTACTTTTAAAAATGAAAATATGAAGAAAGCACACGTTTATTTCAGGAAATAAAATTGATAAACCAAAACGAATTTATGATTTTTTTCTTTCCTTCATCTATTTTTTTTTTTTTTTTTTTTTTTTTTAATAATGATAAATAAAAGTTGCTCTATGCAAATTTTTGCTTTCCGTAATTTTCTTTACTCTTTGTTATTAAACACCTTAAAATGGAAAAAGAAAATTGCACCACCCAATATAAATGGATTTCCTTAATTAGGAAACAGTAAAAAAAGGGGACAGATTACTTTTAAAAATGAAAATATGAAGAAAGCACACGTTTATTTCAGGAAATAAAATTGATAAACCAAAACGAATTTATGATTTTTTTCTTTCCTTCATCTTTTTTTTTTTTTTTTTTTTTTTTTTAATAATGATAAATAAAAGTTGCTCTATGCAAATTTTTGCTTTCCGTAATTTTCTTTACTCTTTGTTATTAAACACCTTAAAATGGAAAAAAAAAAATGCACCACCCAATATAATCATATATAATTATAATTTAGCATTAAGAGGGATATTGTTTCTAACACATTTTAAAAACATTTTAATTAATTTACCATCTCCTAAATATAATTTTTAAAAGAACGTCTGCAATAATATTTTAAATGTTAAATTATTATTAGTAAATTTGCCTTTCCTATTAACTTATAGATTCAAGGAATATCTTTATTCCTTTCATCTCAATAATAAGTTTTAGAATATTAATTCGAAAACATAACTGCGGTTTGACTTAGAATCTTCAACAGTATTTCTAGATTTGTATTTTTATAAATATATTGAGACTGGTTTTAAACCGACGTATGTTTTTGATAGATAATATAATTTTTAAAACGTTTTATGTAGTCTTTCTGGGACTGAAAATCACCAAGAAATTTCGATATTTTGAATGCTTGTTGCTCGAAGGATACTTTAGAGTCGTTTTATTGCGTTTCATTTTCAATGCAATATATATTACTGTGACTTATCTTAATGAGCTGGTTTTACTAAAAAACAGGCAGGTTTTTATCTTGTCTGTAAAGGTGAGTGTGAAGATATTGTTTTAATTGTTTAAAGCATTTTAATCAATTGTTCATCATACTTTTATCTTATAAGTTACGCAAAATACGATAAAAAGTGTTGTCTGTAAGAATTAAATAATTTCTCTTAGAATTTCTAAAAATGGATATTAATTTCGAATTACGATATATATATATATATATTACAGTTAAATAAATTTTTATCTACACACATATGTGTAGGAGAACATAAAAATCCATTTGCTTTACGCTTATATGACAGTATATATATACTTTCATATAAACGTAAAGCAAAAGGATTTTGTGAGCATAAGCATACAATTCCAAATTTGCAAATTTTAAATGAGAATTGTAGCCATTTTCTTTATAAAAACATCTAATATTATTTTTTGTAGATTTAATATCTTAAATTTTATGGGCCACTATTGAACTTTTTTTTTTTTGTATTGAGATGCGTTTGTGTAATTATTTTTTAAGTTTGAATGAAGTCTATTTTTGACATTCAAGCTCCTATGTTATGTCATAAGTGTTGAAATTTAGAAGAATAGTATACAATAACAGTCAGTAATTTAAGAATTATATTAAAGAAATGTACTAAATGATATTCTTAAAAAAAGATTTTTTTTTTTTTTTTTCAAATTTTTTTTAACTTATTTGTGTTAAAATTTAAGACATTTTTACTCATGTTATATCAATTTGCTTTAAATCAAATTTCCGTATGTTGTTATTATGTGTATAATAATGTAAAACTTTGAAAAATACATTTGCCATACATTAGAAATTGGAATTATTACTATTGTTACTTAAGCAATTTAAAAGCGCTTGTGATTTACTTATAAAAGCTAAATTTTTCAACTCTGCACTAAAAGCATTTGCTAAAAATAAGAGATAAAACTGTCATAAAAGATTTTTTAAAAATAAATTAGAAGATATAAATTTTTAAAAAATCTCTGTAAAATATATCCTGCAAAATATTTTAATAATGATTTTTAATAAACTTTTAAAATCTTTTTAAAATGTTTATTAAACTGTATGTTTACTTAAAAATTTAGATAACTTAATTTCCAGTAAGAAATTAAACTTATATATTTACAAGCATTTGTGTTTCATTACCATAACGAAACAAAAATGCTGGTAAACATACATATGAATGGTACGTTTTTCAATTCTGTTTGCCAAAATAAAGAGATAAAACTGTAATAAAAGATCCTTTAAAAATAAACTGGAAAATACATTTAAAAAAATATCTATCAAATATTTTCTGAAAAAAATAAAATAGTGACAATAATTTACACTAAACTTTTAAATGCTTTTTAAAATACTTTTTGAACTATATATTTACTTAAAAATTTAGATAACATAATTTTCGTATGAAAAAAAAAAAAAAAAACATATATTTACAAGCATTTGTGTTTCATTACTATGACGAAACACAAATGCTTGTAAACATAATGCATAGTTATGGGAAATCAAATGCATATTTGTATGAAAAACTAATGTATTTTAATTTTTCTTTATGTTGTTGTTACTAGCCTTGAAAGCAACCATTTTTATTGTTTCAATAACTTGTTTTAATATAGGTTTAACCCTTTGCCAGCCCATAACGCTCTAAAGCGCTCAAAGCAGTGTTACCAAATTTCAGAAGCAATCATTCAAACCGTGTTTTCTCCAAAAGTACAAAAATATAAAAAGTGAGATAATGATTTTTCTTTATACTTAATATAAAAACAGTATGTCTACATATCTTCCTAGATATGTCTACATATGTTCCTAGAATCTAGTAATATATCTAAGCAAATGATATTTAAGTCTTAAGTTTATTTATTTATTTTATTTATTTATTTTTATTTTTATTTATTTTTAATTTATTTTTTAATTTATTAGTTTTTGTGTTTCTTAAAAAATTGTATCCAAAGGAGAAAAAAAGGTTTGAATATTTGCTACTCATTTAGAGTCCCTTTTATTCAACTACTACCAGTAATTTTGAGGAGTGATATTTTACATACTATATAATGAATGAATAACCTTCGAAATGATTAGGCAATCATTACAATTAATATTTAGTGGTGAATATCGAATAAAAAAGTCTTTAAATTTGACAACGCTGACCAAAGATGTGAAATTAAAGAGGGCCGGCAAAGGGCTAAAGTCCACAAACAGTATTTGAACATATTTGAAAATTTTGACCATTTTTAGATTTTTCTTTATTATTTCTACTTTTTTTTGCGATAAATTGTGTTTGCTTCCAAATATTAATTTTTCATACATTATTAAGTATCTTATTTAAGAAATCTGAACTTCTTAATTAAAGTATATACTTATTTTGGGAAAATTTAGAGATTATTTTTTTCTTTCGGTAATGAACCAAAAACATTATAATATCTCAGTCATTTATTTTTTTATGCAATTATAATTATCATGATTGTGATATATAAGATTCTTAAACAATATTTGTGTTTAATTAATAATATAGAGAATTTTCACATTTTTTTGCAATAAAAGAAAATATTGCATTCCAAAAATTTATTTTTCATGGATTTTTAATTATTTTGTTTAGATATTTAAACTTAAAATTCGCATTTATATACATTTAAAATTATAGAGCACTTTCACTTTTTTCAATAAAAGAAAATATTGCTTATCCTTGCATTAATTTATTGTTTCTACATTATAATTATCTTGTATGAAAGATTTAAACTTTACAAATAACATATGAGCTTATTTGAATATTTAGAGCTTTTATATCTATATATATATATACACATATATACAAATCAATATATGTATGATTAATTATTACAATCAATTATTTTTCATAATCATCAAGTAGCTTCGTATATCATAAAATGTAATTATAAGCACATATACAAAATTTTCCTATATAGAAACTAAAATATGATCAAACAACAATTGAAAATATATTTTGAATTACAATACATGTTACTTTTTACGTCAAAAATAAAGCATTTAATTATCAATTTCAATAAAGAGTATTTAATATAATTTTTAATAAATAATTTATATATTTTCTTTATTTTTACAGTGAATACTTAAATAATTTGTTTATTAAAAATGACGAATTAAAAGGATTATAAGTATATAAAAGGAAAAATAATTGCAAATACTTAAAAAATTATACACGATTCCTAAACATGACTTTTACATATTTTTTAAAATATAAATACGTAGGTTTTACAAATAATTTGCATGATTATTGATCTTATTAAATAATATTTACAAAAATAAAAGTGGTATGAATATCATTTGACATAACAAATTAAAAAGCATTTAAATAGTTAATTAAATACTCATATTGTGCTAATATACAAAAAGAGCATCATACTGAAATCAATAAATGCATTAATAATGAAAAAATATTTGATTTCTTTAATGAATAATTTGGAACACGTATTGATGTTTAAGTTAAGAATTTAAATGCTTTTTTTTTTTTTCATTATAAAAGAAACAAATCATGTTAGTTACTAGTGTTCATTATTAGCTGAGTAATAATAGCATGTTTTTTTTATTTTACAATAGTCAAAATTTATGCACATGCATATAGTCATTTGCAATTCCCCACTGTCAAATATTGTCATGTTGATAGACACAATTTTACAAATAAACAGACTTGCAATTTGTCTCTTAAATAGTTATTTCTCACATAATTTTGTTTATTATTTCATTTGTATAAATGCATATATAATTATTACATTCTGCATAGTTTGATAATTATTAATTGCTTCATAACTATTGATTATATATAATAAAGTTTTCAGTTTCTCTAGCAATAAAGAGAAAATATTTGTAAAACAGAAAAAATATATCTTACTGAATTGTCAAAATCATTTAATAACAATTTCAATAAGAATTTTACATTCATACACATTAAACATATATTTAAATCGAAAAATATATTAAAAAAAAAGTAATTAATATTTAATAAAAATAATTTCAATAATACATAATACATATTTTTTAATAGTAAATGATAATCCTAAAAGATATTTTTGAATTTTTAATATGAGGGAAAATGTATACATATGCTTACAATTACAAATAAATAAAAAATTAATTAAATTAAAAAAATATATATATTGTGTAAAAAAAAAAAAAAAAGATTTATACAGATGCATGACTTTATAATTTTCTTTTCAAATTTAAATAAATATTGCCTTGCATGATTACATGTCTGGTTTTCTCAAATAGTAATTGCAAGCATATTTTACAGTGGCATAAATAGTATTTCTTGCATCATTTACTAAAGCATTTAAAAAATGGTATATCAAATAGCAGTGCTTTATTTATGCACTGTAATTGCCTAGTGAAATTTAAATTTGTACTTCTAAAAATATTTAATAAGTTGTTTTATATCTAAATTAAAGTGCTGTTTCTTTGCAAAGTTTTACATTAAAGTATTTTTTAAATAAGTAAATAAATACTCCCAGGTAAAATTGAAGCAGTATTTATTTTTCCCTTATATTATTTTCCAAGAAAAACAAATTATGCATATTCTTACAATTATTTAATTTTATACAGAATATTTCCATAGCATTTGAAATGCATAGAACACATACACTTTTGCAGATACGTAGGCGTGAAATCTGCCTTTTAAATTACAATAACTAACATATTTTCTTATTATTACATCAGAAAGGGGTGAATATTTTTTCCGCAAAAATTAAAAAGCATTTAATTGGTAAATTTAAAATCCACAGCATTTTCATATTCGGAAATTTAGAAACATAATAATAAATAAAATAAGAGTTTTTTTTTTTTTAAATAATTTGAAAGATATATATATTTATTTATTTTATTTATTTATTTTTATTTTATTTTATTTTATTTTATTTTATTTTTTTTTTTTTGCTTTACACCAGGTATTTAAATGTTTTCCTTCTTTAAAAATATTACTGGTGCTCAACTAGTAAAATAAACAAATTTCGCATAATCTAAAAATAACAGTTTTTTTTTTTTTTTTTTTTTTTTTTTTCATATTTACTAATATTGCATAAGAATTCTCCATTACAGAAATATTTATAAAATATTTTTTATATTGGATAAAGGAGGTGAAGACACCAGTTTTCGCCACCCTCACAAAAACATGTTAAAAAAGCCTTTAATAACATCCATCGATCTGCCTGCGCTATATTCTTTCCTTAGAACACAAGAATCTAACTTAATCTAATTCATATTAATGTGTTAACAGTTATTTTAACAAATCTTTCGCCAGGATGGCAAAATTTAGGGGAGGCGAAAACTGGTGTCTTTCACTTAATGCTTCTAAAAGAAAATGAAAGAATTTATATCAGTTTTATATGCATGAAAATAAAATTAAAATAATATTTCTATTCATAAAATTAAATGCTTACATATTAAATTTTTCAAATTATAGAAATATATTATGAAAAAGACATTTTTCTTCTTAGAAAAAAAACTTTATATATATATATATACTTTACTGTACACAATTAAATGCTTTATCCTTAGGTAAAATTAAAACAGATAATTAATACTATTGAAATAAAAGGAGTGTTTTTAATTTCTTTTCTTTTTTTTTTTCTTTTTTTTTTTTTTTTAGGTAAAAATTATTCATTTTCTTATTTTCATAAAGAATTCATAGGAGTTTTTTTTTTTTTTTTTTTTTTTACAGTGACACATTACAAAAGCTTATAACTTGCTTTTTGTTCTATAATAATTTTTTATATAAATACATTTTCAAAATATTTATGCTAAATTATTTCACTGTACGATGAAAATTTTACAACACAGCAAATTTGAAAGCATTAAAATTGCAGAAATAATATCAATGTTATATCAGTCAATAATTTGTGTTCATGCTATGAAAATGAATAATGCAATTTTGAAATATATTATTAAAAAGGGTTATTTTTTAAGTTCTTCATAAATATATTTTAAAGAAATATAATATATATATATATATATATATATACAGTCGGGGGACAAAAGTGTCCGAACACTAGCAAAAAGTACACTTCATACGGTTTTGTTAAATAAATCCTTATCGAATCATGTTCTTACACTAACTGAGAACAGGATTCGACAAGGATTTATTTAACAAAACCGCATGAAGTGTACATTTTTTACATAGGAATTTTTGCTAGTGTCCGGACACATTTGTTACCGACTGTATATATATATATATATATATACATATATATTATATTAAGCAAAATAGCCAAGGATAAATAAAAATTTTTCGTATTTTGCTTATTTATTATAATTTTATATTTCCTTTAGCTGCATTTGCGCATAGGTTTATAAATACTCTGTTCTAGTTCTATATTTAAAAATTCAAGTTTTATTCCGTCTTATTTTAAAATTTATCTCATATCTTACATATATATATATATATATATATATACATATATATTAAAAGGCTTTTCCCTATCAAGCAAGTAATTTAAGTAATTAAACTAATTTTCAAATTAAAGATCTTTTACATGCGTACATAAACAAGAAAAAAAAATGCTTACAGTTATTTTAATTTCAGGAAAATCAAATATATAAATTAATGAATAAGTAAATAAAATTTTATATAATATATAGATAGAAATATACACAATAAATACATATATGCAATTCATATTTTAAGATTATTCCAGCTTTATAAAATAGTATTTGCAAAAGGTTAAATGGACACACATATATATATATATATATATATATATATATATTATAGTAAATAAGTATTTAATTGATGAAATGTACCTCACTTATTCTGCGCTCGAAGTGCACATCTAAATAAAAAAAATATTTTGCCTAAAGATTATTATTAGATCTTATGACTTTTTCGTTCACAATACAAAAATATATCTATATACTTACAATAATTTGCAATTCACAATAGTGAAATACTATCATATTGTAGAAAAAAAAAAAAAAAAAAAGCTTTTTTTTTCCACCATGATTAATTTTAAACAGTTATTTAAAATGTTTTCAGATAAATATTTAAGTCTTTCTTTAAGAAAAATATTTTAAATCAGCACACTATATTTTTTAAGGAGAAAAAAAAGAAATGAATATTTTTACAAATAATATATAAGAGCCAAATTACTTGCTTTCTACAAAACATAGTTATATAGATACAGATTTATTGCTTTTTAAAATATAATATGGTTTACGTCATTTCATTTACAATTCTTCAAATACTAATCTGAAGATATATTTTAAATTGGTATGAATATAATTTCATACAACAAATTATAAAGATTTAGAAGATAAAGTTAAGCTGAAATTTAGAAAAATCTTAAAAATGTTTTATAATTTCTTTGTATTCTAGAGCTCAATTTTTAAAATTGATTATTTTTATTATTATTATTAACAACAAAACAAAATATATGCATATGTTTACACAATAGTTCAATTCGTAGCATTCAAATGCTATCTTATTCTGAAAAACATAATTATATAGTTACATTTGCTTATATTTTGCTTTTAAATTTAAAATATTGTTACATTTTTACTTATTTTGTATGATAATTACGAACTGCGATTTATTTGCATATTTTATTGAAATTCTCAATTTCATAAGTATTATTTGGAAAAATATCTGTTTGAGAAGTTAAAAAATATTTAAATTGTAAATGAAAGATTAATTTTCCATTTATTCAATTAATGTTCCTATTAAACTTATTAAAATTAAAAGCACATATAGATATACATTAATAAACAGGTATTTATCAAGTGTTTTTATAAATAATTAAAAAAAAAAATACAATAAAGCTTACAATTATATATAAAGATTCAAATACTTTAATGTATTTAAGCATTAATAAAATTTCTTTTAAAAATTTTCATATGTTTACAATTATCAAAAAAATTCCATAACATTCAAACAGTATATTGTAAGAAACTTGATTGTATGCATATACAGACTTAAAATTTGCTTTTAGATTAATATTCTCTTTGCAGAATTTCATATGATAATTTTTCAAATATGATTTCAAAAAATATTGAATTAAATTCAATTGAAAACATCAGATAAATATATAGATAGATGATAGGAATAAATTAACAAATGGATGGAATAAAATGAAACCCTAAAAAACATAGAGGTCTTTATTAGGGAGGCCTCTCAGTGTAGGGGTGAAAGAGAAGTTTCTGAAAGGACAGTAGCAAATAATTATTCTTAGCCCCCAACTTCTCACCAAATAGAAAACCACCATTAACTGAACAGGAATCAGACATATATAATGTAAAAAAGTCTTTAAAAAAAGGTATAAAGATACATCAAACTAATTTATAAAGAAAATACAGTAATATAAATCATTGCAGAATATATGCAAGAAAGCAAGTAAAATAAATGAAATTAAGCCCCTACCTTATAAACAAACCCTCTTCGGCCGACGGGGCTACTCGTCGGTACTTAAATATCGCCCTTGAATGAGGAATAGAACAAACCGAAAGAGGAAAACACTGAAAACATTTGGTTAGAAGTTGGTAATGGTAACAGTTAACTTGCAACGTTTTTCTTAGATCTTTAAGAGCTGTTTTTAAATCTCTAGCATTATTGCACATAGTGCGAATTCTTTTAAACTGTGCAAACATAATATTCTTCAAAACTTTTCTACTTATATTTGAAAACCAATTAGCGAGACTGTTTACTTTAAAACTAAAAATCTTCCATTTTATCATACAATCCAATAAGCCATTTTCCTTTATTTCTCTTAATATTTAGATCTAAGAATATATATTTACAATAAATTAAAATCATTTAATTTTTAGGTATAATTTATTTTATTTAAGAAAGCACAGGGAGAAAGAACAAAAGGAAAGAAAAGAAAAAAAGAAATGTTTTAAAAGATGTAAAAAATATACAGATGTTTACAACTACATACAATTCTTAGAAGTCAAACACTTTAATATTGTTTGAAACGGGAGTATGCAGACGTAAGCAGACATTTACTTTGCTCTGGTGGTTGAATGATGCTCTTCAGTTGCTATGTGCTGGTTTCAAATTCAGAATCAGGTTTGGACATTCGTACTGTCTCTGAAAATCCAGCTGTAGGTTTCGGTACAGTCCATTTGTTGTACAAATATTACGATTTTAAAGCAGCTCATAAAACCCTAAATTTACTCATTTTATTTTATTTTAACGTGATTACGTAGTTTAGCTACTTAAATAGCATTATCAAAAATAATTAACTGTAGAAAATTATACTTAAAGGAAATTGAAAAGCATTTAAATGGTGTAATATATATCAATGCTACATCTATGCATTGAAAAGCGCATAATACAAATTTTAAATTAATAAAATTTTATTAAATATATGTTTATAGATATTTAAAAAAATACTTAAGTATTTTTCTGTTATTGGGACAAATTCAGATATCACCAAATTGCTCCATTTGATGAAAATTGAAACATTAATATAATCGCCATAATATTGATTATACATTTAAAAAGGATGAAAAATCCAAATGTGGGGGTGGGGGGGGGGATATTGTAACGCATATTTCGAAATCTTCTGTTCTTGAAATCAATTTCAATTCTATAAACCTTAATTTCTTGACCTTTTTTTTTTTTCTGAATTGATGACCATTTGTGAAGGGGCACCCGATGGGCGGTCATCTCTACCCCTAACAAAGACAACACATCCATGCCTGCTCCGGGATTCGAACCCGGGCCCAACCGTGTAGGAGTCAGGGACGCTAACCACTACACCGTCTGGGCGGCATTTCTTGATATATTGTACCTTTACATTACTATTTTATTTTGATGCTTCCTTAAAATTGAAATAAAAATCGTTGCTTCGTGGTTTTTTGTACGCTTTCTTTCACAGTAAATAGTTTTATTTTCCCCCTTGGAGAAACATATCTTTAGACAAGTCCCAACTTTTCATATCTATGATAAAAAATTACAGTGAATCTAACTTCATTGAACATTTCTCTTGTAAAACAAAATGGCGATTTCATGTGAAGTTCTTGCTCAGGTTATTAAAGCATTTGGCAATAATGCTGGTCCCAATAACAGAAAAAAAATATTTTATTTCTCCTACATAAAAGACATGGTGGCCGAGTAGGATGTTGGACTACTAATCCTAATACTTTTACGGTACATATTCAAATGCTTTTCTTATTTTATAAAACAAATAAAAGGTTAATGTTCACTTTCCAATTCAGCGATCTTTAAGAATAATTTTGAGAGGAAAATAAAAAATATGTATTTGATTACAATTTGCATTTCATAAGAATAAAATATTTTCATATTTTGCAAAACATCGTTGTATAAACACACTGGTTTAAAATTGGCTTTTCAAAAAAAAAAAAAAAAAAAAAAAAAAAAAAAAAGTATTTTAAAAATTTAAATAGGAATAAAATTATTTCTTTCAGCTAAAAAAAACATTAACTGTTGCATTAAATATACATAAAATATTCACGCTTTGAAAGCTCATACTGAAATTTAGAAACACAATGATGAAAAAATAACAATTTTTTCTTTATGAATAGTTTAAATATTTATTTATTTATTAATATTAATGTACAGAATTGAAAAATTAAGCTCGTTCACATTCTCTTTAACATTAAAATAAAATATATAGTTTACGCATATGCTTACAAATATTTACAATTCATGACATTGAATTAATTTCATGAAAATTGATGAATTGAATTAATTGAATTATTTCATGAATTGAATTAATTCATTGAATTAATTAGAAAAATATTCTACAGATATATCGACATACAATTTGCTTTTCAAATCTTAATTATTTTTCTGCTAATTTTCTGCAATAATTTCTAATTTCTAAAGTACAAATAGATCTTTTAAAATCAAATAATACTTCTTGTAGAAAACAATAAAACATTTCACTTGAAAAATTAAACAGCTTAAAATTTTTATTCAACTATTAAATGTATAAAAATATATTCATAAAAGGATATTTAAATACTTTTTACATAAATCTCAAATAATATATTGTTGTTTTAGAGTTTTTATGTAATTTTTTACATAACTTTTTTGTGTTAAAAAAAAAAAAAAAAAAAAAAAAAAAAAAAAAACTGTTATATTCTATTAGAAAAATTTTTTTTTTTTTCATAATTTTATGCAAGAAAAAATGCACTTGCTTAGACATAATGCCTAAAAGTTAAATATTTCAATACTGTATGAAATATTATCGATTTTTCATTCAATAAAAATGCCTATTAAGTATATAGAAATATAAACATATATATATATATATCTTTTTTTTTTTTTTTTTTTTTTTACATAAATAAAATAAAAATAAAAAATTGATGCTTTAGATTTAATATGTTCTTTTTCTTTAAAAAAAAAAAAATAAATAAACTTAGTAAATTTATATTTTATGAGAAAAAAAATATTCTTTCATAATTTTATACAAGAAAAAAAAATGCACTTAGTTACACACAGTGCATACAAATAAGATATTCCAATACTGTATGAAACATTGTTTTACATAGAATCTTTTTTTTACCAAATTATTAAAAATAAATAAATAAAATTATGCACATTTTTAAGAAAACTATAAAGCCTTTAAATATATTGAATATCGTTGCTAAATTCATGCACTGGAAATTCATATTTAAATTTTAAGTGCTACGTTAATAAAAAATTATTTCATATTTAAAAAAGAAGTTTAGCAGAATTTATATATATATATATATACATATATATATATATTATATTATATTTTAATTATCTTATTTCATTACACATATATATATATATATATATATATATATTTAAAACAAAAATAAACAAAAATTTAGTTTTCTATTCCAATTATACATTTTTTTTTTCATAGTTATATTGTTAGATATTTACACACTTTAAAAAAATATTTACAAAAATTAAGATTATATTGTTTTTTAAAACAAATTTAAAAGCATTCAATTGGTAAATTGAATGATCATACTTTATTCATGCTCTGAAAGAGAATACCGAAATTCAGAATTATGTTTATTAAATTGTCTTTTTATTAAATTTTTTTTTTTTCTTGTAATTAATTTTTTTCTTTTTATGCATTGGTAAATTACTAAAATTCAATTGCAAATTTAAAAAAATAAATTTTATAACAATATATATATATATATAGAAAACTATTGACATGAATTTATAAATATATAAGTTTTACAGATTAGAAAAACCAAAAGGAGAATTACAAATCAATGCGCAAAATTGCAGCGAAAGGAAATCCAAAACTTAGATGTAGGAATATATAAATTATAAATACACAAGTTTTACAGATTAGAAAAACCAAAAGGAGAATTACAAACCAATGCGCAAAATTGCAGCGAAAGGAAATGCAAAACTTAGATGTAAGAATATATAAATTAGGGGCTAAGGATATTAGCTTATAGCTACTGTCCTTTCAGAAACTTCTTTCACCCCTACGCTGAGTGTCCTCCCTGATAAAGATCTCAG
The DNA here is from genome assembly GCA_963930645.1 of Salticus scenicus. Classification (NCBI taxonomy): domain Eukaryota; kingdom Metazoa; phylum Arthropoda; class Arachnida; order Araneae; family Salticidae; genus Salticus; species Salticus scenicus. Next base: position 25,907,468 of record OZ005648.1, read on the forward strand.
TGTTTTTTGGGGGTTTAATTTCATTCATTTGTTTATATATTTCTACATTTATATATTCCTATATATATATATGCATACAATTAATTGCAGTTTACAAAAGTCAAGTATACTGTCATCTTGTGAGAAATAAAATTCTGCAAATGCCGAATAACAATCCGCTTTTCAATTTATAATTATATTTTATATAATTTTTAATAATGTATACGTATTAGTATTTTTTAAAATATTTTTTTAATGAAGATTTTGATGAATATTTCTTATAAAAAATTAAAAAAAAATTAATTTTAAATTAAATATAATTTTTTCAATTTTGCTTTTATAAGGCGTACATCCAATTTTCAAAAAATAATAAAAAGTTATTCGCCAACTTTTTCCAAAGAAATTTTAAAAGATATTCAAAGAAATTTTTTTTTTTTTTTTTTAAAGATTGAAAGTATTTTTAATGATATATAACTGTACTATATGAAAAATCTTAAAATATTTCCTACAATGGAAAAAGCATGCATATGCTTATATTTATATATAAACAAAATCAATATTGTATGAAATATAAGATTTCTGTATTGTATGAAAAATAATTACAGATATATATGACTGTAAATATATTTTTAAAAATATTACATCTTTTGTACATTTTTTCATTTCCAAACTTGACAATTAGTATTGGCAAAAATACTTTTAAATTGGACGAATGTTATTTCTTACAGAAAATTATAAAGCATTTAAATAGTATTTATATAGGTGCTACATTCATGCACTGAAAACGCATGTTTAAATATAATTGTACTCTTCCAAAAAGAATTATTTTTAAAAATGTAAATAATATGAGTTTTTTTTTTCTTTTTTTTAAAAGGTTTTAAGTAAGAATTTAAAGGCTTTTTTTTATACATTAAATTAATAAATTACTAAAATTTTGCTCTATAAAAAAGTGAGTTCTTTGATAACTTTAATAAAGCACATACTGGAATTTAGAAATGCACACAAAAAATATTAAAAAATATAAATATTTAAAAGTATTTTTTAAATGTTTTGTATTAACTATTTAAATGCTTTATTTATTAAAAAAATCAATGCGTTATTGGAAAATAAAAGTTTATACATACATATATATATATATTGTTCATCTTATAAAAAATCAGTAACTATTATTTGTCTTCAAATTCAATTCATAAGAATTCAATATTTTAAAAGTGGGTGAACCAAATGCACAAATACACTATCTTTAATTTGCTTTTAAGGTTACAATATAATTAATTTTTACATAAATATTGAACATTTATGATAAATGTAAAAAATCTTAAATAGCATGTAAAAAATGAAATAGACTAAATATTTTTCGCATGAAAATTTAAAAAGCATTTAAATATTAAATTAAATATCCATAAAATATTTTTGCACTGAAAACGCATACTAAAATTCTGTAATGTGCAGTTAAAAAAGGAATCTATAGTATTAATAAATAATTTAAGAAATTTATTTTTAAATATTTAACAGTAAATGTTTTTTTTTTCTATTTATTAAAAAATAAATAAATTAGTAAATTTTAATTTATTATAAGATTTTTTTTCCATTCACAAGAAATTAAGTAATCCACATGCTTTTATTTACGATTTATAATTATTAAATTTTTATATAGAATGAAACAATTATACAGACAAGTAGTAATGCTTTTCATTTTTTCCATAATTACTTATCTTCTAAAACATTTTGATATATTTTAAAGAGTATACAAAAACTGAAATGGTTTGAATAATATTTATTATTATAGAAAAAAATTCATGTAATTATTGTAACATGCACTGAAGCATGCACTGAAAGCGCATATGCTGAAATATAGGAATACATGAAAAGATACTAAATTATTTTTTATAAATAAACCTTTGTTTTTTGTTCTAATTTAGAATTAGATAGAAATTTATGTTACAGATTATGTTTAGAATATAATCTGATTTAAAATAAATATTTAAATGCTTTTTCTTTAAAAAGGTACGTGTATAATACATTTTTATTTTAACAACTATATGCATTTGCTTGCAACTAATTATAATTCATAAAAATCAGATACTGTCATATTATTAAAATATATATAAATGATAATTCTAGAGGTACTTGACTTACAATTTGATTTTCAATCGACAAATGCTTTTTGTACAATTACTAATGTATTAGACAATTTACAAAATAATATATATATATATATATATATACGCATATATTGTTATAGAATGAATAATAACTCTTTTAACAAAATAAAGAAAATTTAAATTGCATTCTAAATGCTAATGATAAATATCAATTTTGTACTGAAAGAACACACACATATATCAAAATTTATAAATATATTTTTAAATTAGCATTTAATAGTTTTATATATACACAAACATTTTTTTTTTCCTTTTTTTTTTTTTTTTTTTTTTTTTTTTTTTTTTTTTACAATTTAAATTAGTTAATTTGTGATTTTTAAGAATAGAGGTCTTTTACAATATTTTTTACAGTAATAACATGTTCTTGTATTCTTATATTTATATACAATTTATAAGATTTAAATACCTTAACATTGTTGTTTACTTAACTATGCATACACATAGATTATCACCTGTTTATAATTTATGTTAATTATTTTTTCCTCCTCCATAACATATACATATACACTTTTCAAATAACATTACTTTTTTTTTTTTTTTTTTTTTTTTTTTACTAGATTATCTCACAAGTCATAAAGCCTCTCTAATGTGCATTAATACTTCATTTAAGCACTGAAAGCGCATATTAGCAATTCAGTGTTTTACAATAGATATTTAAATATTTTTTTTATTACATATCAAGCAAATAAATTAGTGAATTAGTGCTCTATGCAAAATGGAAGCTGTGATACAACTTTTTAAACAATAAAAAAATTATTCCTATAGCTAAAATTATTTTCAATTAGCAGGAAAAAATTATTTTCATATTATGAGAAAAAATAGATATACTCTGATTTTGAACTTGTTTTTAAATAAATACCTTTTTGCATCTTTTCTTATGTATGTTATTTAAAAAATTTCAATTTTATTTTTAAAGTAAAAGTTGGATAAATATTATTTTTCATAACTAATTAAAAAGAGTGAAGTAGGTATGAGGTATATTCAATTTCCATAAAATATTCATATGCTGCGCATATAAAATATACAGATAACATTTAATTTTTGTAAACCAAAACTATTGCTCAGTTAATTAATTAAATCAATTACTAAATCGTAACGATTAAAATGTTTTACTGGGTGGCACATTAATTAATATGCAGTCGAGTTAAAAAGCATTTAAAAGACAAATTATGTAATATTATTTCCATGCAAAGAAAGCACACTATAAAATATAAAATATTCTTTCAAAAATGTATTTAATGATTCTTTTCAAATAAATAATTAAAAAGAATTTTTTAATTTTTTAATAAACATTCTATTTTTTTTTTTTAATATTTAATCAACAAAATTGACTTTTTGCATATTTTAATTAAAACATTTGCATTTTATTACAGTTATTTATCTCTTCAAACGAATTTCTTATAGATTATATATTCTGTATAAATTTACACAGATATAGTTATATAAAAATTATGCAATACGTTTTGTTGTTTTTATCTATACTACCATACTTGCCAATCATCTCATTAATAACCGTACAATTGTTAACCCCCCCCCCCCTGAAAAAACGCCCCTTTTCTCACACCACTATATTTTTAGAGTTATTCTCTCCAAATGTTGTTACGATTAAATAAGACTAAAATCACCCTAAAAAATTATTGGTGTGAAAACAAAGGCGGGTACTAAAAATTGTACGGTTCATAATGACATGGTTGGCAAGTATGTACTACGCATTTATATGTTTATGCTTACAACTTGTTTTTAATTTTATCGCATGCATATACTGTAATAACTTTAAAGCTTCAAGTATAATAAAAACCTACAAATATTGTCAGAAATGTTTGAAAAGTGAACAAAAATTTTCTTTTCATGCTCTATATGTAATATTTATCTATAAAGCACAATATGAATCATAAAAAAATATATTTATTATTATTATTATTATTTATAGCAGTCACTGTTATTTCACTAGGATTATATTAAACTAGTGAACTATATTTCAACACGATTTCAAAGATTTTATTTTTCCAAATTCATTTCCAATATATTGTGAAATTCATTTGTTGTTTTATCTAAATATGTGCACTTCAGAATCTTTAATTAAAAAATTAAAAATGAGTTTGTACTTTTAAAATTTATGTCAGACAAGGAATTACATTTATTTTGCGTTAAACGAAAGTTAAACATTTATTTTTAGTTAAACTTCGTAATTTTATCTTATCTCTATAAATTACGTTATTTATTATTTCGTTTTTATATAATTACTTATGCTGCATGTTTTACAAGAAATTACACTTAATTAGTCTTCATTGTAAGAAAGAAAATAACATGTATTTGTAAATTTTATTTTTCCTTTATAAATTACATTATTATTTCTTTTTTGTACCAATATCTATGCTATGTAAAACTCAAGCTTTTTATGCCGTGTTATAAATTTAATTTAATACATAAACATATCTTATTTTTGTATCAGTATAATAAATATCAATTACATTTCTTCCTAGAAAATGTGCTAAACTTCTTTTTACATGGAAATTTTATTTTACTTTTATAAATTGCTTTATTGTTTGATTTTTGGATTGATATCTATGCTGTGTAAAACTTATGCTATTTATGTCGTGTTATGATTTTCATTTAATGAACAATTATATCTTATTTTTGTATCAGTATAATAAACAGCAATTATATTTCTTCCTAAAAAATGTTCTAAATAAATTGTAGTTTTAGAAGTACGTTATAAAGACATTAATTATTTAAGAATAATAACAGCAGATGCGCATCTGCATATTTTTCTCTCTATTTTCAATAAATCGCATCTTTTAGTTTGTACCACCGTTTACTTTACCGTCTCTTTAATAACAGTTCCGTTTCAATTCTGGTTACATAATGCTTCATGATCAAATTTCACCAGGAAAGAGAGGGAATAATGCTATACAAGAAATCAGACTCGAATGTTGAGAAAAGAAAAAAATTTTAAGGGCTCTAGAAACAAAATTAATTTATTTTGACAATTTCAAATATTTATATTATTAGAATTACAAATGTAAAGAGGAAATTTTATATTTGAAATTAAATTTCACTTTATCGAAATGACAGTTCTCACTATAGACTAAAATAGAGAAGTAGGTTCAAATTTTGGAGAATATATATCCAAAGTAAATATTTCCTTTGCCATCTTCGCAAATGATATTCATTGAATAATATATCTGTATATTAAATCGTAAATTCCATATTAATTTAATTTTTAATTAAACTAAATATAATTTCATCCCTTTATATACAAACGATACATTACAGCTCCAACACCTATACAGCCACTTGTATCCATTAGACATTTAAATTACATCCAGCGGATTCATAAAAGGTAAGTTAAAAGGATTCATAAAAGTTAAGAATGTCTATTAAATGTTCTGGATATCCTGTGCTAATTATAGATATCTGTTAGTTGTTTAAATGTAGACGAAATTTAAATGTGCCTTTTTCGATATCTAACAGATGTAACATGTTTGATAAACTCAATATTTAGACATTTTCGGTACTATTGGTTGTAAAAAAGCCAATAATTGGATATTTCAATATTTAAGAGATCTATTGGATGTAAAAAAGTGTAACACTCGTTGCGCTAATAGATATCTGTAGGATGTTTATAGAAGTCTAACGTATCATTTTTTAACTTTTATAGGTATGTTTAACTTTTATAGATGCCTTATAGATGCAAGTCTTATTTTTTGAATAAATGTCAAAGATATTTAGAAGAATAGTATGTTTATATCTCATTTGTCTCACTATATGGCAATACTACGCGTAGCCATATTCGTTCAAGAAATGATAGAGTGCTGTGTATGTTTTTGCTTTACTATTTTCAAGATCTGTACATGTGTCATAAGTACTGTATTATCTGTAGGATATACCGTGAATCTTAGAAAAAGTATAAGAAACATAATAAAAGTTAAGCACTTTTTTACCCTTTTTTAAGATCCCAATATCTTTTTCGATTTCTGTACCAATGGTTGGCTACAAATCTCAACTCTGCATGTAGCAATATTTGTTAAAGAAAAGATTCTACAGAGTGCTGTCCCTGTTTTTGCTTGACATTTTTCAAAATATTTCCGTGTGTTATAATTGCTGCATTATCTGTAAAATCTACCATCAGTCTTAGGAAAAGTATAAGAAACATCAAAGGTAAGTAAATTTTTACCCTTTAAGATCCCAATATCTTTTCCAATTTCTATGTACCAATGATTGGCTGCAAATCTCACTGCATGGCAATAAACGCTACATGTAGCGATTCTACAGAGTTACTGTCTCTGTTTTTGCTTCACATTTTTCAAGATATTTACGTGTATTATAATTGCAGTATCATTAGTAGGATTTACCGTCAATCTTAGGAAATGTATAAGAAAAATGAAAGGTAAATTATTTTTTAAGGTCCCAATATCTTTTTTGATTTCTGGGTACCACTGACACACTAAAGTACACAATCTCCTTAAATCCTAATTCATTTCTATGATGAGGGAATAAGAATAGGTACCAACTTGTACGGTTTTTTAACACCAGTATGATTAATCAAAATTCAGTAATTAAAAATCAGTATGATTAAACGAAGAAACTGTTAAAAAGATTATTATAAGTTTCTATAAAAAATTTCCGGTAGCAAAAAAAACGTACAAGCTGCCAGCTTGATAGGCATGTATTTTTTTTTTTTTAATTGCATATATCTTTAAAAAATACTCTTAGGTAATTAAAAAAATATGTTCCATATGTATTTTTTATCTGTTCATATAAAGCAGTAGATACGACGTTAAGAGACTTACCTAATGTTATTTATGTTCCCTTCTTTTATAAAACAATTTTAATCTTATTTATATATGGCTTATTTTGAATGATATATATATATATATATATATATATATATATATATATATATTAATATTATATATATATATATATATATATATATATATTAATATATATTTTTTATATAATAAAATTACAAGATATCCTATCACTTTTTTAATAATCTAAAAAAAAATAATAGATTCTTAACGGTGCTTCAAGCAAAGAATATAAATTATATCAGTCGCACTCGTTCTGTTTTTATATGTATAAAAAAGACTTAAAAGGAATAATTCTCCCGCAGAAAAATTATTTGCAATTTTTTATTGATTTGTACAATTTCAAACAAACTGTATCAATTGCCACTATTAACTCCTTATTTTATATATTTTAAATATGTTCGTCAAACATAGCTTTTTCTAAATACATACAGACTGTCATTGCACAAAATTTTTTTATATTTTTTCCGTAATTTTCATAATTAGTCAATAATTTATAAATTTATTTATTATTTTAACACATTAATTGCGGGTGTTTTACGTGAGGAGAAACCTTCACTATTTTAAGTACAATGTTTTTTATTAATGCTTATTTTTCAATTAAATTACAAGTGAACGCATATCATAATTATACAAATGAGTTATCTACATAATAAATAGGGTATAAAAACATGCGTACTAACAATATGTAGTCGAGCATTTTCCCGCCAAATGACGAGTTTACTGGTTTCCCGCAAACAATGTGATAAGAGACTAACAGTTGCAGAGCAATTTCCTATTGGTCTGCAACTTCAACCTTTTAAGTCTGAATACATGTGTTATCGTAATTTGATTTGGATACTAAATTACACTGCTCGACATAAAAATTGCCTCTGACACCATTTCAGCATATTCTTATGTAAAATCACCTCCTGAATCCGAATAGGACGCATATTATGCCCTATCACCCACCGCCCCCTATTTTTATCGCTTTTCGGTGATTTTATGGCTATAAATTTGATTTTTAGGAGAGGGGGGGGGATTTTATTTTAACAGTTAGATATCTTCTGAGGGGCTACAGATTTGGAAAGTTGTAAAACATAAACATTTGCGACAAGGGAACTTTATTTTATTTTATTTTTTATTTTTTTTTTTTTGGGGGGGGGGGGGGAGAGCAGTGTTATTGTTATGTTAGCATAGTATAGGATCCGCCTTTTTCCCCCTGAGTCTTTCTGAAGCATATAAATTCTTCCTAAATTTATAGGCTTATTTTGCAACAAAAATCGCTTTTTAAAATTACTGGTATAAGACTCTAGGAAAAAAAATAAGTACGGTACAAACTCTGTAATAAAAGAGAAAGACATAAGTTAATTGGCGAGAAATCAGGCTCAAAACGGTGCATTAAGAGGGCGTTATTTTTTTTCAATCCCACTCTTTTTTCGTGTAAAAAAATTAACAAAACTTATTTTAGACAGTAATTTTCAAAACTTTTATATTAATTTGGGCATCTTCAAACAAGCTTCAAAGATAGTCATACTTTCGGAATGTTCTATGTTTTCCCTCAAACATAAATTTCTTTCTAAATACTTACTGACTGGCATTACACGAAATTTCACGATTATTTTCATTAAATTCCGGACAGTTATTTAATTATTTTAAACATAAATTTATTCGACCGTTTTCATTGTTATATTTTTACAATAATTTTAGGACATGACAATAAATATAAACAAAAATTGTAATCCTCCGTTAAATGGAACACATTTTACGAACCGCTACATCTATAGTAAATAAATATAAATACAAAATTGACCTATTACTTCTATACAGATTCGCACTTGTGTGGATGAAACTTGGCCTTTTTCTGCAACAAAGGCAGTTTTTAGCAGTTAAATTTTGAAAAAAAAAAAAAAAAAAAAAAATCCAATGTTTCAGGGAATCAAACATTTTGAAGGAGAAGTCTAAATTTTTATCAGATACCCGATTGTCCTTTCTTGCATGTATGAAATGTAGTAGTGCATGATGCTTGTGAACGCAAAAGAATATTAACCCTTTGTACTCGAGAGATGACTCTCACTCACCATGTGGTTTGATGCCGCAACTCGAGAGATGACTCTCGCTCACCACTTTGTTTGCTGCGGTAACTCGATACTCAGCGGTAACTGTTTACGTTTAGTTTCTTCGACACGGGTTCCTACGCTGTTTCTGTGTAATCTTATGTGATTTATAATCACTTGTGATATTTGAAAACATTAGTCCACCAATTGACTGGAGATTTTCGTCAGCCACGCAATCGAGCCTCGACTTCGACCTCAGATTCCGAAGATATCCGCTTGAATGGAAAGCTACACAATATTCTAACAAGAGTTAGGAAGGACTGAAAAGTCTGTTCTCGGAGAAATAAACCCGGAAAAAAGGCATCAAACCACATATTATTGTAATACTTGCCCCGACAAGCCGGGCATGCATCTTGGGAATTGTTACATAAAATATCATACACAGAAAAATTACAGACTAATATTTAAGAAATTATGTTCATAAAGGTGTAAAGATGTATAAAATGTTAAAATATAAAAATTTTATACATTCATTTGTGTGTGTAATGATCCTAAGTTACTGGTAAGAAATGCTTTAAAAAGGCTGCGAAACGTCTCGAGTTGCTGGTGCGCCACGCGAAAAAGGTCCCGAATGCAAAGGGTTAAAACCATGTAGATGTAGGAAGTTTTCTTAAAATTTCTCAAAATGAACGAATCTGCATTAAAAAAGGAAAAAATTATCAAATGGTTCACTTTAATACAAACTTTTTTTTTTTTTTTTTTAACCTTAGGTATGTGTTAAAGCCTCTGAAATTCCTTTCATTTATAATCATATACAATTTTCTAGATTTTTTTTTTTTCTTTTTTTGGATATTTAAAATTCGCCTTCTATTGATAATGATAATTATGTTAATTTACAATCTTTTAATTATTATTTAAGTTTAGTGCTTATAATTTTCTAAAACATTAACCCCATACCCCTTTTTTGGTAAAACTTTTTTACTTTCCGAACACTATAGTGAGGAAAGTATTGTAATCATGTCAAAAATCCGAATTCGAGATTTTGATGTTTCTATACGTTTTGAGGTCCCCTGAGTCCGTTTTCACTATTTTTACGATGATGTATGTATGTGTGTGTGTATGTGTGTATGTGTGTATGTGTGTATGTTTGTGAACACGCTAGCGTCTAAAGGCTTTGTTCGATTAACCTGAAAGTTGGTACGTATATTGTAAGTCACCATAGTACGAACCCTATAGATTTTGGTGAATTTAGCACTTATAGTTTTTTTACAGGGACACAAAGAAAAATTCTTTATCATTATGGCCTATGGGACCAAAATCTTAAAAGTGCGATAGCATCTAAACGCCTTATTCAATTGAGCAAAAATTTTATACCCATATTATAGGTCACAGATACTCAATCTGTATAGACTTTGGAGAATATAGCACTTATAGTTTTTTTACAGGGACACAAAGAAAAATTCTTTATCATTAAGGCCAATGGGGCCAAAATTTTAAAAGTGTGATAGCGTCTAAACGCCTTATTAATCTGAGCAAAAAAATTGTACACATGTTATAGGTCGCATTTGCACCAACTGTATAGATTTTGGTGAATCTAGCACTACAGTTTTTTTACAGGGACACAAAGAAAAATTCTTTATCATTATGGCCTATGAGACCAAATTTTTAAAAGTGCGATAACATCTAAACGCCTTATTCAATTGAGCTGAAAATTTGTATGAATATTATAAATCACTGTTGCACTAACTATAAGCATTTTGGTGAATCTAGCATCTATAGATTTTTACAGGGACAAAACGAAAAATTCTTTATCATTATGATCTAAGGGCTCAAAGTTCAGTAGCGTTAAATAAAACCTCGTGTGATATATGGAGAAAAAAACACTCTATTATGGTTTTCTCTCTTTTGTTTGTTTAGCAATTCCTCTTTCTTTATTTTATCTACAAAACTGTTAGTTACTCAATGTTCGGAAAGTCGAGTGGAGTCACTCCAGATTTTTTTTTTTTTAAGCTATTGTTTTTATTTTATTTTGTTTTATTTAGGAAATTTCACATTATCACCCAAAATATTTGTCTTAATAAAATCTTAAAGTGTTGATGTAGAGATAATGTAGATTGTCTACAGGGATATACTCCACAGACCAGGGTGTATTAAGGGTTGGTTGGGTTTTAAGTCGCACTAGTGCTGAGCAGATGAGCAATTGGTGTATTAAGGGATTATACCCCGTATTCATGGGAGTTTTCGAGAAAACCATTGAAATCCTTAAGCCTAGGCCTACGATTATTTCACGTTTCTTTTACCAAAATTTCAACATAATTTCAAATAGTATGTATCTAATTACACTGGTAGATTGTGTAAAGGAGCTACTCAAGTGCAAAATTTGAGATAATTGTCAATAACACACACAAAAAAAAAATAAATAAATAAAAATAAAAATAAAAAATAAAATAACAGTTTTTCGAGTTCCTCCAAGATTTATCTTATATCTATATTAATAAAATCAGACTTTTGTCTGTAAATTTGTCGGAATCAAAAAATTTTGCGATATCTTCACGTTTTACACCCCATGAAAGCCGAAAATGACTTCAGAAAATTTTGCCTGTGTGTGTGTCATCGTGTCCGAATGTCGCTTTTTTTGTCCGGGCATCACTTGAGAACGGCTGGACGGAATTCAACGGCGCTTGGCAGGAATTTAGGTCTTCACCCCACTTAAAATTATATCTATCAACTTTTTCGAAATTCCCCCCCGTTCCCCCCCTAGGGGATAAAAGACTAAAACACGTTTGTCCGGGCATCACTCAAAAACGGCTGGACGGAATTCAACGGCGCTTGGCAGAAACTTAGGTCTTCACCCAACTTGAAATTATATCTATAGAAATTTTCAAAATTATGATTAGTGTTTAAATTGTGGGTAAAAAACGTATGCGCATGCGCCATAAATATTTTTTCACTAAAATGCTTTGAATGGAAAAATAAAATATAAAAATAATTTTTAAGTTAAAGACTTTTGTATTCGCGTTCGCACTACAAATTATGAAAAGATTGAAATGAAGTGTTGCCATCTAAGTTTCATACTTTAGTTAATTTTAAAAAATATAATTGTCGTATCGAAAAACTGTTTACACCCTAGGATTCAGAAAAATCACTTCTTTCATTTGGTACTGAATTTGTAATTATAGGTCTGATATTTCTAATTTATTTTTCCCTTTATCCGTTTTTCCGTTACCACTTAAATTTCATACTTTAGTTAGTTTTTAAAAATCTAATTGTCGCATCGAAAAACTGTTTAAACCCCTGGATTCAGCAGAATCGCCCCTTTCATTCGGTATCAAATTTATAAATATAGGTCTGATATTTCTAATTTATTTTACCCTTTTTCCGTTTTCAACCCAGATTCGATATGGAACAGCTTTAGTATTGGATCCCTTTGGCAAAATTTGAAATTCGGCACCGAAGTAGCTCGGACGTTTCTCGCCAAGATCTTTAATTGCACAATTGAGATAGCCAATTCAGTTCATCGCAAAAATGGCTTAAAATATTTAAAGTCACCAAAGGGTTCCGATACTTAAGCTGTGCTTTTCGTATTTATTTATTTATAATACTGTCTATTAAAGACTTCTGTGGTCACGAAATTTGGTGTGTAAATTGTTTGTATGCATCCAGCACTTATTGTAACTGCATTTCACGAAATTCGAAATCAACCCCCCCCCCCCCTTCTCGGAGTCTGAGGGCAATAAACATGTGTAAAAACATGTTTTTCCGTTTGAATTCGCTTTGAATTATCTTAGAATGGTGAATTTTGGTGTGTGGATATTGATTAAGTGTACGCATTATGTACATTAGTGGGATTTTGCAAAACTTCGAACTCACCCGCTGAGGGTGGGGAAGTAAGAAGTGGGTGTACCGAAGACAATGGGGACCCAGACTCCTCACATTGGGAGCGAGAAAACCTCTACCAATCACAGCGAGAACTTTGGTTATTAATAAAGATATGGCATTTTGACAACTTATTTAAGTTTAATGTCCAGCGAAGCGGGCAAAGCCTGCTAGTATGTATATATACACACAAGGGGAAAAAAATAGAGATACGTGAAAATTTTCAACTTCCCAATTTCAATGGATTTACACATTTTGAGAGGTTCCGAACACAATTTAAACTTTCTTTATAAATTGTGCGTCTGTCTGTATGTTACTAAACTTTTTTGGACACTGTATTTCACGAATCAGTGAATGGAATTTAAAAAAAAATTAATTGCTTGGTTCTTCGCTTTAGAGTGTGTGAATCAGATTTTGCCATATATTGCCAAATAGGGAGTGATGGTAGCTGCAGTTTCCCTAATTTAAAGGAAATCAATATCCTATATTTTATTCTATATTAATGTACAAAACATAATATGAATGCAGGTCGTGATGTAATATTTTATTGAATTTGAGAGCATATTAGCCGAAAGGTGATGCTCCTATGATGATAATTTAAACTCGTTTACGGAAATTAAACATTTTAGCTTCTATGATATATAGAGACACAATTTAATGTACATGATGAAATTAAGAAAACCCATGCTGATTGAATTTGGTTGCATATCAGATGAGAAGTGGCGTTGTTATGCTGTAATATTTTCCTTTTACATAAAGGTTAAATCTCAGCTTCTATGAGACATAAATGCACTAAAAATGGTATGCGAGATGCATATCATAAAGGAAAAAAAAAGAAAAGATTTAATTTTGATGTATATCAGGCGTCCAGTGATGCGGCTGTTTCTCTCTTTATAATACTCAGGCTATACCTTAGCACCTATTGATTGAAAATTATACCTAAATGCATCTGTAAAATACTTAATGTGAGAAGTTGCGGAGATTATATATTCGTGTGTGTTAACGGGTATGTCGCAACGTTATACAGAAGAAAGTAGTTAAAACCACAGCATACTAATTTAAGATTAAATAAATCCATTTTAAACAGGCATATTTTTATTACGAGTGTTTAACTGATTTATGATAACATGTTTCTGTAATTTCCTTAACTGTAAAATGTTTCTGTTCGTCTGTTCCCGTGATATCAAAATATTTTGGTTTCTGTTGCTTACAAAGATTGCACAGCGTTTCATAAAATATTTTGATATAAGTGCATGCTAGATAAATTTTCGTTCATATTATTCAAAATTAACCCCTTCCACTCCAGGGACGTACGTGCGTACGTCCTAGTGTTAATGGCCATTAATACCATGGACGTACGTCCATACGTCCAAAGAAAGTATACGATACAATAAGCCCAACGTTGTAGTGGTATCAGTGAGAGTTATTTTATTTGTCATATGGTATTTTGAAATTGTATTTTCATTACTGACAACTAGATAGCGTTAGTAGTTTCGGTGATCTATTAGTTTTGGCTACGCCAGTGTTCTCGCGGCTGCGGTTGTGTGTAATTTTCGCTCCTCGATTTTGTGTGCTTTGCCGGTGTTTGAAACTGTGAATAATGTCTGATTCTAGTGATTTGGATAGTGATTATATCCCCGATTATGACGAACTTGAAGATTCCAGTGATGACTTTACAACAAGTGAAGACGGGGAAAGCGATGACAGTGATGATGAACCACTTACAGCAGTCATTGCTATAAATAATTGAAATACTTTGTATGTATTCATATTTACTACCTTCATTAATTAAATATATTTACTTCACAACAAAATGCACATTGTTACTTCGTTATGTATTGCATTATTTCAAAATTATAATCTGGTATTTCACATATTTACACTACAGCTAGTCTGGAGCGGAAGGGGTTAAGATTTAAATTTAAAAAAAATAAATAAATAAAAATAAATGTTTCTATTTCACGTTATTTACATGGACTTATATTGTTAATAATTTCATCTAACGGAATATATAATATGCATATTCTAAGATAGCTTGTGTTTATCATGTTTGCTCACATATCCTGTAAGGTGATGCATTTTGCGATTTATCGCAAGGATTCTTTATGAAATAGTTAGATGCGGTATGTAAACGGCTCTAAACTAACAAATAATATTTAAAACTTTGCTGGTTTGTTATGTTCCGAACACTTTACAATGATATCCTTTTTTGTTAAATTTTTCTAATAGTACTTAAGTAAAAACAAGTAATATAAAGTGTGCAGCTTTTTTTTTTTTTTTTTTTTTTTTTTTTTTTTTTTTTTGTTGTTGTTGCTTAGTGTATATGCTAGAAATAGAAGAAAAAGTAAGTAAATAAATAAAGATTTTCCACTTTTAAACAGTAAGTTTTTTTTTTTTTCAAAAAGTTATGATTTGTATTTGAAACGGACAGAAATAGTCCTAACAACACATCTTATCCCAAGTACATCCACACAATATCCTGAGGATGAAAAAACATACCAAGAATGTACTGTGTATAAATGCATTGTTAGGGATATTACTTGTTTCTTATTGCTCTTGACCGATTGTAGCTTCAGATCAAGATTTCTTAAAATCACTAGTCAACCGATAAGGATGCCAAGCAGAAATGCTGCCTTCAACCGAGGCAAAAAAATAAAAAAAAATAAAATAAAATAAAAATGGCGGCGATGCGTCGGCCTATATATATTTTATTTAAGGGGCTCTAGTAGCGTAATTATCAAGAAACATTTCGATAACGCCCAATTACGGCACTGAAGCGTTAACTCTTTGCCAAATTACCTTGTACTTAAGCAAATACTGAAACTTTAAAGGCTTTTTTCTCTGAAGATTGGTTGGCTAGTGCGCGTTACTGGTTTACTATGTTGTATACCTTAATAGCATACCATTAATGTTTTTTTTTTTTTTTTTTTTTTTTTTTTTTGGAGGGGGGGGGGGGGCAAAAGAAAATGTTAATATAAATTTTTCTTTTATTTAAAAAGGGAAAATTGTTACAGAAATATATAAAAATATATATAAAAAATTTCCGGTGCCGAAAAGCATTAAAGTTGGGTATACTGTGGTATATAAAAATTCTGCGTAAGTTCGTCCCGACTTGATTTTCAATGTTGTGACTTCACTCCTTGTTACTTTATTTTTATTTTTTTCTTTATAAAAGAAGTATTGGATTCATAAAAATTTTTGAACTCCGGTTTTTGATGGATTTACGCATTTTGAGATGTCCTGAACACGATTTGACTGTTTTTAGAAAATGTATGTCTGTGTGTATCACAAAATTTTGAACGCTGTATCTCACGAACCAATGAACAAACATTTAACCAAACATGGTATGTACTTTGAACTTGGCCTAAACTGGTACTGGTTACATTTGGGGAACAATCACTCGACAGATGACACTGTAATTTTAATGTTTCTAAATTTTTAACATGGCAGATTATAAAAAAAAAGATTAGTATAAACGTACATAATGACATTTATTTTCAACGTATCATTATAAAATTAAATTAATATAAATTATTGATAACAGTAGTAGTAGTAAACTAGGGGAAAATATGGGGGCATGTAGGATCATCACTTTCCCTCATGGGAACGAAGGGGGTATCAATATGGGTATCTTCCGCAATAACTAGTCAATAACTTTGAAACGGATGTTTGAATCATTGAACTGTGATAACCTAAAACAGAGTTATCGATTTTTTTTCTAACTGTTGGCATAGCTTTGACTTTCTTTTGACATTTAGTGTTATACATCTGTGAGATAAAAAAATTTTGCATTCATCATAAAAAAATAATTGTAATTAGAAATAATTTAATAAATAAGGAGGCAGCTGTAACTTCTATATTTTGAACTTAAAAGAATATGTCTTCAAAAGAAACAATTTTAAGTTAACTTCTGTAGACTGCACTAAACAAAATGCAAATGATGCATAAAAACATGTTTTGTGTTGATTTTGGTACGGAGATCATTAATTATTCATTTACAGAATTACCCAAAGTATCTGGAGACATTGGGACTATACTTAGGAATTGCTGGAAATGCATTTTTTTTTAAGTTAAGTGTTCTTCATATAAGACTAAAGTTCCTTTTCATGAAAAACCCCTTATAGGTTTGAACTCTATTTTTATTTATTTACTGAGATTTGTGAATTCATAAAGGGATTTGCACAATGTTCAACTAATTTTGCGTAGCCCTGTATATTGACTTCAAAATGTACATTCTATTCATAGTGCATGTAAATTTAGAAAGAAAAAAAATGCCACAAACAGCATTACACAACTTGTAATTCATTTCAAACAATATTTTATTGTACAACCGCGATAACTTGGCACGCGAATCGCGTGTTTTCAGGTGATTCCATTAATGAAATAAGGTGAGAGGTTGTGTTTCCATGGTAACACAGAGTAGAGTGGCTTCCAGATTTGGCGTTGTTAGCTCGTTTCTTAGTGTGGAATTATAATTTGAAGTTGTTGGTAAACTTAATGTTTGGAGGTATTTTTAATTACTAGTGTTCGGAGGTACTATTGTTTACAAATTTTAAACTTTCGGCGATCAAATAACATTAAAAAAGAAATTTTGATTTTTTTAAAATAAAGTAATCTTAATGGCTTCCGAGAAGTAATTTTTAAGTACAATCATTATTAGTAGAAAGGGATGAAAGAAGTAACTTAATTAACTTTTAAAAAGTTTATTTCTACAATGTATGAAATAAAAGAAACCATGATTAATACCCTTACAGTTTTGATAAAATAAACATTAAATTATTGTAATTGTCATTAAATAACATGACATAATCATATAATGGTTGTAATAAAAGTAGAAAGGAAGAAATTTAATTAATCACGATAGTTAATATTTACAAAACATTCAATTATGATATATTTTTAGATTTAAATAATTGAACTAATCATGATAGTGAATATTTACAAAAATAATAATAATAATAATAATAATAATAACAGTTTTACGTATACTTCGAAAAGTTAAAAGCTAAACGAGTAAATTTTAGGGATTCAATTAATTTAAATACTAGAAACAAACATACATGTGGACACAAATTATAAGCAATGTTTAAAGCTATTTTGTTTTATCGATTTTCTGCATATCTGATTTAAAAAAAAAATTATAAGAAATAATTAAAACAATATTTAAATTGACAAAAATTTAGCAATTTTCTATTTAATTAGCAGCAATAGACACTTTGACTGCTCGTATAGGTACCAAAGAAGCTGGTAAGTCAAAGAATTGTTTGGCGAAAAGAACTGCCGCCAAGCATCATTCGCATTTCATTCGGCCGCCCCTTCTTCAAAATGAACTATTCCAAGGTCGTATGCCATCTTTTCGCGGTTGCACTATACTATAGGTTTAATATATCCAAATTATCTTATGTGGCCCTGTAAAGAAACGCTGAATGTTTCCTTAATTATAACCCCAGTGATACCTGGGATTTGCATATAAGGAATACATAGATATTAATTTTATTATGCTAGTTTTTTAACATTTAAAAAAAAATGTACCAACAAGCAGGTTTTCCTATAGATGTATTTTATTTATTATGATGAACTCAAATATATTTTTATTTATTTACTAACAAGGAAACATTCAAAAGGTGTCGTCTTCAAAAAATATTGAAAAAAATATGTGATTCTACTCTTCCTGAAACACCAGAAAGTGAAAAATGTATCAGCTGAAAAGAATTACAGCGACCACAAAAAATTATAAAAATTAAGCATATTTGGCAATTTCACATTGTAGGCGATTGATTTTGAGTACTTGGCGGAGAAACAAAACACGGATCTGTTCATACACGGCAATCTCGGTGCCAGCGAACTGAACGCCTAACAGAATTAAATCGCCAAATATGCTTAATTTTAATAATTTTTTGTGGTCGCTGTAATTCATTTCAGCTGATAATTTTTTTACTTTCTAGTGTTTTATGAAGAGTAGAATCACATTTTTGTTTTCAATATTTTTTTAAGTCGACACCTTTTGAATGTTTCCCTGAAACATTTGTGAGTTCATAAGGGGATTTTCCACAATGTTCAAGTAATTTTGCGTAGCCCTGTATATTGACTTCAAAATGTACATTCTGTACATAGCACATGTAAATTTAGAAAAATGCCACAAACAGCATTACAAAACTTGTAATTCATTTCAAACAATATTTTACTGTAAGTAATTTTAATGTATCCGAATTATGTGTGGCCCTGTAAAGAAACAGGGATTGTTTCCTTAATTATAACCTTAGTGAAACCTGGGATTTGCATATAAAGAATACATATTTTTATTTTTATAATGCTAAGTTTTTTAAAATAAAATAAACAAATAAAATGTGCCAACAAACAATTTTGCTCATAGAGGTATTTTGTTTTAATTCTTTCGAATCTCCCTGTATACAAATTATTTATCAAATATCAATAAAAAGGCACATCACTATGACAGAAATTTAAAATACATGAATTAGACTTATTGCTAACATCTGGATCTCAGTTTTGGTAATAAAATGACCAACCATGAGAAAATAAATTAATAAATAAATAATAATTATTTCAAGTAATTTTATAATGTTTCATTTTAGCAAAAAATGAGTTTCGAAAATTTCACATACAAACAGTGCTTTCTGAATCATATATGGATAAGAGTAAGAAATATGAGAAGAAAAAAAAACTACCTCAAACCCCTATTTTGAACCAACTGACATTATTAAAAATTGTTCAAATGGCATTCTTTTACAATATACAGAGGCTGTTCGCACATTTTTTAGACGATTTTATTTCGCAGTAAGAAAAAATCGTTTGCATGGAGAATTTTATTTTCACAACAGTTATATTTTTGGAAGTTTTATTTATCTTCTGATATTTAGAATTTTTGTTTAGATGCAAAAATGCGCTTTTAAAAAGGCAGTGGTTGGAGGGATACGTTTCCGTACTTTCCAAAGTTTTTAGTGAAATCTTTATGAAAAACATTTATCAGGAGAAAAATGGAAAAATGTCGCAATAGATTAATCTTCGGTCTATTTAAGTGGTTGCAATAAAAAAAGATCGATTTATTATCACAAAAGTGGAGAGAAAATTTTTTGCATACATGGTTCAAAGAATCAAACGACAGTTTTTCTAAAGGATTTATGACTGTCACTGGTTTTTCATACAAGCGCAAGATAGAAGCAAAAAAAAGGTGACAAAAATGACAAAATCAGCTCTAAATACTATCAAGAACATATTTTAATTCCAATTTATAAAAATGAAAATCCAGATCTTTATCCACAATGCTATCAATCCGTTGAACTGTATCAAGACAAAACAAGCAGCAACACATCACAATCCGCAATTGCTTTTCTAGAAAAAAAATGGAACAAAAAACGGGTATTAAAACCATACCCTTCACTGATATTCCTGCTAAATCTCCTGATGTATCAGTGTTGGATTTTTGTGTTTTTCGACTCTTAAAATCAGCATTATCCAAACACCGACCTACAACGCTTTGTGGACTTTGGAAAGCCGTTCAAGAGGAGTAGAAAAATATACCTCTTCCAATATTATAAAAAGCATTATTATCATAGAAATTATGATGAATAATAATAGTTAGGAACAAGAGCAATCAAAATGAACAAATAAAACACGAAATATGAGTGAAATTGTTTCAGTACACTCCATCAAAATCGTCTAAAAAATGTGCGAACAGCCTCTGTATAGTCATAATACATAATATGAGACGAGTTTAGTTCATCCTGTAATTACTTATTTTTAAATTAGGCTTTGGAAACTATATGATAAGATTTAGTGAACCTAAAAACGCATAATTATACAAAAAACTGTTTCGAAAATACAAATACAACATTATAATTTTATATAATATAAGAAAGAGAATAAAATTATCCTTGTTGAGTAGTTTTTCTTAATATATATTCATACTTGCCAACCATCACATTATGAACCGTACAATTTTTAGTACCCGCCTTTTTTTCACACCAGTCATTTTTTAGAGTAACTTTATTCTTATTTAATCGTCACAACATTTGCAGAGAATTACTTTAAAAATAAATCGGTGTGAAAAATGGGGCGTATTTTCAAGAGGCGTTAACAATTGTACGGTTATTAATGAGATGGTTGGCAAGTATATATATTCATGATAAAGTTTTACTAAATTTTATAATAGCTGCCAACTTTTGCGCTTTCTTCCTCTTACTAGAAAATTTAAATTGAAGTCTTTTGTAAATTTCTGTCAGTTTTCACCAATGAAATAACATTAATTTATTTTTATTTAATAAAAGTAATTAAAAAAAAATAGTTGACAGCTATGTTATACTAACAACCAATAAAAAATTGTTTGTGGCTCTGTATATTATATCTATGAATTGCATAAGCATCAGACAGAGCACTAGAGTTTAGCATAGCAAAAAATTAATAATAACGTTACTCTAAGTACACTTGCAGCAATTTCCAGCGTAGCTCTAACCTATTCAAATTATTTAGTGTGGTAATATAAATGTAAAACGAACACTTTGTGTAATCTAAAACATGAATTAATATAACATACAAGTTAATTTCGTTAAAGTTATCTAGTGTAGTCTAAATAAATTAAACATCACTGACATCAAATTTCGCCCATAAATGTAATGAAATATTTTTCAATGTCCCTGTACACAAAAAATCAGTCAAAATTTTCAAGTATCATACCTAATAGATGTGAATTTACAATGAATTTTAAAGTAAACTTCCTGACGTTTTTTTTTTTTTTTTTTTTTTTTTTTTTTAATAATTATACCGATAACTAGTTGACATACACAAACATACACTTATTGATCGACCTCTTAAAAACCTAACTGTTGGATTCGGGGGACCTCAAAACATTTGATTACAACACTTACGTAATTTAAAAATTTAAACACCAAAATACTCTTTTCACACTTGGATAGTAATCGATAATTTATCGATTTAATATAGTATAATTAAAAAAGCAATTTAAAAATCATAAACAATAATAACGATTCTTATTTTATACATAAAAACGACGGTTGTTACTCCATAAACTTTTAAAGGAAAACAATAATAGTAACAAATTTAACTTACCTTGAACGTCATTCCTGTAAAAACCTCCCTATAACATTCACGAAAATATTAAAAAATAATCTTGTGTGTCACTCACACGACTTTCTCTTATTCTGAAAATTAATACTATAAATGCAGGTTAGAGATTAAGAGGTAAGATAACGAGTGCTGTTATGTAAACCTATGCTGAAACAATTCAAATTAGGTTTTGACATAGTTTTATATGATACTTAGTTGTGTGTGGGGGGGCTACCGCCCCTCTGAACTCCCCATTACTGACTTCAAAGTGCAACTTTTAGATCTCTTAAAATTATTCGTTTTCAAGGTGCCTGCCTATCTTTAAAATCCAATTTTCGGTCCGATTTTCTATTTTTGGGTTAGTGTTAAAGCATGACATTTTAGCTTTCTAAATCAGTTTGAAGTTTGTTTCTATCTTGCTTAGAATTTGAGTTACAGGCATTTTAATATTAGTCGATCGCCAGCTTTTGAAACCGGAAGTGACCGGAAACGACCCTTAAATGTTTGTTTACATAAATGTTTTACTCAATATAACATCAAAATTTGTTACTGAATATAAAATGATTTTAACTAGTGTGTTGTGGCGACCACATGAAATTCTTCTATATTTTTTATGCAAGTTCACTCAGCAAAAATAATTCATTAAAATTATTACTTAAAAGAATTATCTTCCATGATATTGCAGACGATTTCCACATTAGAGAACACTAAATATAAAAAAAAAGTTGAATTTATTCTCAATATTACATTTTTACTTTCCGAACACTATAGTGAGGAAAGTATTGTAATCATGTCAAAAATCCGAATTCGAGATTTTGATGTTTCTATACGTTTTGAGGTCCCCTGAGTCCGTTTTCACTATTTTTACGATGATGTATGTATGTGTGTGTGTATGTGTGTATGTGTGTATGTGTGTATGTCTGTGGGTGAACACGTTAGCGTCTAAACGCTTCGTTCGATTAACCTGAAAGTTGGTACGCATATTGTAAGTCACCATAGTACGAACCCTATAGATTTTGGTGAATCTAGCACTTATAGTTTTTTTACAGGGACACAAAGAAAAATTCTTTATCATTATGGCCTATGGGAGCAAAATCTTAAAAGTGCGATAGCATCTAAACGCCTTATTCAATTGAGCAAAAATTTTATACACATATTATAGATCACAAATACTCAATCTGTATAGATTTTGGAGTATCTAGCTCTTATAGTTTTTTTACAGGGACACAAAGAAAAATTCTTTATCATTATGCCTATGGGGCCAAATTTTTAAAAATGTGATAGTGTCTAAACGCCTTATTAATCCGAGCAAAAAAATTGTACATATGTTATAGATCACAGTTGAACTAACTGCATAGATTTTGGTGAATCTAGCACTTACAGTTTTTTTACAGGGACACAAAGAAAAATTCTTTATCATTATGGCCTATGGGACTAAATTTTTAAAAGTACGATAGCATCTAAACGCCTTATTGAATTCAGCTGAAAATTTATATGAGTATTATAAATCACTGTTGCACTAACTATAAGCATTTTGGTGAATCTAACATTTATAGGTTTTTACAGGGACACAACGAAAATTTCTTTGTCATTATGATCTATGGGCTCAAAGTTCAGTAGCGTTAAATAAAACAAAGTGTAATAGATGGAGAAAAATACTCAAACACTCTATTATGGTTTTCTCTCTTTTGTTTGTTTAACAACTACTCTTTCTTTACTTTATCTACAAAACTGTTAATTACTCAATGTTCGGAAAGTCGAGTGGAGTCACTCCAGATTTTTTTTTTTATGGTTAGGGGGGGGGGTTAAAAATGAAAAAAAATCTATAACTTTATTTTAAATTATCGCAGATCTATAGTTCAACCATTCGTTTTAACGGCATTGGCGATCTCTCTTGAAAGAGACCCATCATGAAAATCTACTCCCCTCAAGGGGGGACTTCCCCCCCCCCCCAGGGAGGGAGGTGAGGCTCCTACATACACAATTAATTTTTTTTTCCCATTTGAGTATCTCTATTGCAAAAAATATATATTCGATTCATTTGGTTTAGTGCAGTCTATAGATGTGAAACTCTACTTACCTGCAATTCCCCCCATAGACGTAATGTATTTGAATACTTTTCAGTGTCCCTGTACATTAACCACTAGCTTCATCTCAACGAAAAGCTTACTGTAGCATCCCGATATGATACACATTTAGAAAACCGAGTTTGTGATTTCTGCTACTATTTGTTCTTGAGATATGTTGATAACAGACACACAGACATTCTCTAAAAACATGATTTTCGTATTCAGGGCTCCTCAGAACATGTAAATATAACAAAAACTCACGTTAAAAAAATTTGACCCTAAATAATACTTTCTCGACTCTATGGGTAAGAGAAGAGAAAGTAAAAATAAATGTTCTCTGTACAGTTATACTTTATGAATTATTACAAGTTGCATATTTCAAATATATATGTACCTCGGATTGTTTTATTAAAATACAAATTATTTTCACTTCAACGTCGAAACAAATATTTAAATTAATAACAATTTTTATATATTTTTAGTTAATATATACAATTTGCATAAATTCTTCATACATTTAATTCGTTTTTTTTTTTTTTTTTTTTTAGCTGCAAAATATTTAATCTCAGATCTTCAGTTTAAAAAATATCAAATAAATTTTTTTTGTAATGCATTTAAAAAATACGCTGGAAAATATTTGGATTTTCCTTAAAATATGCTGCGCAAAACATGATTTTTTTTTTTACCAGAATACATTTAAAATTTTTTAAAACAAAAAATAATAATGTGAAAATTTTTAAAAATTACTTACACCAAAAAGCAGTTAAAAAAGATTCAAACTAATTTGTGATTATGTTGGATACATATATGATTTATATGCCTGTAAACATTAGTATGCAAAAGAAAACATAGTTTTTCACACAGAAATGTGCGAGTTATTTACGAACAGTGCCCTCTACCGACGAAAATTGTAACTATTTTTTTTTTCTTTTTCCATTACCAAAACGAATCCCCTTTCACGAGAATAACTTCTCCGCAAACCGCATTTCAATTATACCAATTCCTACCAGTTTTATTTTTTTGTGTGGCACATACACTTCTTTCTCTCACTCTGCGTTTCTAAAAGAAACATTATTACAGCATAACACGGAAAATAACAGGTATTTTATTTGAACATTTCCTGAATATTTTAAAAACAGTTGCAAAACGTTTTAGAAATAATTTTGTTTGGCATATATTACGGTGAAGGAATGGGAGTGAAATCAGGTAAGCAAACAACTTTCCTCTCTGTGATAGCTCTGTGATCAGTAGTGTGAGCACCAGAGCGCTGACAGAAACAAATACACAGATGCTTCTCTTTATTTATATAGGGTAACCGAGTTTGCGTCATCCTGCAATTACTTATTTTTAAATTAGGATAACAGTCAGGAACAGAAATATATAGACCAGTCGCTGAAAATCACATGTTAACATTTAGAGAGCCTCAAAACGTATAATTACACCAAAAACTGTTTCTAAAACAGCACTAAAACACAATATTTTTATGAAATATAAGCAAGCGAATTCGAATTATCATTCTTGAGTTTTTTTTTTTTGGACATATTCAGGATAAAGCTTTACTAAATTATCATTCATAGCTGCCAACTTTTGTGTTTTATAAAATTCTGATTAAACAAGATTAATTTTTTTTATTTAATAAAAGTGCTATTAAAAAAAATAATAATAAATAAATAAAAATAAATAAGTAGTTGGCAACTATGTTATACTAACAATCAATAGAAATTTGTGCGTGGATCTGTGTATTGCATTTATGAATTGCATATGCATCAAACAGAGCACTTAAATCCAGCATAGAAAATAAATAAATAAATAAATAACAATATAACTCGAAACGCACTTGGAGCAATTTCGAAACAGCTCTAATCCAAATTATTTCGTGTGGTCCTGTACATGTACAACGAAGTATTTGTATAGTCTATGTAAAACATGATTTAATGTAATATATATATATGTATAATATATATAGAGTAAATATAATAAGAGTAATATATTAAAGATATAAGAGTAAAGAGTAAAGATATAAGATTTAATATATAAGAGTAAATATATTAAAATGCGCTGACGTTAATTTTCGCCCATAGGTATAATGTATTTTAATATTTTTGAATGTCCCTGTATACGAAACATTTCAATTAAAAATTCCATTTAATAACCATATAAAATAAGGATTGGTAATGAATTTTTAAGTAAACTACATGTTATTTTTTTTCCCTAATTATACCGATAACTAACTTATATATACAGACATACAAACACTGACTGGTCGCTTAAAACTTAATTTTTGAATCCAGGGGACCTCAAAACGCTTAACCATAACATTTACATAATTTAAAAAATTAACCCAAAATACAGTTTTCAGTCTTCATAAGGATAGTAATGATACATTCTCTATTTTATATGGAAAGTAAAAATATATGAAAAAATAAATAAATAACAATAGCAATAGTACTTCACAAAAACGACTGTTTCTACTTTATTATTTTTTTAAGGAAAACTTATTAATAATAAAATAAAAATAGTTCACCTACCTTGAAGTTCAAAAACCTCTCTAAAACATTCATAAAAATACTTAAGTAAAATTGGTCTTGTTTGTAGAGTCATTCAATATCAATTATCTCACACTGCATATTTAAAAACATATATATATCTCAAATTCTTTTAATTTAATACAAATTATTTTCATTTCTGCTTCAAAACATATTTAAATTATTAATAACTTTCACATATTTATAGTTAATATAGTTTTAAAAAAACAAGCGTTATTTGTGTAACAATCTCTCTATAATATTCACAAAAATATTTAAATAAGGTTGTTTGAGAGTTACACTCTATCAACTATTACAAGTCGGCTATTTCAAATATATATGTGCCTGACATTGTTTTATTTGAATACAAATTATTTTCACTTCTATGTCAAAACATATATTTAAATTATTAACAATTTTCCTTTATTTATTGCTAGTATATTTAAATTTACATAAATAGTGGGTACATTTAAATCCTAAATTTTTAGTTTAGCTGAAAAAATATCAACATGTTGGTTTTCAATCACTATATGCATATTATATATAATCTCAAATTATATAGTAAAATATTTCAGACTAATTTTATTTTATTGCATTAAAAACTCACGATAGAAAATATTTGCATTTTCCTTAAAACGTGCTACACAAAATATCATCAATTTTTTGCCAGAATGTATTTAAAATTTTAAAAAGCATGAAATAATAAAGTTAAAACTGCAAAATATTACTTACACCAAAAAGCAGAACAGAAAGATTCTGTAGAAAATATACTGGAACTCTTTCCATATACCGATTTATAATTTACTTGAATTTACTTATTTAAGAACGACGAAAAATGATGAAATAATATCACGGCTAATTAAACAGAAACCTCCTTTCCATATGAACTATTGAAATTAAAAAAAATCGTTTGGTGACGAAACTCTTAAAAGCAAAAATGGTACGTATTTGCATATTCAGAGCTTCTTTCTTTCTTAAAAAAAAAAAAAAAAAAAATGTTGGTTAAAAATATCTATGGCATTCATCGTTACTTGCGAAATTTTTAATCACGCCAGCCTTAGTTTTTTTTAATTAGAAAGCCAGAACACTATTATTTCTATTTTAATTATTTTTTTTTATTAAAAAGCAGAATAATACAATCCGCGTTTGTAATGATCGATAGACGGCGCTTTGTGAACACTGCAGTTGTTAGTAAACATTAGCCACGTGTGTTCCAATAGTGTTCTTGTTATTCTACTTAATATTCGTACTATAATTTCTCCGCCATTACATTATGGAAAATTGATTGCTTTTGGAAAAAATACTTCAGTTTATTCAAAGTTCGATTCGGAAGTAGATTTTAAATGAAGTTGAACAAATATTAGTTTCAAATCATCTGATTAATTCTTTACTTCCATTAGCCGAAGCAACTGAAATTTTAAATTTGTCATTTGGAAATAAATGGAAGCTCAATTCTGGATTTCTTGATGCTTTGGATTTACACTGTGGCACACAAAAGTATGTGTTATCTTTTTTACCGTATTTATTCATTTTTATTCAATAAATATATGTGAAACTAAACATCGGCTAGCAATGGCGGCTATATGGAATTCGAATTAAACCATGTTTATTGTAATTTCACCGTAGCCCACCAGAGGGCGAGCATTTCATTACAATCGCGGATAACATGTCGTCTTATAATTTTTGCTACAATTATACAATTTAAATATTATTATTTTTAATCAAGCTATAATTGCGAAATTTCGCCTAGCAAAGATTAGTATTGTATTTAATGTGCAAGCGAATGATGACGAAATAACCCTTGCTGATTGGTTATCTCATCTTATTATGATGAGAAAAAATTTGCATAAATATTTTGAAGTAAAGATATTCGTCATTTAACAGTTTTGAGCTTGTCTCTGAACCATGGAGTTAGAGAGATCACCGTAGTAATGTCTTTTCCGGAAAGACTGCGAATCACATTTTTCCGTTTCTTTAATTTAGACTAAGGCGACCAAACGTCCCCACTTTAGGTAGTTAGTTTTTTTTTATTCCCTGCATAAACTTTTGTCGCAATTTATTATTTAAAATTGATGATAGTGTACTTTCTTTAATTGACGATAGTGTACTGCTATTGCTCCTATATTACGTACTCTACTAGTAAATCTGCTCATGGATAAATGGGCGCCTTCTTTTCGCGATAATCGCTTTGGTGGGAGTGGAAACCTCCTTTGGTGGAAATAAAATGCTGGTTTAACGGTAGAAAAAAACGGTTTGGCGAATGCATTGGTGGATTGATGGGGATGTGATATTCGGGAACAAATAAGTTACTAGTCCGTGGTTTATTCTAATATGTAATCTATGCCTTAAAATTACGCAAGGAACAATTGATGATGATCTAATTTTCACCCCTAGAAATAGTTTGGAGACATGACATCCACAATTTTGATCCTCTACGGTGGGAATTTTTTTTATGTTTCAATGATTAATAGAAGTGTTGTTTTTACTGAACATCTCTTACAGATAGGAAACGATAAGAAACAAACAAAATAATGACAAATATTGTTAATAATTTTCTAAATTAACCTTTTCAAAAAATGAAGATCAAAAGTTCGAGTATTAAGGATATGGCAAAATCAAACATAGTTTTTTTTTGTTTTTGTTTTTTGTAATGATTTATGTCCTACATTCATCCTGGCTTAGATTGAAGTTGGAGTTGATTAACGTCGCAGTAGAGCAGTGCTGCGTGAAAAATGCATGGTTTTTGATTCTCCCTCAGATGTGGTCTGAATAAGATATGCTATCACAATCTTTATCCTACGCGATGGAAATTCCTTTCCCATTTTGTAACCACCAGTGGCATAACTTTTATGAGACATGGACGAGATTGAAGCCATGTCGGATATTACGCGCTCTAATCCCTATAATATATATGGGCCGTGATAGCCCAGTTAATAGAGCGCCGGTTTGGTAATTTAACAGGGAGCAGCCCCCGCGCATCTATCTTGGAGCGATATTGAGAGATTGGAAGATTGCGGGTTCGGTACTCGAGTCTTCCAAAGAACGTCGCGTATACCAGTGGTGTCTGGTGCGCGTAAAATCTGTCTTAGCTGCAATGTCCTCCATGTTCCCATCAAAATTATACCTCTAGGGGTCGCCGAAGTGGGAGAGTTATCCCTTCCTCGGATGATCAAAATCGTGATGGTATGTCTCCGGACCACCTCTAGGAGTGAGACCCATACCGACGCCAAATGCCCATTGCGCAGCACTTGTGCAACGTAATAACCCAACCAACCAACTCTACAATATATTGTTGCGCCGTGCTATTGCAACGTTAAATCCAACCAACCAACCTTATATAATATATGAAACGGTTTTAGTCCAGCTCGAAAATTGAATTAGCAATCTTCGATTATGAACTTACTGTTTAACCAACCAATGTATCTTTTTGTCACGGATATCTGCAACGTTAATGAAGCTTTTCTAAATGACATCAGAGCAAAAATAATCGCAGCTATAGGGCATACATAAGCTCTGATTAGAATATTTTCCTTCGATATTATTCACTGAAATATATTTCTTATTTTTCCAATTTAAAATGTGTTTCTTCAAAAAAGAAACTGGTATTTTTGTGGAAAAAAAAAATCATTTATAGATTTTATAGAGTAAAAAAACGATGTCTGTTGCATACAGCTAATAAGTGTCTCAGAATTACATAAATACGCATACGGGTAGAATAACTTGCGCTGGAGTTTGAATTGAAAAACAAAATATTTACTTGCGAGATATTAATTAAAACGTCAACATATGTCAATTCAAAAGCGAGTGCAGTCTAAGTTTAAAAAAAAAAATCTGGAGTGACTCCACTCGACTTTCCGAACATTGAGTAATTAACAGTTTTGTAGATAAAGTAAAGAAAGAGGAGTTGTTTAACAAACAAAAGAGAGAAAACCATAATAGAGTATTTGAGTATTTATCTCCATACATTACACGATGTTTCATTTAACGCTACTGAACTTTGAGCCCATGATCATAATGATAAAGAATTTTTCGTTGTGTCCCTGTAAAAACCTATAAATGCTAGATTCACCAAAATGCTTATAGTTAGTGCAACAGTGATTTATAATATTCATATAAATTTTTTGCTCAATTGAATTAGGCGTTATCGCACTTTTAAGATTTTGGTCCCATAGGCCATAATGATAAAGCATTTTTCTTTGTGCCCCTGTAAAAAAACTATAAGTGCTAGATTCACCAAAATCAATAGTGTTCGTACTATGGTGACTTACAATATACGTACCAACTTTCAACTTATTCGAACAAAGGGTTTAGACGCTAGCGTGTTCACTCACAGACATACACCTGGGGATTGTAACCCTCTAAGACATACATCTGGTTATATAGTGAGTTAATCATATATATACGTATATATATATATACATATATAAATTCTTCTCTTATATTAAACGAGTAAACTACGTGACTTGTTTGTTATATATATTTAGAATTTCAAGGAACTAACACAAGGCTGTAAATTACAAGGAAACATACATACATTATATCCAGATAGACATACTTAAATAGATGCAATGACGAGCTGAGTGGAGCTGTATCCCCTCTAAGACATACACTTGGTTATGCAGCGAATTATATGTATATATATATACTTTTTCTTATCTTATATTGAACGAGTAAACCACGTGACTTCATTGTTATCTATATTTGTCTGGAGAATCTCGGTAACGGCTCTAACGATTTTGATGAAACTTAGAGGTTATGGGTTTTTCGGGTCAAGAAAAGGATTTTGCTTATGCTCATCTTGAGAAAAATTTGCTGTTAACAACTCTTTATTGGTCAGTTGCAACATACAGCAGAAATTGGGTTTACTCGGTTGGTTGGTGGGTTTAAAGCCGATTGAATACGCTAAAATCCTAGCCTATGAGAGGAAAGCCCTCCGTGGAGGTCTATCTAAGACGTCCTAATCCGTATTTAAGCGAGTTTCTAAGAAAACCTAGGAAAACTATGAATGGCTAGGTCGATGAGTGTGACCTGGGATCGAACACGGCACTTCCCATCTACCAGTTTTGAGCGCAGGACCGCTCAGCAACTGGTGGACCTGGGTTTACTCGGAAATTGATTCTACGAATTTGATTAAAGTTTGGAGATAGGAGATTTTTAAATAGATAAATTGATTGTACATATCCTTTTCTTCAAGAAAAGTCGCGTTCGCTGTTAACCCTTTATCGTCCAGTTGCACCATATGCCAGAAATTGTGTTGATTCGGAAACTCATATAAGGATTTCGATGAAAATTTACAATTAAGTGCTTTTGGGGCTGTAAAATCGATTAGACTTATCCCCACGTTCATAAAAATTTGCGTTCGCTGTTAACCCTCTATTGACCAGTTGCAACATATGGAAATAATTTGACTTTACTCGGAAATGGTTTTAACGATTTTAATGAAAATGTTGGGTTAAGTGTTTTTGAGGAACTAAATCGATGGGCCATATCCTCATTTTCAAGAAAACTTACTTTTGCTGTTAACCCTTTAACGACCAGCTGCACCATATGGTAGAAATTGTGTATACTCTGATATGAATAAAACGATCTTATGAAAGCTTGGATTAAGTGTTTTGGGGTAGTTAAATCGATTGGACATATTAGTCCAGTCAATAGGTATGTAAAAAAGGGCTTACCTCGCAAAAGGTGGGGTAGAAGATTTTCTTTTTTAATTTGTACATATGAGTGTCAATATGAAAAAAACGAGTTATCCAACATGATCGACCCCGGGAGAATTTTTGTCGGCTGAAAAACCTCGAAAATTTATCGGTTTTTTGGCTTTTCTTGAAATATCTCAGAAATGGCTAAATTTAGCGATATTTTTCTATTATAAAGT
This sequence comes from Salticus scenicus, assembly GCA_963930645.1. Taxonomy (NCBI): domain Eukaryota; kingdom Metazoa; phylum Arthropoda; class Arachnida; order Araneae; family Salticidae; genus Salticus; species Salticus scenicus. Next base: position 25,939,888 of record OZ005648.1, read on the forward strand.
TTAAAGAAGATTAAATTTCCTACAATTTTCTTCATTACAACTTTTTTGTAGTACTAATAGCAAGCGTGTTACAGCCTCTTGAAAGTCGGCATTTTTTCTCAAGCTAATAAAATACAACTCAAAGAAATGGGTCGGTGCATGATTGTTTTTTAGAAAACGAAAAGAAAGGAAGGGACATATTCAGCTGTCTGACCTTAGGAAATGGCATCTTCTTCATAGTAAAGAAGGTATATATATATATATAAAAAAATAATAATAATAATAAAAACTGCCCCCCCCCCTTTACGCAAAAAGCTCTCCCTATTCCTCCCGCCTTTTCTTATCCTGTAGTATGCTGCCTCGGCTGAACATCTATGTTATTCAGTTCAGTTCGAACGTACTGTTTCAACCTGTGAGCTTTTTCTATTACAATAAGCGGAGTGTTTGTTTTATTTTCGAAATCAGTTTGAATAAAGGTAAAGTAAAGATTTTGAAGGAGAAAGGTATACAAAAAATCTGCAAAAGTGCAATGCAAAACGTCAAAATGAAGAACATCGGTGTTTTTTGAAGAACGTACAACAAGTAAGAATTCACAATGCCTGTCACAAATGATACGAATGAGCGAATGATTGCAGCATATGTACGGCGTCATACAACTGGTGATGGAGCTGTTCCAAACTGTGTGTCTACATATCTTCCATCAAGAACTGAAGGTTTCAGTTTTAAAGATCAGTGTTTCTTGTGTGGAGTGGGGATACTTGAAGATTTCTTAAAAAAGCAGGAACGACTTCCTGAGCATGAAAGAAACGTTATCCACCATGCTATGAAATTGGTGTGAAAGAAACACTTGTAAATGGTGCCGAAAATCGTGGGGATGAGAGAAGAAAAAAAGGTATTTGAATGCATCGGAAATGTAAAAGGTTGCTATAATTATAAATAATGAGTATCACAGGTTTTGTCATCAAAAACTGCATTGGAGGCCTAAAAGTGAGTTGAAACGAGGATACTACCCTGCAAGTAACACTGATGAGGCAATGGAATCAATTTACTCCTACCCTGAAAACGACTCGGAGGAGTGCCAGTCTCATAAAGTATTTGATGGATAAAATAGAGGGTGATTTTCGTCCTGGCATTAGAACGGCTACATCACGCTTTTGCAAAAATATGGTGAAGATGTTTTAATAGCCGAAACTGCCAACAAGAAAGCAGTTTGCTTCCAAAATGTTGGCTATAAAATACTCAGTGAAACTGGTATAGTAACAAGGACTCTGATCCTCAACAGGAAAATGTCATACTAATTTCATCATTTGACGAGGCTGAAGAAGATGATAAGCTTTTCTAAGAGCTTTTATAATTACTTCGAGACGGAGAGGAACAATTTGAGGACGACACACTTTCCTTCTACCTCTGATGACTATTGAAATTTAAGAACCCGGGTTTTCAACATAACCACGAAAAAAATAAACATGTATATTATACATTAATGTACGTTTCTTTATTTATTTCAAGGCTAAATGAATCTCATTGTTCTTCAAACAAGTTTGCCTATTTATGAAGTTCATTTAAAATTAAGATTGTATCTTGTTATTATCATCAATATTAATATAGCAGTAATTAATGTTTATTACAACATTATGTATTATATCTAAATATCATTAACATTTTATAGTTTAATAAATAGTAGAATTAAAATATTTATGTATCAATGCATTGAGTTTTTGCTTATTAGAGCAGATTTGTTATCTGTCGTCCTTAGTGAAAAAAAAAAGAAATGATCGCCAATTTATCTGGCGAACATATTTAATTCCTTTCAAAAATCACGATAATTTTAACAAGGCATATGTTAAGAGAACAATCAAGAACATAAAACAGCATTTCTTACAATATATATTGTAAAAAAATACATCTGGCGTGTATATTTCCGAATTACGTTTCTGATCACCAAATCCAAAAACCCAAGGGCGACAGATATCACAGCTATACCATTAAAAGTTGTTAAGCTTTCTGTAAATAAAGCTTCTAATTCTAATAATTACTGTACATTATTTATAAGGAGTAATGCGCTTTTTTTACTAAGTTGAGAAATCTGTTTATTTTCAAGAAGCTGTTACGCGCTTGCTATTAGTACTACAAAAAAGGTGTAATGAAGGAAATTGTAGGAAATTTAATCCTCTTTAAACATTACAATAGAAAAATATCGCTAAATTCAGCCATTTCTGCGATATTTTGAAAAAAGCCAAAAAACTAGTAAATTTTCGAGGTTTTTCAGCCGACAAAAATTCTCCCGAGGCCGACCATGTTGGATAACTCGTATTTGGCATATTAGTACTAATATGTACAAATTAAAAAAATAAAATCTTCTACCCCACCTTTTGCAAGGTAGAATGTATTTATTGACTGGACTATATCTTCATCTTCAGAAAAATTCAGGTACGCTGTTAAGCCTTTATCAGCCAGTTGTAACATATGGCAGTAAACGCAGTTTACTCGGAAATAGATAAAACAGTTTTATGAAAGTTTGGGGTTAAGGGCATTTCAGTTAGCTAAATCGATTGAACATATCTACATCTTCAGAAAAAATTGTGTACACTGTTAACCCTTTATCGGCCAGTTGTAACATATGACAGTAATTGGGTTTACTCGAAAATTCGTTATAACAATTTTAATAAAAGTTTGGGGTTAAGTGTTTTTAAGGAGCTAAATCGATGGGATATAGTCTGATCTTCAAAAAAAATTTTCGTTTTCTGTTAACCCGTAACGGCTACTTGCACCATATGTCAGAAATTGGGTTTACTCAGAAATGGATAAAACGATTTTATCAAAGTTTGGGATTAAGAGGTTTTTAGGTAACTAAATCGATTAGACATATCCTCATCATCAGGAAAAATTGTGTTCGCTGTTAACCCTTTACGAACCAGTTGCACCATATGGCATAAAATGTGTTTACTCGGAAATGAATATAACGATTATAATGAAAGTTTAGTACTAGTTTTTTTTTCTTGTGTGTGTGTGTGTGTGTGTACAAATTCAATCAGACCTATGCATCTCCAGAAAATTCTCCTCTCACTGTTAACCCTTTATCGACCAGTTGCACCATATGGCAACAATTGGGTTTACTCTGAAATGGTTAAAAAGATTTTAATGAAAGTTCATTGCTAGGTTTTTTTTAGGGAGCTAATTCAATGGGATATATCCTCATCTTTATGAAAATTTGGCTTCGCTGTTAGCCCTTTATCAGCTATTTGTACCATATGGCATAAATTACACTTACTTGCAAAAGGATAAAACGATTTTCATAAAAAATTGGAGTTAGGTATTTTAGGATGCTAAAGCGTTTGGAAATAGTCTCATCTTCAGGAAAATTCGCGTTTCCTCTTAACCCTTTATCGGCCGGTCGCATTGTATGGCAGAAATTGTGTTTACTTGGAAATGAGTGTAACGATTTTCAGGAAAGTTCGCGGTTAAGTGTTCTTTGAGGAGACTTATCACCATCTTTAGGAATATTCGCGTTCACTGTTAACCCTTTATCCACCATTTACAACATATAGCAGTAATTGGGTTTAATCGTAAATGGATATAGCGATTTTGATGAAAGTTCGGCGCTAAGTGTTTTATGAAGAGATAAATCGATCGGAAAATTCGTGTTTGCTGTTAACCCTTCACTGGCCAGTTTCATTATGTGGCAGGAACTGAATTTACTCGAAAATGGATGTAATGATTTTGTTGAAAGTTTGGAATAAAATGTTTTTTGAAGTGTAAAATGAATTAGGCATTTTCTCATCTTCAGGAAAGTTCCCGCTCGCTGTTGCACTTTTAATCAGCTGGTTGGAAATTACAGCAGGAATTCGGCTTATTCGGAAATGGATCAAATAATTTTGAAGAAAGTTTTTGATCAAGTTATTTTCGGGGTACAAAATCAATGAGACATATTATTATCTGCAGGGCTATTCGTGTTTACTGATAACTCTTTAACAGTTTGAAAAATATGGCAAAAAATTGGGTTGTCTGGAAAAAGAATGTAGCAATTTTGATGAACGTTTGGGGTTATGTGTATTTTTGAGTAAGAAATCGATTATACTTATCCCCATATTCATAAAAATTGTGGTTTAATGTTAACCTTTTATCTGTCAAATAACTTCAAAAATTGAGTTAACTGGGAAATAGATATAACGATTTTAATGAAAGTTTGGATTTAAGAAATGTTTTGGATGAAAAATAAATTAGACTTATCATCATTCTCAGGAATTTTTGCGTTCGCTGTTAACCCTTGGACCGCTGATTGAATAATATGGCAAAATTTGTGTTTCTTCGGAAATAAATTGAGGCTGTTATTCACCAATAACTTCAACTACCGGTTGAACATGAACATTTGAAAAGCATATAAAGACGGGGTGCAAATTTCCCGCAAAATTTGCCGTGTTGTTTCTGCCACCTAGCGATAAAATTACTTTCAGATTTTTTAGGTGAAAATAACCAATCAAAGATTATATGAAATTCTCGACGTTAGATGGCAGAAAAAGCGTTCTAATGTTTGTTAAAAAGCTGTACCCTGCCTTTAGACGCTTTTCAAGTTTTTGCGTTGAACCGGGAGTTGAAGTTAATGGTGAATACTGCCAATAATGATTTTTACTGAAAGTCTGTTATATTAGGAAAACACGAGTTTGCTTTTAACCCTTTATCTTCCTGTTACAAGTGGCTGAATTTGGATTGACTCGGAAAGAGATATAGTGACTATTAGGAACTATAATGGTTAAGGGTTTTATGTGGATGAAAAATCGATTAGACTTACTCTCATCTTCAAGAAAAGTCGCATTCACTCTCTAACCTATCAGCCAAGAAGTGCCTCAAGCGCAACATAGAGAGAGTATATAGTATATAGTATAGTATATACTATAGTACAGTAGTATATGTATATATATATGTATATATATATGTATATATGTATATATATATACTATAGTATAGTATATACTATACTATAGTATAGAGTATATAGTATAGTCGGAAGTGTGAAGAATCGTAAATCAGGTCATCGCTAAAGGCGCTGACTCCAATTAAATTTTTAATTTAACAGTTGCTTTATAAATATATTTAAATGTAAATGAAGGGAAATAGACTTAGTAGAAATGCCTCTTTCTAAGAGGATGGGGAGTATTTACATACAAACACATCTGTCAGTTTTCCCTAATGACACAGTGTCTACAAATTTAATGTAGTAATGTAAGGTAAAATTAATGTAATTTATTCAATTTTTCATTTTGTTTTTGGATAATTTATTATTCTGTAACGATGAGGCATCGCAAAAATAAAGCTCAACAAGTATTGTATAGCTTTCATATTATAATAATTGTTATAATAATTTATCAAACTTATATAATCTATATATGTAATATTGTTTGTCCTGAATGAATAAGTGATTGAATGAGTGAGCGGCTCATCATCGCTCGGCCCATACCCCAGCACCTAAAAGCATGAAACTGGGTGAAAACATTCTTTCTGGGACGTAGACACCCACTAAGAAGCAAGTTTTTAAAATGCACCTCCAAAGAGAGGGAAGTGAATAGAACGTGATTTCATATAAACCTTCATATCTCAAAGAAGAAAGCAGATATCTCCAAAGTTTTTGCTTTAAAATATAACAAACACAAATACCTAAAAGCGAATTTGAAATTCTGCCCCAATATTGAGGGGGGGGGGGGGAGGAGAGAGAAATGTGATTTCACATTAATTTTCATGTATTGAAAAAAAAAGTTTTCTTTTAAATATAACAACCACCAATACCTAAACAGCAATTTTGGGAAATTCAGCCCAAAAATGATTTCACATTTATAAATCAAACAAAAAACAGATATCCACAATTTTTTTTCCTTTAAAGTACAGCATATTATTTACAGCTAAAGAGTATTTTTTGGAATTTTAGAAATTCGGTCCCCAACGGGCGAGGGGGAGGGGGCACCAAAACGTGATTTAACATAGCCGTTCATTTATACAGATAAAAGAGTACATCCACTCTGTATCAACACACAGCCGTGACGATTCTATACCTTACTGGGTCACGAATTTTGATGTAAAGGTTATTCTAGTGACCTGCTACCCTCTAAAAAATGTTTTTGCGAAATTTTCCTTTGGCAAAAACCCATTTGCGAACACAGCTCTGTTCCAAATTAGTTCATGATGAAGAAATTGCACATTGGGAAACTAGATTAAAATACAAAAAAACAAGTCTATTTTCGACTTTTTAGGGAGGGGGGAGAAGAAAAATCTTTATTTTTAATGGTGGGGGAGAGAATTCGTAAAATCCCCATTTACCAGTAGAAATTTACTAAAAATAACACGTAGGAACTGAAATTGTCTTTACGTTTTCCGGAGTGTATTTCCAAATAACTTATATTTCCAAAAAAAAAATTTTGGGGTGTTTTGCGATTTTCGATATTGGGGAAGGGAGTTACGCAAAGGAAAAATCCGAGAGTCCCACTTTTACGTTTGTTTTTAAGAATCGATCGAAACTGTATTGACGAATTTTGGCGTGTGGATTGGTAATTTGTATCAAACACCAACTGCGACTGGATTTTGTGAAATTTCATCTTTCCCCCCTAAAGGGTGGGAGTGGAGGCCAAAAACACCTTTCCATGTGTAGCTTTGTTCCAAATTAACTCAGGACAGCAATTTTTTTTGGTATGTGGGTGAGCTATATGTACCCAACGCGCACTATACATGGATATTGCGAAATACCTTTCTTTCCATTCCTTCAGATAGGGAGAGAAAAATGATTTCGGTTACAACTATTCTAAATTATATCAGAAAGGCTATTTTTGGTGTATTCATTGGTTATGTATTCCTAAAACATGCTATAAATGCTGCAAGCATTTGTGAAGTATTTCCCTTTCCCTTTTTGTGGGAATCGCGGGGGATACACATATCCAAGCGTAACTCTGTTCCAAATTATCTCAGCAAGGTGATTTGTTTTCGTTATGTGAGTATATGCTACGTGTACCTCAACATGCGCTACATATGATTTTGCGAAATGACCCCTTTCCCCCTTTGAAGTCAAACGACTTTTGCAAGTTTAAAAATTGTTTTAAATTATCTCAGGAAGGCTATTTTTGTGTGTGTATATCACTTTTTCTTCGCAAAATTTCCCCTTTCCTTTTTGGAGTGCATCGTGCAGAAAACATGTTTCTAAGTTTAAATCTATTTATAATTATCTAAGGAAGGCTTTTTTCGGTATGGGAATGTGCTATGTGTACCCAACACGTACTATAATATTGGATATATATTTTCAATTGTTTTGTTTATTCTTCATATTACGCACCCAAATATTTTTAGATCTATAAATTAGAGAAATATCCAGCTATTATATCATATAAATGAATATAAATTAATGCATTTTAATGATCTCAACTTAAGATAAGACAATCATTGAATATTATTAAGATTAATTACCCTATTGCTAATAACATCGCGTTGCTAATTTTAAATTTACAATTTTTATTTTATTTAATTAATAATCTGGCCGCAAATAACACAAATCATACCAAAGCAACAGGAGTATATTTTATTTATCTATTGCAGTAATTACTGAAAAACTCAACTTTGAGTAAGCCAGCTAATAAGCACTCATTACTTGTGGTTCATAATTAAAAATCATTTGCTCATTTTATAAATGTAAAAACATTGAGCTTTGGTAAAAGAAATAAGCACTTACCTCAACTGCTTTCCTACCTTAGGGGTTGTTACTAATATAGGGTAATTACAAAAAAAAAAAAAAAAAAAAAAAAAAAAAAAAAAAAAATTCCCGATGTATGAGACCGGTTCTTCTTGTCTCCCTGCTCAAAAGTGTTACGAACTTGTAGAGACTCTTATATTTAATTTACATCGCTATTTTTAAATCGCAATTTTTGTCTAATTATATTTTAGGCTGATTGACAAGCGTATAGATGAAAAATCATATTTCAAAAGTAGTGGTCATTGTTAAATATAAAAGTCCCTACGACGTGGCAACATGTCTGCTCACAATGCCTTTGATATTTTTTTACAATTTCTCCTAAGAATTTAAAACTACACTGGGTACAAAAATGTATTAGTTTGGCCAGCTTATATGATGCCTTCCTTTGTAGAAAACGTTAAGGAAGAGTGAATTCGTTCGCAAAAAAAGGTGAGTACTTGAAGAATGTATCACTCAAAGATGTAGAAGATCAGGGACACCATATTATATCAAAAAACATTTGCGTTAAAATAAAAAAAAAAATCAAACCATAGCCTCCTAAATTAGATGCCTTCCGCATGCCTCTGAAAGTTGGTAAAAGTTTAAGCGGTAGACAGTGCCACCTGGTACAGATTGCGTGACTTTTTTATTCAACTGTCACCAATAATTTTAAGAAGTGATACATGATATATATAATCGACGTTTCTTCGATTCTGTTTGCCTTTTATGTATATCAAATCCCACCTGTTAAAAATTTTTGGTGGCTGTTGAATAAAAAAGTCGCGCAATCTGTACCAGGTGGCGCTGTCTACCACTTGAACTGTTGCCAACTTTCCGAGCCACGCGGAAGGCATCTAGTTTAGGAGGCTATGCCCAAACACTTTATACGCCAAAAAATATATAACTAATTCCGTTTAATTCATAAATATTTGATTCAAATTTTAAGTCAATGGAATACTTTTCGGGAATGTTATCGCAATACATACATACAACCTTACACATAAAAAAGTTCGAGTTTTAACGCGGACAACTCTCTCGTTCAAATGTGTCGAACATTAGCGAAGCACACCTTAGCAGTGACGTAGGACAGCACACAACAAATTCGAACCATTTTCTAAAGTCTTGTAAATAAGCTTTACAAAATTTGTATGTTTAAGATGTTTATTATTAAGACATTATTAAGATGTTTTAAGCATCGTAAAAATGTATCTTTTTTTATCCAGTGTATAACGAATATCACAAATATCACACATTTTATAAAAGAAATCTATCAATAGACCGTAATGTAACAAAATTATTATGTATATCTTCACATAGGAGCCATCATAACATTATATGCACCAAAAGATATCAGTTAATTCTAGGTGATAGAAAAAAATATTTGTACTAAATTTCAAGTCAGTCTCATGATTTCTATGACTATTATCGCTGTATGGACATGCCTACGCACAAGAAGAACTTTTGGAATCTCAATAACAATAACTCGCTGATGTTTATTTAATTTGATGCCAAAAATAAAATGATAATTCAATAAATACAGTATTAGAAACGACGAAAAAACGTAAATAAAAAATATATATTTTGAATCCCCCGCACACACACATAAGAAAAAAAAGATAGATAAAAATAATAAGCATCAATTTTTATTTCCATTATTCTACTACTTTAGTTTGTTATATGATCATATGTATTTGCATGACATAGGTTGAAAGTGGAATCGGACATATTTTCACTTTTTTTCACATGTTTACCTATGATGCAATTTATGATGAATCAAATTTAAAATAAATAAATAAATAAAAATTAATCTAGATGCGCCTAGAAACAGGCGGCAGCTTGCGAATGACTTTTTGAAATGTCTTACCTTTAGAAAAATACAATCTAATCACTCACTGAAATATTTTTTCAAGGTTTCATAATGAAATCATTAATTTACGAGTAGAGTCATACATAGAATGTATTTTCAAAGAATCTGCATTTTTTTTTTCTGTTTATTCTTTAATTTAAAGAAATAAGAAAACAAAGGCTAAGTTTGCCTTAATACTAATAAATTTATTTTCGTTACAGAGTTATTATTAACTAATTATTTTATGCCTTTTATGTCTCCTTTTTTTTTAATGTCTCCGTTTATCCGTTAAATGGTCATCCGTTAATGTAATTAATTAGTACATGTTTTAAAAATTCTAACATATTTCTAGAAAGTAATTTTTCCCCTTTATGTATGATAAATATTTATAACAGAAAGATACGAGGGCTGTCCGTAAAGTATCCAGATTTAACTAAAAAAATATAATGGATATACATACTTCAGTTTAATCCCCTTCAAAGTATTTTCTTTGAGAAGCAACACACTTAGCCCAACGTTTTGCCACTCTTGGAAGCAGGATTGGAAGTCGTTCTTTCGAATGGCCAACAGCTGTTCGATCGCTTTTTGTTTGGTGGTCGTCACATCCTCAAACCGTCGTCCTTTAAGCGTTTTCTTTAGCTTTGGAAATGCGAAATTCTATAACCAAACATGGCACCGTTCAAATTGCCAAAGTTTGGCACCAAACATGGCACCGTTCAAATCGCTTAAAGGACGATGGTTTGAGGATGTGACGACCATCAAACAAAAAGCGGTCGAACAGCTGTTGGCCATTCGAAAGAACGACTTCCAATCCTGCTTCCAAGAGTGGCAACAACGATGGGCTAAGTGTGTTGCTTCTCAAGGACGATACTTTGAAGGGGATTTAGTCAGAGAAAGGAGAGAGGGGGAGGGCTATTTGTTTGGATAATACCTATCAAGAAACAAATGCAAATCTTTTCCAGTATATCCGATATATAACGATGAAATGTTAGAGGGAGATACTGCAGAATAATTTACACATCGACATACATGCACCGAAATCTATATTAAACCAGCATAGTTTTTTTTTATAAAATACACATCTCAAACATTAAGTTTGGTGCACTCATACACGAAAGATGCTCAAAAATAGAGTCTTTCCATAAATGGGGATATTGCAACACAGCAGCTTCACGGATGCATGGCAAAATCTTGAAAGTTGACTGAATAATTTAGAATGGACATTTTAAATTTATAACAGCTTTTAATTCTGTATAAAAGAAGGTAAAATTTCAAACGAGGTTTGAATGAGGAGTTCTACCCCCTCACATAGAATTATTTATCAAATAAAGCTGTTTCTACTACTTATTTGAATTCTTTTCAACGTAGATTCGTAAACTATACTTATTATCTTTTCCTTTAATATGCAATCTGTCTTTCCAGTATTGAAATGCGGGGTAAAAGAAATTCATGTGAGTTTCACGTGAGATTATGATTTTTTTTTTTTCTTTCTTTATATATATATATATAAGTTTATTTATTTGTAAAAATATTATGCAGGTTGCTAGTTTTGTCTTTATATATTTCAAATTTCTATTTTATTAGGTCGTTGCAAAAGTTCGTGCGGACTCGGATCATTTTATTGCCTCCAAAGACGAGAGCTTCTATCGCCGTGGTATACATTTGTTACCCGAAAAATGGGCAAAGGTTGTAGAAAGTAATGGAGAGTATTTTGATTAAAAATTGTCATTTGATTTGATGTATTTTTATGAAATGAAGCAATAAAAAACCGCACGAATTTATGCAAAGACCTAATATATTTGTAAGTGCAGTAAATCAGTTCTTTTCTCTCTCTAATAAGGAAACATTCAAAAGGTATCGTCTTGCATTCCTCTTTTCTTGCCTCTTTTTCTTGCATTCCTATTTAATTTTTACACTCACAGAGAGTAACACACACACAAACACACACACACACACACACACACACATATATATATATATATATATATATACATGTATATATAGAGAGAGATCAGAAAATACAGCAAAGCAAAGTGAATGAAAACGCAACAATGAACAAACCTATACAACAATGATCATGTTATAAATGTATTTTTTCCATTTTAAACAGTTCATAAACAGTATTACAACAATGGTAACAATCAAATTTATAAAAATAAAACTTCGTATTTTTCAAACAATCAAAAATATCACAACAATACTAAAATCTATTATCTTACGATCTTGTGAGTTTAAAGCTATTTTTTTCTTAAAGAGTGGTTTAAAGTTATCAAAGCGACTTATAAATTAACTAAAAACATATTTGACTATTGACAAAAGTCAATACTTTGACTTAATTTACAAAAAGACTATTTTGAATTGACTCTGATCTATTCTGCTTCTAAAAATGGAAGCTGGGGACTCTTCTCTCTTTTTGGACGTGAAAAATTTTCTTCTTGAAAATAACTTTCGAAATGTAATGCCTCTAGGCAAAGGTGGATTTGGGGAAGTACTGTCAGCTGTATCCCCAAACAAAGAACATGTTGCTGTGAAGATAATCAAAAATGAACGTTCATGGCCCATCGAAGAAAAGATCTGGCCTCTTCTGCGCCATGACAATATTCTGACTCTTTTGAATGTGATTGATGTAGAAAGTTTAGATCTGAAGTTATATATCATGCCAAGACATCCCTACGTTCTGGATAAAGTTATGAGAAACACCAGTTTCTTAACAGACGAAAATGGCCTTCTGAGAATAAAGCGTTGGTTGTCTGGTGCGCTTAAGGGATTGGAGTACTTGCACGATTTAGGGTTTGCGCACACAGACATCAAATCTGATAACGTCTTGATAACTTCCGACGACCGAGCGATCTTGTGCGACTTTTCTGGTCTCAATTTCACAATCAAGCCACTAAAAAGGTAGGACTGCCAATACGATACAACAAATCTCACTCGTTGTTGTAGAATCTCGGCAACTCGGGTTTCAGTTGGAAAAGTTTCAAATTAAAATAACAACGAGTTAACGAGATTTCCTGTTATGTACTTTAAAAAATCTGGAGTGACTCCACTCGACTTTCCGAACATTGAGTAATTAACAGTTTTGTAGATAAAGTAAAGAAAGAGTAGTTGTTAAACAAACAAAAGAGAGAAAACCATAATAGAGTGTTTGAGTATTTTTCTCCATCTATTACACGTTGTTTTATTTAACGCTACTGAACTTTGAGCCCATAGATCATAATGACAAAGAAATTTTCGTTGTGTCCCTGTAAAAACCTATAAATGTTAGATTCACCAAAATGCTTATAGTTAGTGCAACAGTGATTTATAATACTCATATAAATTTTCAGCTGAATTCAATAAGGCGTTTAGATGCTATCGTACTTTTAAAAATTTAGTCCCATAGGCCATAATGATAAAGAATTTTTCTTTGTGTCCCTGTAAAAAAACTGTAAGTGCTAGATTCACCAAAATCTATACAGTTTGTTCAACTGTGATCTATAACATGTGTACAATTTTTTTGCTCGGATTAATAAGGCGTTTAGACACTATCACATTTTTAAAAATTTGGCCCCATAGGCATAATGATAAAGAATTTCTCTTTGTGTCCCTGTAAAAAAACTATAAGTGCTAGATTCTCCAAAATCTATACAGATTGAGTATTTGTGATCTATAATATGTGTATAAAATTTTTGCTCAATTGAATAAGGCGTATAGATGCTATCGCACTTTTAAGATTTTGCTCCCATAGGCCATAATGATAAAGAATTTTTCTTTGTGTCCCTGTAAAAAAACTATAAGTGCTAGATTCACCAAAATCTATAGGGTTCGTACTATGGTGACTTACAATATGCGTACCAACTTTCAGGTTAATCGAACGAAGCGTTTAGACGCTAGCGTGTTCACCCACAGACATACACACATACACACATACACACATACACACATACACACACACATACATACATCATCGTAAAAATAGTGAAAACGGACTCAGGGGACCTCAAAACGTATAGAAACATCAAAATCTCGAATTCGGATTTTTGACATGATTACAATACTTTCCTCACTATAGTGTTCGGAAAGTAAAAAGTTTTGCCTTATGATTTACAGTTTATTAGATTTAAGAATTACAAAATATTTTAAATTACGAACACAATATAAATAGTTGAGGTAGAAAGTTGGATTTCTGGTCTCAATTTCACAATCAAGCCACTGAAAAGATAGGACTGCCAATAAGATCAAACAAATCTAACTCGTTGTTGTAGAATCTCGGTAACTCGTTTTTCAGCTGGAAAATTTTCAAATTAAAATAACAACGAATTAGGGAGATTTCCTGTTATGCATTTTAAAAACTTTTGCATTATGAATTACAGTTTATTAGATTTAAGAATTACAAAATATTTTAAATTACGAACACAATCTAAATATTCGAGGTAGAAAGTTGGATTCTACGTTAAGTGTTCAAAATCGATTTCTTAATTGACAGCAACTTTGATTTTCTATACATCTACTTGAAAACGAAATAAAATCAACGAGACAATATCCTCAGAAATTAACAAAAATTCAGCAGAAACTCGCTGAGATTTTAAAATAATTTTTTAAATATATTTTTACATATTTTATTGTGCAAAAAATGCTAATAATAATAATTATTATTATTATTATTATTATTATTTTGTAGTAGATAAGTAGGAAAATTTACTATTTTTAATTATATTTCTATTTAAACATTTATTGCATAATTACTTTTATATTTTCCTATATTAATTTGTTGCATAATATAAATTGAATTTTATTAGCTAAAAATCACATCATACTGCTGCTTTTTCAACAGATAAGGTAGGATTAAGTTAAAAATATTAATTAATATATTCAAATATCTCGTTTTTTATGCACATTAAAAAAACCGTATTAGTTTTCAATGAATTAGTGGAAGACGTTTCATACAATGGTATACAATGCGTATACAATGGTGTCATTTTTATGCGAATAGAAATCTCCTAAAAGTTAATTTTCAATTCTTATTCTATTTATATTGATGGTCCATCAAAATTTTACTTGATTAGCATATTGACAGTGGATTTAAATTCAATAGCATCAATAATTATAAGGTAAAACCACCAGTAATTGACACTGCACCAATAGTTGACACTTTGACGAAGAAAATTAAATATTAAGAAAAAAAAGGAAGCCAAAGATCGAGATGGTGTCTGAGATATAGTATAGACATCTAGTATACAAAATATATACAAAAGTCGGTTAACAAACTCAAGACTTCAAATCAATTTAGTATTAAAAGAAGTCTTGATACAAAATGCTGGATTAGGCACAGGGAAGAGTGGTGAAGTACGCTTCGCTGTACTTATTCCAGTGATTTGTGTATTTACTTTCATTACATTTCTTTTTTGTGTACATCTTAATCTAAGCATACCTATGTTAACTACTGAAAATAAAAAGTGTCAACTACTAAATATATTTGTTTTCACTAGGTGTCAACTACTAGCATAGTACCTTTATTTTATTAAAAAATAGCATAAAAATACACATTAGTTTTATTGCTACAATTCTTGTCACATTCTGGAAGGGGAATAATTTGTGCAACTATTACCAATTGGAAGTTCCCTCTAAGATGATTCCGTACCAAACTATGTCAATAAACATACTAATAGATCATTAAGGTGTCATCTACTGGGTATTTTACCTTACTGTGCTTAAAAAAAAAAAAAAAAAAAAAAAAAAAAAAAATCCAACCCTGATGCCTTTTTTGGTGTTTTTTATATAAATTGAATCCGAATATGACCCCCATTCTGCCCAATCATCCCCCGTTTTCTCACGACGCTACCTCCTTCCCTAATTTTTATCAATGCTCAGTAATTTTATGGTCATGAATTTAATTTGAAGAACGGAAAAATATTATTTTAACACTTAAAAACAGAAAAAAATGCAATGTATAATCAGTATTAATAATAATTAATTAATTAAATATGATAAATAAAATTTATAATTTCAATGACAAGTCCCTCCTCCTCTTCCCCTAAATTTTCTCATGCTGCTTTTCATGTTTCGGAATTTTTCACTTCTGTAGCCCCTGAGAAGTTATTTAACAGTTAAAATAATCCTTACAAATCAAATAATCCTTACCTCCCCTACAAACTAAATTCGTAGCCATAAAATTACCGAAAAGTGATAAAAATAGGGGAGCGCCCCCCCCCCCCCCCCGAAACGGTGGGTTGTAGGACAAAACGGGCGTTTTATTCAGATTCAGGAAGTCATTTTACATCAGAATTCGAAAAAATGGTGTTGGAACGATTTTCATGGAGATCAGTGTTATTTCTAATGCCATTTAAACCACGCACAATATTTTTTAAAAATTCTAGATATTTTTCTTAATCATAATTCCGTTTTAATAGAAACTGTGCATTAATTTTTTTATGTATTATAAAGTTTTTTATCTTAAAAATTTGTTCTATATCTACATTTCATTTTTTTTGCGCGCGCGCACACACACACACACACACATATATATATAGATATATATAGATATAGATATAGATATAGATATAAATAATTAAAATCGATACAATTTTCATATCGCTCTCACGTGTTATTGAATATAAACAGATTTTTTTTTTCATTATTTTTTCTTATATATTTATTTTTTTTAAACAAATATGGAGTAAATTCCAAAAGAATTGAGAGATAAAATGAACAAAATTTCAGTTCTCTCAAAATAAAAGCTAAACTATGAGAGGTTTTACTCACATTTTCATTTTGATTCAATCAGTGCCCAATGGTAGAACAGTGCTCGCTGATTGTCAGTAAATTTTGATAAATCCCCCTATCATTCTTTTTTTTTTTTTTTTTTTTTTTTAGAATAATTGAAATTTTTATCATTCTATTTCTAGTAACTTTTGGAATTTACGTGAAATTTGTTTGGGGTTGTCAGCTCAATATTTTTTACTATTAAAATTATGCAAATAAAATTTTTGAAAACCTAGCGCATTCATGCATAGTTAAAAATTATTTTTTAAAAATGCTTGTATTTCGCCAGATATTTAATATTTTTGTATTCTGATTGCAGTATGCTGTGTCTAATATAGTACGCCAAATTTCATAAAAATGGTTTTGCTTTTGGTCTAATACTCTACGTAATTAACAAATTGAGCGCCATGCAAATTCTTAAAATCCATTAAAATTCCATGATTCCTCCCGTATTAAATAAAAATTAAGCAAATTTCTAATAAATTTTCAATTAGTAAATGTAATATTTTTAGTTTTATATCTTATTTTATATCCGCCACCGATGGTTGACGCGGCTTTATATCATATTTGACACTGTCAGCCACCGATGGCCGACAGGGCGCTCCAAATTTTAATTTTTTATTGGTACTGCTTTTACTTTCGGGGTAAAACTTTCACTGAAACGTTTGAAGTATAACATGTTCTGCATACTCCTAAAGTTTCAAGATGATTCCTTCAGTACTTAGAGATATATGACAAAATATCTAGAATCTAGAATGGCTAACATGGCGCTCGACGTGTTAAAAAAATGTTTTTATTTATTTATTTAAAAAAAAAAACATTATATCTCCATGAGTATATATGGTTCTCCTCATAAAAATTCATGCAGATGATAAAATAAATCTTGATAATCCCATGAATCAACTAAAATGCATTTAAAGCATCACTTTTTACTGGATAATCCAAGACATTTTTTTATTTTTTTCATTTTTTATTGATCCCCTTTTTCTCATCAGGACACAACTGTTGCTGAAATATGAGGTGTAACATGTTCTTTACACTACCAAAGTTTCACGATGAATCCTAAAGAACTTTTCTAGGTATGCGACAAAGCGTCTAAATTCGAACGTATCCAAATACTTATTGGTAATTAGGATATATTTCGTATACTTAAATTAGGTAACAGATATTTTTTTTTTTTTTTTTTTTTTTTTTTTTTTTTTGTAAAGAAGTGTAACACACGGAATTTTTTGTGCGTGTGCACTCTATATCAACTAAGCTACAAAATGAACTGACAATAATAATATCCAGGTTAAATTGAAAAAGAAATTCTTAAATCATAATTTTTATCTATTGTAAGCACGTAAATAAAATTTTCATTCCCTTAAAATATGGTGGCTTTTTCGACGCATCCATTCCAGCCTAATAATTAGGAACTTTTTACACAATATGCAAAAATAATTAGAGTAAATTATTTATATAATAATTAACATTGAAATTTAAGCTTTAAACAAGTAACAAAAGCGAAATAGGGTAGGTGCTCCAGTGATTGGCATGCTCCAGTAATTGACATCTATCCCGAAATAATTAATAGATAAGAAAAATAATAAAATGGTATATTTTACATATAAAAATTTTAACATTTTATGTCAAACGTTGGAGCATAGGGTGCTAATAACTAGTAAAATGAATAACTAGCAGTGTCAAACACTGGAACACAGGGGGCCAATTACTGATAAAATGAAAAACTGGCAGTGCCAGTTACTGGAACATCGAGTGGGTGTCAAATAAAAATTCATAAAAAAAATTGTTATCAAATGTATATATTTTAAGATATACGTGGTTCTGAATATCTTTCATACCCTATGTACTAACTTAAGATTCCTAAAAATATTTTCTCATGACTGGAACATTAAAAACATCAGCGATTGCTCTAAAAGTGTCAATCACTGGTGCACTTACCCTAAATGTCAAATAACAAAAATTACAAATACATAAATTTCCTGTATGAACATTTTTCTATTTTCTTTTATTAGATTGTGTGCACCGAAAGTATTCAGGCCTCCAGACTGTTATGATGCTGTGCGTTGCAAGACCATTGACGCTTGTGCCTATGACATGTGGTTGTTTGGAATGATGTGCTTAAATGTTCTGACGGGTGACTGGCCGATACTGCGCATGAAATCTGTGACAGATGCGGAGTCATGGAAAAAGAACATAGAACCTCTTCTCATTGAAGCACTTGAGGTAAATTCCTCCTTTCTTTCTTTTTTACTTTGTGATTTCTTATAAATATTTCTGAAATTATTGCAACATAAAAATAAATAATTAATTTAACATTTGTATCCCACCGGGACTTTAAAGTCCCATCAAACAAATTCCTCAATATAGCCTAAATTTACTACAGAATTTCATTGGAACTTCAAAGTCCCAATAGTTTAAGCGTTCCCTATAGTTAAGGTATAGTTTAAGATAAATTTATTATGAGATGTTTCTCATGCAGCAAAGAAATATAATAAAAATGTTTCAAACTATTTTCTTTTATAAGGTAATTTGGGATATAAAGAATTAAGTAAATTAACTGTTTGAAATATTTCTTATTTTATTTTTTAATATTTATAATTTGTATTTTAATTAATAACAATATGTATTTCTTCCAAAATGTTGATATTTTTATTTATTGAAAAGTTACGGTTTTTAATGGCATCAGTGGTTATAATAAACATAAATAAAGACCACTCAGTTGCTTTGTTAGCTATATTAATTCGTACTCTGCTATTACTACTATTAAGAAAAATATTTTTATATATTACCTTTGAAATAAATTTTTGACTCAATATAAGATTTATTGTTTTATGGAGGGAAAAAATTGGGAATAAATAGGTTAAACCGAAAAATACTGTTAAATTTACAGAAGTCTGTCCGACAGAGAGTCTGTAAAAAATAAAATAAATAAATAAATAAACTCTTTTGATAATAGGTTTTTCAGTTTTTAAGTTTTGCTATTTTTATGATGTTACACAATTACTAAGGTAATAGATATTTTTAAAAAACATTAGAAAACATTTTGAGTCAATTTTTCTATGCGATTTCTATAATAAAAATCTTGAACAAATTACAAGTTTTTTTAGGATGCATGTAACAAACCATTAAAGCTCTTTATCTTATTGGCAAAAACTCAAGCAACTGATTTCTTTTTAGATGTTAATTAATTTAGGTGTGAATTAATTGATAATGTTTTTTAAGTACTCTTAAATGTAATAAGAATAATAATTATATTTTTTGCACGTTATATTTAGACATTAATATTAAATAAATTTATTCATATTCTCTTTTGTCTTTTTTTATTTATTAAGTTATTAACATTGAAAAAAGTGTACTTGACAAAATATGTGCCATAAATTTTAAAAGATAAATTATTTTCTTTCAGAAAAAGAAGTTTTTTGACTTAATGAAAAGGGCATTCCCAGCTGTATACCTTCCGGAAAAAGAAATATTCCTTGCGCATGATTTTGTTGTTTCGATGATGCAATGGGATCAAAAGGATCGCCCATCTGTAAAAGAAATACAGCGCCACAGATTTCTCTCAAGTTCACAAAATCAAGGAACAAAAAAATCTGAATCCATTTCACCGAAGGAAGTGCAAAAAATCACAACAAATCCTTTCATTAAAGATGGGACTGATACTGGCAATACAAAAGAAATAAATATCGGTCATCATCCAGTAATTGAATGTAGTGATAAAAAGACTGTCTTAAAGAATAACGACCATCATGCTAAGAAATCAAAGAAAATGCCGGAAATGTCAGAAAATTTGTCCAACAAAACAAATGAAAATAAAGTGAAGATAACAAATCCTTTCTTGGAAGGTTGGCTTGATCCTGAGGAAAATTGTGACAGGGTTTTAGATAAATTGCCAGAAAGTCAAAACCTTGAAGAAATCATTTTAAGTGATAGCAAAGACTATGTTCAAAATACAGAAACGACTGAAAAGGATAAAGTCATGCCTATTTTTGAAAGAATGAGTGTTGAACGCGCACAAGCGAAAAGAAATGGTGCACGCAAAATAAAGGATTGGCTTAAATACATCTGGAATAAGAATTTCAAGAAAAATTATAAATATGTGAGTAGAAACCACATTTCCTTTAAAACTTTTATTTAGAATTCAGAATTAAATATTCTCAAACGTCATTCTGGATTATTATTATATCTAGCAAACCAGTGCAAATTTTTTGTAATTGATATCTTTTTTATCTCCTTATATTATTAAAATCTGTACGCATCTGTCTGTCTGTCTGTCTGTGAGAAATGCCTTGTCATAGCTAAAGCTCCGGCGCTAATGGTCGCAGCGCTTCGAAACCGGTGTCGACAGACGCAGAATTTATTCATCTCGACATCGCGATATTTCGCTAAGCGATGCGACCCTAATTAGCGGAGATATTAATTAAAATGTCCACCCATGTCTACCGAAAAATGACCCAGAATTCATGATTAAATGCTTAAAAAGCGACATTTTTACGGAAAAAGTAGAAAAATAATTAGAAAAAAGTAGAAAAATAATTAGAAATATCAGTCGTATTGTTACAAACAAGATACCATTGGAAAGGGCTTTTTTTTTTTGTCAATCCGATGGTGTAAACGGCTTATTGATCGGACAATTAGATTTTTTTAAATTAACTAAACTAAACAAAAATGGTGGCAACAAATCACAAGCATTTTAACTTGGCAGACGATCTTGAACGGAAAGAAAAAACATCTGGTGTTTAATAAGGTCATGTGCTTTTGTACTGGGATAAAAAATTGCAATTTTCTATTTTCTTCAATTTTTCAAAATTCGCACATTTGAATCAGTATACAATCTTAACACAACAAAACAAACTTCCTGTTCAAATTTCATCGATTTTCGTCAATAAACAAAAGATTTACATTTTAATTGCAAATTAAATTTTATCTTTAAACGAATCACATTTTATCTGTCGAAATAGGATGCGAGTTTCAAAACGACACAAATACACTTAAGGTAAAAATATTTCTTTTTCTATTTACTTCCATTAACCGACAACCGTAGATAATGGAATTCGAAATTTCACCTGACTTACACGTTTTGAGGTGTCATGGCGCTGTAATAATTTAAAATTCTAATTATGTTTAACTTTTTTTTTTTTTTAATATGTCATTCGATACACCTTTTAAAGTACGGTTACATTATCGAAAGGGGGATTCGAGATTCCACCCGATTTACACGTTTTGAGGTCTCCTGATTAGGTTTTCTTTTGCATCGCAATAGTGGAATTCGAGATTTCAGCTTATTTAGACATTTTGAGGTCTCCTGAATGGGTTTTCTTTTGTATCTCAGCTACTAATTAAAGTGTCGAAAGTGGAATTAGAGATTTCACCTGATTTACACGTTTTGAGGTGTCCTGAATGGGTTTTCTTTTGTCTCAGTTAGTAATTAAAAAAATTTCATAAGTAAGGCATCATTTGAAAGCTTTGTTGAGTTGGAATTGAATAGTAGATTACAGAAATTCGATATTTCGACATGTCTCCTGATTTAAACGTTTTGAGGGGTCCTAAATGGGTTTCTCTTTTGTCTCAGTTACTAATTAAAAAAATTTCATAAGTAATGCATCATTTGAAAGCTTTGTTGAGTTGGAATCGAGCAGTAGATTACAGAAATTTCTACCGCCAGATGGCGCTGTAATATTTTTAAATTACAATATTTCTATTTCTAATCATGATTATTATTATTTTTTTAATGCGTCATTCGATACACATTTTAAAGTATTTTTACATTATCGAAAATAAATTCAAGATTTCAATAGATTTACACGTTTTGAGGTCTCCTGAATCAGTTTTCTTTTGTATCTCAACTACTAATTAAAATAATTTCATAAGTAATACATCATTAGAAAGCTTTGTTGATTTGGGATCGAACAGTGGAATACAGAAATTTCTACCGCCAGATGGCGCTGTAATATTTTCAAATTTCAATATTTCAATTTCTAATCATGATTAAATTATTTTTAATACATCATTCGAAAGATATTTTAAAGTTCTTTCATATTATCGAAAGTTTTCAGCAGATTTACACGTTTTGTGGCGTCCTGATTAGGTGTTCTTTTGCATCTCAGCTAATTGAGTAAGACCGTTCAAAACTGGTATTACGTAGGTTTATTAGAAGGGGCTGAAAGGGTGGGGATGAAATAGGCGTGCACCGCGTGCGTATCCCCTAACTTGTGCGTGCGCAGCGCGCACGGGACTGCACTGACCCAGTCCGACTTTTTAACCGATGAGAAATATTTTTTTTAATTTTCTTTTCTTAAGAATAAAAATTTGATTCGAGAAGCAATACGTGCGCGCGCAGCGCGCATGGGTCTGCGCTGCCGAAGGCAGTGGGGACCCGGTGTGATTTTTTACCCGAACAGAAATGATTTTTTTAGGGGGCACGAAGTGTCAGGGAAGGAATGCGGGCGTGCAGCGCGTGTATTCTTTAACTGGTGCGCTCGCAGCGCGCACGGGACTGCGCTGCCGAAGGCAGTGGGGACCCGGGCCGACTTTGTACCCCATGAGAAATGATTTTTTTTCTTTTCTTTTCTTAAGAATAAAAATTTGATTGGAGAAGAAATATTTGCGCGCAGCGCACATATACCTTCACACGTGCGCGCGCAGCGCGCATGGGTCTGCGCTGCCGAAGGCAGTGGGGACCCGGTGTGAGTTTTTACCCGATCAGAAATGATTTTTTTTGGGGGGGGCACGAAGGGTCAGGGAAGGAATACGCGCGCGCAGCGCGTGTATCCCTTAACTTGTGCACGCGCAGCGCGCACGGGACTACGCTGCCGAAGGCAGTGGGGACCCGGGACGACATTTTACCCGATCAGAAATGATTTTTTTTTACTTTCTTTTCTTAAGACTAAAAGTTACTGTTAGTGATTCATTAATTATAGTGATTCATTTGAAAATACTGACCCGCTAGCGGGCGAAGCTCGCTAGTTTACCTATAAAATTTGAAGCTCATAAATTCCTAAACCAGTTTCTCGATCCAAATTAAATTCTGTATCATTAAAAGCGAAATTATTATTAGAACTAAATTAATATTTTGGGATGAAACTCTAATGATAGTTAAACAAAACCATCCGAAGAAAAGTTTAAAAATAATATAACTCTTTCTCTCTCTCTCTCTCTCTCTCTCTCTCTCTCTATATATATATATATATATACTTTTCAATGGGATATTTATATATATATATATATATATATATACACTGCTCGACGTTGAAAATGCAGCACCAAGAAGGAATGATAATAACGGAATGAAATTTGTTGGACACATACATTATAGTAGGAAGAACAATTGATTAAAATTTCAGGAAATTTGGAGTAATATGTACTGAGAAAACAGTACATAAAGCAGCGACCTCTGTGAGCAATAACAGCACATATCTGCCTAGGCATTGAATCAAACAGCGATTGGATGACACGTACGGGTAGAGCATTTCATGAAGTTTTAACACGATGCCACAATTCATCCATCGAAGTTACTGGTGAGTGGTGGGGGGGCCAGTCGCTTTTCAATGACTAAACAGTCATTTTCATTGGTGCGAGATCAGGAGAACGCGCTGGCCAGAGCAACAGTCGAACACATTCTGTATCAAAGAAGGTCCGGGCAATACAAACAACTTGCGGTCGTGCATTACCTTGCTTAAATTTTGCGCTACGGAGGCCTTGAATACAGGGCAGAGGGGCGGGCCTTAACTCATCAGAAATTTAATGGCCGCTGTTCAGAGTGGCAGGAATACGAACATGAAGTAATCGAGACGTGTATCCAATTGGAACCTATAATATAATTGCAAATGATGGACAGTATGATGATATCGAATCTCAGCTGGCAATGTGCATTATTCATAATGCCGTTAAATACGGATAAAGCAATATTGATGCTGTAAACAGGATTGTGATTTGTCTGAAAAGTGACTTCACGCCATTCCTGCGTCCAGGTTCATCGTTGATCACACATCAATGGCGCCCATATCAGTGATGCAGTTTTGAGGGTAATCAGAATTTTGGTAGCCGCATACTGAGTCACCACCTGGATTAATGGTATGTGGTACCATTGGATACACGTCCCGGTCACCTCTTGTTTTCATTCCCGCCACTCTGAATACCAGCCATTACATTTCTGACGAGTTAAGGCCCATCACTCTGCATCGACTGTACTGTTAAGTTTTAATTATAATTAAAGGTAACTGGGATAGAAATTAAGTATTTACTTGCTAATGTGCTGTTATTGCTCACAGAGGTCGCTGCTTTATGTACTGTTTTCTCAGTACATATTACTCCAAATTTCCTGAAATTTTAATCAATAAGGAAAGGGCATGTTTACAAACAAACGCTCCGTCAATCAATCTTTGCCACTCTCGAGTGGCAAAAGATCAACCTCTATTGGTGGAAATATCAATGTTTTGCCACTTTACCCATAATTTCACTGCGAGTGACGTCACGTGCCCTTTCCTTATTGTTTTTCCTACTATAATGTATGTGTCCAACAAATTTCATTCCGTTATTATCATTCCTTCTTGGTGTTGCATTTTCAACGTCGAGCAGTGTATATATATATATATATATATATATATATATATGTAAAACTGATTACTCTCTTAATATATGATATGAAGAGATAATTGTTTCAACATTAAGTTATATATATATATATGTATGTGTGTGTGTAAAACTGATTACTCTCTCAATATGTGAAATGAAGAGATAATCGTTTCAACATTAAATCATTCTTTCTAGTTAGTTTACAAGGCTAAAATGAAACCAAAATTCACTATGAGACTCCAATAATCCCTCTGTTGTCTTTACACACAAATACTTTTAATTCGATGATTATTTACTCTTAATATTTACATAGTTTCAAGATGATTAGGAAAAATATTGTAAATCAGCACCTTCTGTGCTATTTAAACATAAAAGTAAATACAGAACACTTTTTTTCTGGCTTATTTAACGTGAATCCGTCTGACGCACTAATACTTCAACCAACGACGATCGGCAACTGACTGTTCGATCGAACTTTTTTCAGCCAGTCCACTTGTTGCCATTCTCCAGCTACAAATATTGAAGTGGTAAAGTTGTAGTGGTTTTTTCTCTAGAAGTGGCAAAGTTGAAGTGCTTTCACTTCACACACACACACACATATATATATAACACACACATATATGTGCTTATAAATTTAAAACCGTCTGTATACCTATACCTATATGTAGTCTTGATTCTACATAATACACTATGTTAGAAGTGCTTCTTGCCAGTTATATGGAATGAGTTTTCCATTCAAAAATTGTTACTTAAGATATTCATTATATTTTTCAATCCATGCTCCTTTATAGCGAAAAATTTACTTTTTAGTTTTAAACTAAATAGCTTTAATAGCTAAAACTGAATAGCTAAAACTAAATAGCTAAAACTAAGTGCCTTTCAGATAAATATTTTAGGGGGCATTTCAAAATGTTTTTTTTTAAATTGACAAAGCCGGCATTTAGATAACCTTCCCTTTATACAGTCAAAATGCTACAATTTCCATTGATTGACATGCTCCAGTAATTGACATCTATTCCGAAATAATTACTAAGTAAGAAAAATAATAAAATCCTATTTTTTCCATATAAGAATTTTAAAATTTTATGTCAAACACTGGAGCATAGGGTGCAAATAACTGGTAAAATGAATAACTAACAGTGTCAAACTATGGAACATAGTGGGTCATTTACTGATAAAATGAAAAACTGGCAGTGTCAATTACTGGAACATTGAGTGGGTGTCAAATAAAAATTCATAAAAAGTAATTGTTATCAAATGTATATATTTTAACATATATGGGGTTCTGAATGTCTTTCATACCCTATGTACTAACTTAAGATTTCTAAAAATATTTTCTGATGACTAGAACATTAAAAACACCAGAGATTTGCTCTAAAAGTGTCAATCACTGGTGCACTTACCCTATGTATTAAAAATTTACAAATATATATATATATATATATATTTGCTCTTTATAAATTGACTGACTAAAAGTGGTGGAATAACAATATGCAATTATCCAAATAATAGAAATTTTCGGAGCTTTCATTTGTACGCATGTTATTCAGTTGAAAAGCATTTTTACATAATTGTGACAATACAACATGAATTAGCAGATTTGTGTCAAGAATATATAACTTCAATCTTCATTTCTTCTCAAGAACAAAACTATAGCCCACAGAATCTACTTAATGTCCGAGATTGACGACGTCTACGGAAATTATTGTCAGTGCTACCAGAAAAATAATAGTCCGTATAATAACAACAGTAATGAATGTGAGACGTTCAAAGGCTTATCACAACAGTGCAGCAAAATTTGCTTTTGATAGCTTACGCTAGAAGACAAACTACTGGAGAATTTATAGAAACACCGCTGCATTGACTGCAGTGCTTCCACTGAGCTTGTGAATATTTGGCTAAGACCCTAGGTGACTCGAAAATCGTTTATTTGTCAAATAAGCCATAGTTTTTGTTGGTAAGAGGTAGGTTTCAAATACGGACTTCAATGAGACCATGGATTCATGTTGCCAGCAAGATATTGTGAAAGATATGTATGTCCCTATAATAGTGTCAGTTGTTTTTAAATGTCTCTGAAGGCATCCTCTGTTCAAACTGAACTTTTAATTCAGTTTGAAAAGAGAGTCTTATTGAAAAGAGATGCATTGAGTTATTTAGAGACCATCTTAGACATTCAGGTGGTACTGGTTCTCAAACAAAAATGGAAGTTTCTAGAAGGACAATGAGTCATATTACAGAGCAGTAATAATTTGTGACTAGTTTAAAAAACATTTTTAAGAATTAACTGCAAATGATTTGGCTACCTATATTTCTAGATAAGAATTCTTACAAACATATTTTGATATAAAAATAAATGAGAAGATACATTAAAGGTGTTTCAAAACGGTATTAGGTGGTACCTATGGCTTTCAGCATATCAGTGGTAATATCTTTAAAAAAATTTCCAAATAATAATAATAATAATTTTACAAGAAAATTAGTTTTAGAAACATAATTTCATCATTTTTTTCTACCATAAATAATGCAACATTCATTGCTATAATAATATGACTTTTCTTAATAGGTTATTTTAACTTTTATAATGTTTGCTATTAAAATGTGCATAAAAAACTATAAACATTAAATCTAACTGCCTACAGGGGATGGTACAGACATCATGAAATCTTTCAATAGATGTGTATTTTAATAGTCTCAGTATTGATACTTTGCATCATAGAAATAATATCGCTGAATTTTTTTCATGCATCACTATTATAATGTGCATTAAAGGCCTTAGTAATAATCAAGTTTTATTATTAAATACAAACATGTCACTTAAATGAAATGTTTTAAGGGTTGTTATTGTTGTTAATGAAAATAATTATAAGATTAAAAAATAAAAAATATAAAAAAAAAACTTTTTATATACCATGTTTTAAATTTTCTGATGAATCATAGAGCTCTTATCAATGCGTATAAAATTTTTAAAGTGATAATGACGTCAATTTTTGTGAGATGCATAATTTAACTTTTTATAATTTTTTAACGTTCGCGTTTAATTAAGTATATTTATTTTTATGTCAAAATAAACTGAATGAACTTTTTTGGCAACAATTAATTTATAGCTAATATTTTAGTGGCTATTTTAACGGTATTAGGATGTTATTATTTTCATATTTTAATTAATTATAAAAAAAAAAAACTAATCAAAAATTCGAAGATCTGACTTTGAAGTATGGTGTTGTCACCGGGTTTTACGCTACTGTGAAAGTTTCAAATGTCTAGCTAGTAAAGAAGTTAGGTAAAATTCAATTGCAAGATTTGTACCAGACAAACAAACATACAAACAAGCAAACAAACAAGAATAGAAGTTAATAAAAACATGGTAATATATTTATATTTTGCAAACCGAAAATTTGTGTACATTTTTATTTCTTGTAATATATGATTTTAACATGCTTAAGTATCATACAAAACAATTTGTTTTTTTTAAATAATACATTTAGTGTAGTTAAATTCAATTTAAATAAGCCTTAATAAATGCATAAGCAATATTTTTCTTGATCTTTGTTTACATTCCATCTTAAGAATATATTTATTTTTTCTCTTTTCAGAAACTTCTTAAGGACGAGTCTGAATAATTAGAAACTGAAGATTTTATTACATATTTTATTTTGTTTTTTCACTTTTTTCTCGTATATAAACTATTTATTATGATTATTACACATGCTAAACAAAATTTTCCAAGATTACTTTTCCATTTATACAACTTTATATACTGTTCCAAGTAATCTACTAGTTTGATTGAATGAACTGCATATTTATCTTCTTCGCTGCCACTTGCCTGAGTTCTTGTATGAAAATATTAATATATTGTATACTTCCCCATGACCACCAATGTCGACTTATTGCTGATTGTTTTTTCCTCTTCCTAACATGCACATAAGATCGGTGCTTTTTTTGCATACGTAACATCGCTGCTTGCTCTTTACTGTGTATCTCTCCTTCCTAACGTCTGTGAGTTTGACATCTGCGCTCTTCTTGAAAGATCACCAACTGCATTGCTGCCTCATTAACATCGCTGTCTTCCCATTTCAACTGCTGAGAACTCGATAACTGACCTCTGCTGGAATGATCAACAACAACATTGCTCTCTTCTTAACATCAATGCCTGCTCTTCTCGAATGTTATAACTTTGACATTTGTCTTCTTAATGACTAACATCTATGTTGCTGCCTCGTTAACATCGACGTCTGACGTTCCCAACTGATATTTTCTCGATAACTGCTCTGTGCTTGAATGATTGCCATCAATGTTGCTGCCTCGCTGACACCACTGCCTGCCCATCTTGAATGCTGTGACTTTAAATTTGTCTCCAGGATGATTTATTTTCATGTTGTTTCCGCTGCCTGATGTTTTTGCTGAAGGATCTCTTGTGTAATTCCTCTCCTGTGATCGCCACCATGTATGATATTGCTGCTGTAATGCTGAATGTTTCCTTGCTACTTCTCTCTGCTTGATCGTCTTCTGCCATCATTTTATGTATTTTCCTTCTTTATCACTGCCAGCTCAATATTTTTAAATAGTTCCTTATAAATAAACACATTATTTTTGCATTATTTGATGCTATATATTTACTTTATTGTGCCTCAACATTGAAAAATTTTGTCAACAATAAATGTTTTACGTGAGCTTCATAATATCCCCCACAATAAGAAAAATGAGAAAATTATAGCTTTCATTTACAATTGTGAGGTTTGGGTTAATTCAGATTCCATCTTAACCTCAATTAACTAAATGTACAAACTAAATATAAGTAACTAATGAATATATGAGCACGAGACGATTAAGTAAAATAAAATAAGGTATTTATTCAACTTGAATAAAGGTAAGATTAAACTGGCTTGATTAACTCAATAAGCGTAAATTAAGTACTTTAGAAAATGGGCATAAGAAATAGCAGATAATTGTAAAATAGCTCTCACCCACAGAAGATAACAGAAGAATAGTGACGGGTGCACTCTTTTCCACTAGATGATGTGAACTCAAATTATCCGGTGGCTACCCAAGCCGGAAGAATCTTCCATTCACTTTATCTAACACTATCACACTACTACACACGTCAAACCTGCTATCTCCAACGGAGTGGGACTTTAACTTTCGAACTATGAACTAATTTAAGCACTATGCTAAAAAATTATAACTTATCCTGACGTCAGATCTATCTCTGCTATACACTCCGCTCTCTACGAAATTAACCTCCTATTTATACCTCCTTTAATCAACTCCCCGTCTCTTCACTTCAACCAAACTTTAAAGCCGCTTCACATTCGTCTACACTCCGCAACTTACTTCCTCCGTTGCAGCGCTATGTTCACACAAAATCATTCCAACCTAAAATTTCGCAGACTACTGGCGCTGAAGCATTTTTAACTGACCCAACTTATTGCGTCGCTGTATCCAGCACAACTTTCAACCAATGGTGAGCTACCATAGTCTCAACCTTACAGAATATGTTATGTACAGTCGGTAACAAAAGTGTCCGAACACTAGCAAAAATTCCTATATAAAAAAAAGTACGCTTAATACAGTTTTGCTAAATAAATCCTTGTCGAATCCTATTCTTAGACTGACTAATAACAGGCTTCGACAAGGATTTATTTATCAAAACAGTATTAAGTCTACTTTTTTTATATAAGAATAAGAATTTTTGCTAGTGTTCGGACACTTTTGATACCAACTGTACATACGCGTAAACGTTATTTCATATAATTTTCAAATAGGTATAGACATTTTAAAGAAAATACTTTTGTGTTTAATTTATATATATATAATCAAAAAAATATTTTCCAGAGAAATGCATAACTTTCAAAACATATCAAATCCTGCTACTTGAAAATGTGATTTGGGTAAATGATGTCATTTATTGGGTTTTTCGATAAATAATGTCGCTTCTAAAAACCAAGGCTTCTTCGAACGTGGAATTTTTCAACTTACCGAAAGATGGCAAAAGGTCATCCAACAAAATGGTCAATACATCATTGATTAATGTTTGTTGTTAATATAAATAAATTCACATGAAAAAACATGAAAAAAAACGACATTATTTATCGAACAACCCAATACAACATTTTGATCCAGTAACAGAAGTAAATACGAAATAAAAGAAATACCAATTTTTTATAATAATTTCAAATTTAATTTTTAATTATACACCTGTCAGTTCGATCTCTCGTAATGTCCATAATAATATTTCCGATATATATATAATGCAAAAACAATTTTTACAGAGAAATGTATAACTTTCATAACATATGAAATCTTGCTACTTGAAAATGTGATTTGAGTAAATGGTGTCATTTATAACAAACTGATGCAATAACAGGAGTAAGGATGAAATAAAAGAAATACCAATTTTTTATAATAATTTCAAATTTAATTTTTGAATATACAGTCGGTAACAAAAGTGTCCGAACACTAGCGAAAATTCCTATG
The DNA here is from genome assembly GCA_963930645.1 of Salticus scenicus. NCBI lineage: Eukaryota > Metazoa > Arthropoda > Arachnida > Araneae > Salticidae > Salticus > Salticus scenicus. The sequence goes on from OZ005648.1 coordinate 25,971,210, forward strand.
TAAAAAAGTACACTTCATACGGCTTTGTTAAATAAATACTTGTCGAATCATGTCCTTAGTCAGTGTAAGAACATGATTCGATAAGGATTTATTTAACAAAAACGTATGTGTACTTTTTTTACATAGGAATTTTTGCTAGGTCTAGGATTTTTTACATAGGAATTTTTGTTCATTATTTTGTTACCGACTGTACACCTGTCAGTCCGATCTCTCATAATTTCCATAATAATATTTCCGATATATATATATATATATATATATATATATATATATATATATATATATATATATGTATATGTGTATATATATATATATATATATATATATATATATATATATACATATATATATAACTAAATTTAGGGAAAAAATCGTGGAGGAAAAAAATCGTGTAGTTTTGAAATTTTACATACTCATAGCCGAGAGGGTCCTGAACAACATACTAAAAGTCCCCGCCCGTGGGGGGTGAGCGGGGGGCAGGGGGGGCATTTAAGGGGGGCCATTTTCAGTTTTTATTAAATATCTTAAAAACTATCGCATTCAGAGAAACAATGTCAATTACAAAATTAATCTACGTACAATTTTCTACAAAAATGTATGTTACATTTTGTTTGTACAATCATTAGTTTAGAAGATATAGGGAGATGAAATAACACATTTTCTTGAAAAATTCTTTTTTGCAATAGTAAAATCAACTAAATTGTGCAATTAAAAGGGTTCTTGTCAAATGTTTTCTAATGTAAAAAACAAATAAATACATAGGTAATATGCAAGGATAATACAGCATGTTTTGTAAGTTTTAAATAATTTTAAGGCTAGTAGGCGCAAGTGGCGGTTTGAGTAAAAATCTGGATAAGTCCAGTCAAATTAGGAAAAATAGAAAAAAAAATCGTGTAGTTTTGAAGTTTTGCACACTCATAGCCGAGAGGGTCCTGAACAACATACTAAATGTCCCCGCCCGTGGGGGGTGAGTGGGGGGGGGAGGCGGGGCATTTAAGGGGAGCAATTTTCAGTTTTTATTAAATATCTTCAAGACTATCGTATTTAGAGACAAAATGTCAATTACAAAATTAATCTACGTACAATTTCCTACAAAATTGTATATTACATTTTGTTTGTACGATTCTTAGTTTAGAAGATATAGGGAGATGAAATAACACATTTTCTTGAAAAATTCTTTTTTGCAGTAGTAAAATCAACTAAATTGTGCAATTAAAAGGGTTCTTGTCAAATATTTTCTAATGTAAAAAACAATATATACATAGGGAATATGCAAGGATAATACAGCATGTTTTTTAAGTTTTAAATAATTTTAAGGCTAGCAGGCGCAAGTGGCGGTTTGAGTAAAAATCTAGATAACGAAGACCCAAAACCGATCGACATTAAAAAAAAAATCGTGTAGCTTAGAAATTGAGCACAGTTATAAAGTTAAGTGCCCTGAATAACATACTAAAAGTCCCTAACCATGGGGGGGGGCATTTAAAGGGGGCACATTTCAGTTTTTATTAAGTATCTTGAAAACTATCGCATTTAGAGAAAAAAAATCTCAAAGCTATAAGATTTTTTTTTATGTTGATCGGTTTTGGGTCTTCGTTATCTGGATTTTTACCTAAACACCACTTGCGCCTACTAACCTTAAAATTATTTAAAACGTACAAAACATGCTGTATTATCCTTACATATTCCCTATGCATATATTTGTTTTGTACATTAGAAAATATTTTATCAGAACCCTTTAAATTCCACAATTTAGTTGATTTTACTTTGCAATTAAAAAAAAAAAAAAAAAAAAAAAAAAAAAAGAATTTTTCAAGAAAATGTGTTATTTTGTTCCCCTATATCTTCTAAACTATTGATCATACAAACAAAATAGAATATAAAATTTTTTTAGGAAATTTCACGTAGATTAATTTTGCAATTGAGATTTTTTTTCTCTAAATGCGATAGTTTTCAAGATACTTAATAAAAACTGAAATGTGCCCCCTTTAAATGCCCCCCCATGGTTAGGGACTTTTAGTATGTTATTCAGGGCACTTAACTTTATAACTGTGCTGAATTTCTAAGCTAAACGATTTTTTTTTAATGTTGATCGGTTTTGGGTCTTCGTTATCTAGATTTTTACTCAAACCGCCACTTGCGCTTGCTAGCCTTAAAATTATTTAAAACTTAAAAAACATGCTGTATTATCCTTGCATATTCCCTATGTATATATTGTTTTTTACATTAGAAAATATTTGACAAGAACCCTTTTAATTGCACAATTTAGTTGATTTTACTATTGCCAAAAAGAATTTTTCAAGAAAATGTGTTATTTCATCTCCCTATATCTTCTAAACTAAGGATCGTACAAACAAAATGTACAATACATTTTTGTAGGAAATTTTACGTAGATTAACTTTGTAATTGACATTTTTTCTCTAAATACGATAGTCTTAAAGATATTTAATAAAAACTGAAATTTGCCTCCCTTAAATGCCCCCCTGCCCCCCGCTCACCCCCCACGGGCGGGGACTTTTAGTATGTTGTTCAGGACCCTCTCGGCTATGAGTGTGCAAAACTTCAAAACTACACGATTTTTTTTTTCTATTTTTCCTATTTTGACTGGACTTATCCAGATTTTCACTCAAACCGCCACTTGCGCCTACTCGCCTTAAAATTATTTAAAACTTACAAAACATGCTGTATTATCCTTGCATATTCCCTATGTATATATTTGTTTTTTACATTAGAAAATATTTGGCAAGAACCCTTTTAATTGCACACTATAGTTGATTTTTACTATTGCAAAAAAGAATTTTTCAAGAAAATGTGTTATTTCATCTCCCTATATCTTCTAAACTAATGATCGTACAAACAAAATGTACAATACATTTTTGTAGGAAATTTTACGTAGATTAATTTTGTAAGTGACATTTTTTCTCTAAATACGATAGTTTTAAAGATATTTAATAAAAACTGAAAATTGCCTCCCTTAAATGCCCCCCTGCCCCCCGCTCACCCCCCACGGGCGGGGACTTTTAGTATGTTGTTCAGGACCCCCTAGGCTATGAGTATGCAAAATTTCAGAACTATACGATTTTTTTCTTCTATTTTTTCTATTTAGAAGAAGCAATTTTATATTTGAATCCCAGTTGCATATCATAGTGTAGCCTTAATATAGCTCCCCTTGACGACTTTAAATTTTTATCATCATTTTAGACAAAAATGCATAATTTATGCGATTATTTTTTCTGTTTCTTTCTTTTCTTTTCTTTCTTTTCTGTTTTCAATATTTTATAATTTATTTATACTTTTCATGCACTACTTGGCTTAAAGTGGCTTTCACAAAAGTAGAGCCTTGGCGAAAAATATCCGATATATTACAGCATAATTTTTTTAAAAATTACCCAGGATTATTTGATGAATTAGCTCTCGTGTGGAGCATAATTCATTCATGCCAAAACATATTATTTAAACAAAACAAAAAAGAAAAAAAAAATCTAAATCTAAAAAACTAAAGGTTATAGTTTTTTTTTTTTTTTTACTCCATTTTCATTTTTTCATTTTTTCATATGCACGAGCAAATTTATTGTTTTATTAATTTTTATTTTTTGCTTGAAAGCATATTTCATTTTATACTGAAAAAAAATGGTAACAATTAAAAATTTAAAGTCTATTGTAAAGCTGTTATTTTCATATTTTAATTAATTAAAAAAAAATCTAATAAAAAATTTGTTACAAATAAGGTACCAAATGAAAGGGTGATTTTTTCGTGCACAAATTACCGATCGGGCAGTTGGATTTTTTTTATATTAAATAAAGTATGAAAATTAGGTGGCAACTTGCATCCACACACAGACAAACTGAGTCCATGGAAACCTCTTAGCCGTTTATATATATAGATGAACCTTCATAGCAAGTAAAGTTAAAAATATTGTGGAAAATTTGGTATTCTCTCACAGAATAACTTTGAAAAAATGACGTAATTTATAATCTACTTGCAACATTTACTAGACGTTTAATTCTGACAGTGCTTTGAATACATTTTAAAAATAATTTATTACAAAAAAAAAAAAAAAAAAAAAAAAGGGGGGGGGGGGCTTCTTAAACCTTTTCGACACTGTCCGTTTCAATACTGATTATTATTGATTTTCTTTTCTTTCCTTTTCCTTCAAAAAAAAAAAAAATCAATTGAGGTAGTGAATCAACGAATGCTTTGCCAGCTTCGCTGGTCACTATATTTAAAGGGGACTAATGTGCAAGTTGTACCCGACGTCACTAAAGTGAAAGTTGTACCTCAAGGGACTAATGTGAAAGTTGTACCTCACGGGACTAATGTGCAAGTTGCACCGAACGAACAAACAATTTCTTTCAACGAAAATGCCTACTTACCCTGGACGATAGGTCTAATATATCGTATCCTATTATGTATCGTATTTGTCGTAATATAACTCAATACTTATTTCGCTTACTTCTTCGACTCGTTTTAATACACATTTTTTATATGCATGAGCAGCCCCCGAAAAACAAAAACTTTAAATCATTAAATTCATTTTCTTACTTATTTTTATTTCATATTATTTCACGCAAAAGCAGAATTTAGTTTAGGACGGAGGACTATTATTTTTTTTTTTTTTTTTTTTTTTTTTTTCAAATTATAAAATCGCTTTCAAATTATTCAATTATATTTTCGATAAATTTTAGATTTCGACAAATGTCCAACTATCGAAATCGACAACGCAAAAATCCCAGATTTAGACTAATAGGCCCTCAGTCCTAATAATAATAATAATAATTTGCATAGAGAAAAACTGAACCCATTCCCTGCCGCTCTAACTCATAACAATAATAATTATTATTATTTGCTTTATACTGATAAATTACGATAATTTGGTCCTATTACTGACAAAACAATTTTAAAACTCACGTAAATGTTATAATAAATATAAATTTTATTGTGAAAAATTACTCCAGAAATAGAAAATATTTTAATACCAGTAAATACTTCCTATTCCTTTTATATTTTCATAAAATATTATAAAATATTTACTATTAAAATGAAAAAAAAAAAAACTTATTTCAATAAACAAATCACTTTAAGTTATTTATTATTAAAAAATTTGCAACGTTAAGAAAATATACTGTACTTCTTTAGATTTTTACAGTTATTATTAATAAATTATACCTAAAATCAAAATATACAAAATTCCTTCAATAATATATGTGTTTTTATCTCAAAATTCAATAATATTCCAAAAACTGTGCTTATAATTTTTGGAACAAAAACAACGGAATGGCCAATAAATTCCAAATGTGTTCCATTTTTTAAATTTTATGTACTAAAAAAGCACGTTTTATCTTTTTTATCTTTTTTTTCTCCTGTAGAAAAAATCATTTTGGATGTTACGATTTAATTTGTTTTTATTGTAAAGCGGAAATATTTCACAAATTGTAAAATATGTAAAATGAACATTCTTTATTGCTGCATGAATGCGTCTTGTTATTGCTTTTAAATTATGAGAGCTATAAAAGTATGGAAATTATATTTCATATTTATAATACAGCACTAAAAAGAAAAACATATGTATATAATAATGTTTTTTGTTGTTTTTGTTATGCGCCTGAGAAAATTTTATGCGTATATTTTTCTTAATTTAATGTATTTTCCAGGTAACATAGACTAATATATATTGATTAAAATAATTAAATGTTTTTTTTTTTTTTTTTTTTTTTTCATTGTTGTTATAAAATATTTTTCATGGTATTTGACTATACAATTTAAATTACTTTTTCGTTCTCGTACATTAGTATTAATTTATGCATTATTAGAGATGAAGTGTCAAAAATATTTCATAAATTTTAAAGGTACGGTTTGTTTGCCACATAATCACACTTGTCTTTTTTTTTTTATTATTTAATTATACTACTTTTATCGTTTAATACAAAACAAATTATCTCGGATCCCTCATTCAAAATATATGTACAGCAGATATCACTTGTAGAGTTTAACCAAAAATTTTTTACGATTTGTAAACATCTGGAAACAGGCAAGAATTTATATCATTTTATCATCTGAAAATATGTATCTCTATATATTAAAAAAAAAGTTACTGTCACTGACGTCAAATTGTTTTGTCTGCGACAGCATCTTCTATCGGAGGGCAGGGTCTTTCGCGTCATGAGATGTATCAATGTGTTCCGAATACTCCAAGGAAGACATTTCAGCTGCTAAGAAATTTCTATCATTCTAATTAAAGAAGTTATTAACTGAAAACCACAAGTTTATGAAGGCACTATTTGCCATTTTGAAGAAATTTTTTCCCAGTGACGTTGTTCCTCTGTCATGAAGTCATTTTACGCGGAAAAATTAAAATATGATCCATGGCTGTACGTAGGTAGGTAAGTAGATTCGATTTAACGTCGCACCAGTACTCGCTATAGATAATTGGCGACGGTCTGGGAAGCACCCTAAAAGATGTTCCGATCGCATGCCATCACAATTTTGATCTTTCCCAGAAGGGATCCCCCCTCCCGCTTTGATGATCCCCAGAGGTGCAATGTGGGTGGGAACAGGGAGGAATTTGTGGTCACGACAGATTTTATGTGAACCAGCCACGATTAGTGTACACGACGGTTTTAGGCCGGCTCAAATATCGAATCGGCAATCTTCCAATTACAGCGTTCGGAGACATTTGTTACCGACTGTACGTGCTCGACTCTTTACAGACTAGGGTACCGCGGCCCGAAACCATAGATGTAAAAAAGAAAGAAAATAAATCTTTTTTTCTCTCTTTTAGAGAGGCATACTATTGTAATAATTGCAGCTATCGTAGATCACAAGTCGGATCGTACACTCCGCAGTAAAAGTATCCGAGCACTAGCAATAATCCCTGTCTAAAAAAAGTACACTTAATACTGCTTTGTTAAATAAATTCTTGTCGAATCATGGTCTTAGACAGACTAAGAACATAACTCGGCAAAGATTTATTTAGCAAAACAATATTAAGTGTACTTTTTTAAGACGGGGATTATTGCTAGTGCTCGAACACTTTTGCTGAGGAGTGTACGATCCGACTTGTGATCTACGATAGCTGCGATTGTTACAATAGTATGCCTCCCTTAGAAAATTAATTTTCTTACACGGGAAAATTAAAATGTGATCTATGGTTGTAGGTAGGTAGATAATTAGGTAGGTTGTGTTTGACGTCGCACCATTACTGCGCTATGGATAATTAGCGACGGTCTGGGACGCACCCCTACGGATGTTCCGGAGACATGCATCCACAATTTTGGTCCTACACGAAGGGGATGGTCCCCGCTTCAGTGGCCCCAAGAGGTATAATTTTGATGGGAACATGGATGATATTGCGGCCACGACATATTTTACGTGCACCAGCCACCATTAGTGTACACGACTGTCTTTGGCCGGCTCGAGAACCGTACCCGCAATATTCCAACGAAAGGGTAACGCGGTCCGGATCTAAGGTTGTAAAAAATAAATGAAAAGAGTCATATACTAAAACTGTAATGAAAAATGGTCTAGATATTATGAATTTCTTTCTATTAAAAAAATATATAAATATTATATATTTCAGTTTGACATTGAATATGAGGATTTTCATAATAAATTTCTGCTTTTGTCTTGTAATATGCACTATTAATATTCCTTGTCAGTGAAAGCAGCGAATAGGCGAGCAGAGCTCTGCATGTGTTAATAAGATAAGTGAGTCGGGGCGGGAGGCGAAGCTTCCCTCAGGGGTTGGTGAGCGGAGCGAGCAGGGGGCAGAGCCCCTAGTTTTTTAAAATTAAAATAAGAATTATTAATTTTATGATTTACTGAAATAGTGTATGGTTTTTAATAAAACGCGTGCATGAAATTTTGTTTCCGCTATAGAATTTATGTTACTAACACATATGAATTATCAATAATTGCTTTTAAAGTCGACTATTGATCAAACGCTGCAGTATTTAATTAGTATGAAATTTTTAATAAATAATTGCGTTTTAGATTATCCACGACCTGATAAATGATTCATTTCTGATCTTGATCAACATGCTGTGAGAGGATTAAATTTTTTTTTCTTGAATAATCATCCTCTATGATAATAAGAGACATTATTGAACATAGTCAATGAATTTGTATAGTTTATATATTGGGTGGTTTATTTATCATTTCCTTTAAAGCTATTTAAAAGTTAAGAGCCTGAAGAAAGAATCTTATGTGAACTCAGAAACGTGGTAGTCCGATAGCCTGGTGCGTATTTAAATTGACTCACAATTCCCAATCACAAAAACGTGTTAAATCAGTTCACAAAAAGATTCTTTCTGCAGGCTCTTTACTTTTAAATAGCTTCAAAGGAAATGATAAATAATCCGCACAATATACAAACTTTTGATTTATATATTGGGTTTATAAAAGTTTATCTAAATTGGGCGGTTTATACAAACTTTTATATAAACCACCCAATAATTAAATCAATGGCATTGGAAAAAAGAAGCAAGGCCGAAAACAACACCTTCCTTAAAGTACCTCAACAATTAAAATAATGTTGGCAGTTTCCAATGTAGCGGTGTTTTCAAATAAAGCTCCTCTTTGTCTGTTACAATTTTCCCGTCTCCTGTAACTAAATTCCATGCAATTCTATGGAGAAATTGTTTGCTAGAATTATTCATCAATAAATGAAGGTTTATTTTTCTAGAAAATTAAATATATATATATATATATATATTTTTTTTTTTTTTTTTAACAAGAACAAGTTTAACGGTTGGGAATTTTCTGAATATGAAAGAATAATTTGAAAAATACATTAATAATTTAACTAAAAAAAGTTTACGTACCCATACAGCACAGAATGTTTCAGTTATGTTGCAAAATGCTTACAAACTTTCAAAAACGTGGCACATTTTAATATGCTCTCTGATACCTTTCTGAAACTTTCGCCCTTTTCTATGCACTCTCTGTTATGTGATTGAAAGGTTTCTGTTACGTGTCTGATTTTTTTGTACGGTCGCGGACATTTCTGCGTTTATGAAAGTAATCGGAAAGCTAACTGAACATTTCTGTAATATTCACAATGTTTCAATGTTATATAACTGTTACGTTTCTGAAACATTTTGGGGTATAATAAAGGGGGACTTTGACTTCCGGCGACTACAGGAAGAGAGTCCTGTAAAGAATTCTTTCTAGGTGGCCTGACAATTAATTAAAGAAATACTTCTCACTCTTTTTTTTTTTTTTTTTTTTTTTTTTTTTTTAGCGTTTTGTGTCGCTTGTAGGAAGATATTTGTCGTAAATGACCTTAAAATTGGCAAGAAAATATTGTAGATTTTACATTACAATAATTTGTTCCTCCTTGCGCCATTATTATTTGTGAGTTTACTTTAAAACAGTCAAAGAATATATAAGATCTACTATCATCTTATTCAAATGATATAACACAGTGTATCGTTTATGTTTTTCTTGAAATTATATCTTTATGGTCACTGTTTTGAGCCTATCGATTAAATAAAAATATATATGCAAAACTCTAAGGGATCTATTGTGATGTTTTGTGAGGACCAGCGATTCTATATTGAGGATTTACGGGAATTTTTAAGTGAATTAGTTGAGAAAAGATGAGAAGGTGTAAAGAACTTATTTTACCAGCAAATTTTGCGAAGAGTGGTCAAACTTGTGTGTTTGCAGATAGAACTGTCATCATTTACCTTTAACATTTGTTTACATAATTGCCCTTTATTTAGACAAAATCTACTGCACCGGATTAAAAAGTTTAACCCAAAATAATACAAGTTATTAAAACGGCAATACCAAATTTACATAGTTAAAAAAATTTTATAAAACTTTTTTTATTATTATTATTAAAAGTTTAACCCTAAAATAATCAAAATAATGAAAATTTCAATATCAACTTTACGCGGTTAAAACTGTTATAAAACGTTTTTCAATTACTAAAAACTCAAGATGCAGTTTTTATTACAGTTATATTTATAGAAGAAATATATAATAGAACACATCCTCTTATAAAAGCTATACTCAATTTTGTATGCATATATGTTTATATATGTTTATTACCCATATTATATGAACATTTATAGCATCATGTAATTTAGCGTCTCGGCGGTGGCGGGGGTGGGTGGACGGGTTCCACCGCGCTTTAGAATGTAAAAACGAAAGAAAAAAAGCTAAAAACCCATAGAAAAGGCATGGGATGAAAAAAAAAACTCACTATGTTAAGAGTGTAAAAAAAAAGGGAGTGGGGGGGGGGCTAATACTGGAAGAAATAAAAGGCCAAAATTGACTAAGAAAAGTCATTGAAGAGCGGGAAGGGACTCGGGTTGGGGAACTGAAGTTATCGTCAAGGGTTTAATACGTCTCGCTCATTATGCGACTCGACGGCGGCATATTGTTTAACATTCCTATCATTTAATTTACGATGAAGAGTCCATCGTGATTCTTGCAATGAAAGGTTAATACTGCTCTAAAATTTATGAAAACCTGGTCAAACCCATTTTACTCCTTACTGAAGAAACACTAATTGCTCTGCCATTTTACTGTACCTACATACCGCATCTATGACTATAGTTGCAGCCGTTCAGCTGTAAAAAGAGTGGGAATGGACGTTAGAGGGCAACCTTATTTTAATAATATCTTCATAATATCTCAGTGGGACTTTTTTTCTAGCCATGACCTTTTTTGCAAAAAAAAAAAAAAAGTATCAAAATTGGAGCTTTCGTGAGAAAGTTATGCGTTGAATATATATATATATATGCTGTTTCAATTGAGAACCTCTTTTTTTTTTTTTTTTTAATTGGTGAATAATCTGATTTAAAAAGAACTGTTCTTACTCACATCACAAATATATATCTACTAAAAGCCCCATTTTCTTCTGCTGACGATTCTGTTTTCAATAAGTGATTGATTTCAGTAAAGATTATGATAAAAGTAAAAGAAATGATTTAGTTTTCTTTTATTAATTCTAAACCAAATTAATATTTCAATATCAAATTTGCGCAGTTAGAATGGTTATAAAAGTTTTTTTTTTCTTATTATTGAAAGTTTAATCATGAAATAATCTAAATTATAAGAACTTTAACATCAAATTTACTCGGTTAAACTTGTTATATTTTTAAATTACTGAAAAACATACTTAATAATTTTAATTTAATGTTTTTAGTAATTAAAAACATTTTTTTTTTAATTACTAAAAATACAAGATGCAATTTTTATTACAGCTAAAGCCGACAAGCATAGACATTTTCTTATCATTTTAATTAAAATATACTGTTTCCTTGATTCATTTAAACAACTAAATTTTTAAAAAGAATATTATTATATACAACCATGCATATATATATACATATATGTATATATATTATATTCAAATCATCAGGTGTATAAATGTAGTATCACTTTTAAATAAAAATCAATTAATATTTTTCGGGAAAGAAAAAAAAAATAGAATTTTATTACAAAACTTGAGTATTTATGCTGTTTTTGTGCCGCCTTAAAAAGTTTTTTTTAATAGGTTATCAAATAAATATATTACAAAACCTTTGTGCAACAGTATTTATTCATTTACGGTAAGTGATTAGGGAACTTTTGTTATCTGCAATGTGATTTTATTTTACCTATGTCATCACACTTCACATACGAAATTTTTGAGGTAAAAGGGGTCTAATTATTGTTACTGACCACCAGGCTTAGGTTTTATAGGTTTTAAGGGTCCAAAAATTTTTATATAACGCTGTGGAAAACTCATTTCTGTGTTCTTGAATATGAAAGATTTTATGTAAAGAAAATGAGGAGGGGAGGAAGCAACATATTAATAGATTATATTATGAGGCCCTTGCTCTGCCTATGATTTCTTGTATTAGAACATATAAAATTCAGAGGACTTAGAATGCTGTTATATAAGAATTTGTGGGTTCCCTAGGTCAGTGATTTCCTATAAGAAACGTTGTGCAATAGCAATAATATTCAAATCAGTAATGTAGAACTAGTGTGCAATAGTAAAGAAGAAGTCTTATTAATTTTCTCAAATTAAAATGCAGAAAATGAATCTTAAAAGGTTTTCGCATACAGTTATAGAGATTTTTTGGAAGCCCTCTAACCATTGGGCCCAGGCGTTAACACTAATATGATTCTATTTTGTTACATATTTTTCTCATATTAAAACAGATAATAAGTTCTACGGGAATTTAACATACAATAGTATAACAGTTTTTGTTTCCACCAACAAGTAGTGAACTTTTTCCACGTGGCTGGTGAGAAATACCAGGAAACTGACCATATTGTAAATTTTCTCACAGTTAAAAATAAAAATGAATTAAAAAAAAAAAAAACTTTTGCTTATAGTTATGTACAAATTTTAGCTAAACCAAAAAAAAGTCCGTAAGAAAACGCTTACCGTTTTTGTTTTTTTATAAAATATTAATTTAGAATTTGTGTAACATTTAACAAGATTACCTTTTTTGGTAATATGGAGAAACTCAGATTCATACAGAGAACATCTGTCTCAGTTTAACCGTTTTCCTCTGCAAAAATTTCAGGTGTGAATTGGTACTATTTTTTGTAATATAGGGTTTCTGACACTTTTTCAGTAGAAAATTTAATTTTCATATATTTATTTACTGATTGATTTCATTTCAATTATTTTATTTCATTGATTTATTTAATAATTTCATTTATTATTATTATTATTATTATTATTATTTATTTATTTATTAGGGTCATGAAGGATCCAGTAATATTGCTAAGAAATAATACAAAAATTAAAGGATAAATACATTTCAGTGAGATTTTAATATTAAAGGTTTCAGATGAAAATGCGCTGAAGTAAAAGTTTTACCCTGTATACCGAAGAAAAAACAGTGTTTTGCATTAAACAAAAATACCCTGATAAAAATAAGTAGACTATCTGTTAAAAAGGTAGATTTTTTTTTTTTTTTTTTTTTTTTTTTTTTTTAAATATATCAATTCGATCATACTAAAATTGTTATTATTCTATCTTTTAGATGTATTAGTTAAATAATAACTAAAGATATCTCTGCCAATGTATTTTAAATGTTCACATCGTGTCTTTCAGTTTTCCAAATTCCTTCACATGGATCTTAAAATCGATTTTAAAAATAGATCAAGCAATAAACTTCATATGATCTTTTTTTTTTTTTTAATCGCATAGTGTTTTTACTTAAGATTATTATATTAATATTTTACTATCACATATTAAACCATAAATACATTTTAATATAAAAAAAACATTGTTTATATGGATATATAACATTAATTAGCTTGTAAAAAGTGTTCGAAAACAACTTTATAAATTAAGAATACGTCCTCTTTAAAAAAGGCAGATGAAGAAAAAAGGGGCAACTTTATGGTAAAAGTTTTCTTGAAAAACAAAATTTGCACGAAATTTGCTCATCAGAATGCAGTATATATATTCACAATTTTGTTTTCTAAAAAGAGCCAGAAGGAAGTAGAAGCAACACTTTTTAATATACAAAAAATCATGTAAAGATGCTTCCTGAATTTTTTTTATGTATCTAAAAGAAACAAAAAATATTAATTTATTTACATTTTTTAATATTTACTCATTTTTTTCACTCTGTTAGTTTGTTAATTATATTGTTTTTCTATGTTAATAAGGAAATATAATTTAAAAATTCTACCTGATTAGCTTTTTTTTTTTTTTTTTAAGAATGAGATATAAGTGCTATATTTATAAAAAAAAAAAAAAAAAAAAAAAAAATATGCCTGTAATAGCGTTCCGCTGCATCCTTACAGTGTATGAAGGTACAGTTGAATATATAGATTTTGTAAATGGTATTTTAAATCATTACACTGGATTTATATTTTATGTAATTTTATAGAAATTGCTTTGAAAAAATTCGATTAAAAATTAATTTTAACTTTAATACATTATGATTATTATTGATACCAAATTAAAATATTAATCTCAGAAAATCAGCTTATAAATATAATTTTATAAAGTAACTTAATATTGTAAGATTGAATATCATAACGTTTGCAACTAAGGTTGTTTCTATTTTTAAGCATACTAATCATTACCAAAAACGTGGACTAACAATTCGTCGTACTATCAATAAAAGTGATTGTTGGTATAAATGGGTCCACAGAGTGAAAAGCAGAGTCTTTTAAACAATCACAACATTTAATAATATATAGAAAAGTAGAGTAACATAATGCGGGCATTTCTTGCCGCACGCTTAGCAAAGCTTTCTCGTACAGACTCATATAAACATCTCTCTCTCAGGGAGCGAAGATGCGCCGTTGATTACGTAATACAGTTACGTCACATCTGACGTCATGACAGGTGTTCGCTGGTTAACAGCTGATATGAGAAACATGCATTGAAATCCTTCATTTCCCCCTTTTTCAATAAATGTTTCGAAAATAAAACATATTTATGCATTATAATAGCATATTAAAAATTACAGAAAATTATTTTTATGCAAGAGTTACTTAAAATAAGAAAAGTGTTAGTAAAGAAATAGAATTATAAGCAAATAATTATGGTTAATATTATAAAATAAAATACGTAAAATATAAGCAGTTAATTTCTTAATGAAAACACAGTTTAAATATATATATTTTTTTAAGTTCATCAGTCCTGAGTATTAAGTCCTATAATATCACAACATTTTTCATGTTTATATGCATTTAAACTTTTTGTTAAAATATCTGCAGGTTGTTCATCTGATGAAATATATTTAATGTCTATTAGTTTATTATTGTAAACTTCTCGCACAAAATGATGACGAATGTCAATGTGCTTAGATCGATTGTGATGAACAGGATTTTTTACTAATCTCAGTGCAGATTGATTGTCGCACATGATTGCAGTTGGACTTGATACAATTTCAGGATCCAATTCTTTTAAGAAATTTCTAACATGAATTGTCTCTTTTGCGGATTCAGACAGAGACATATATTCAGATTCTGTTGTGGATAGAGCAACGGTTCGCTGCTTTCTAGATTCCCAAGAAATAGGTCCACCGGCATATTTAAAGACGTATCCTGTATATGATTTTCTATCATTTATATCCGATGCCCAATCGGCATCAACAAATGCTGTCAATGGTTTATCGTCTCTGTAATACACAATTCCTAAATTTCTAGTGCCATTGAGATACCTTAGTATTCTTTTAGCAGCTATCCAGTGAGGTTTTCCTGGATTGTTATTAAACTGACTTAAATAATTTACAGCATGGGTGATATCTGGTCTAGTAGCAACCGACAGATACATAAGAGAACCAATTAATTGTCTATAAGGAATTTTTGACATATATGATTTCTCTTCTTCTGTATTTGGACACATTTGTTTAGTTAATTTTACACTGTTATCTAAAGGTGTATTCACCACTCTAGAATCTTCCATATTAAATTTATTTAATAAATCTTCAATGTATTTCTTTTGTGTTATAGTGATGCTGTCCCTATCTTGATTAAATTCAATGCCTAAGCAATAATGCAGAAGGCCCATATCTTTCATTTTGAAAGATTCTGCTAATTTATTTCTTATATCAAAATAGTGCTCTTCACTTTTAGTGAGACAAATTAAATCGTCGACATAGACGATTATAATAGCATCAAAAGGATATTTTGAGTAATAGACACATTTGTCGGAATTCAAAGGGTTAAATTTCATTTTTCTCAATTTCTCATCTAATTTCTTAAACCACTGTCTTCCTGACTGCTTAAGTCCATACAAAGATTTTTTTAATAAACACACTTTATTTTCGTGTATATCATTTTCAAAAAATTCAGGAAGTTCCATATAAATTTCTTCATGTAACGTTCCGTTAACATATGCCATAATGAAATCTAACTGGTATGCTGTGAAACCATTCTGGATAGCATACGCGATTGCAGTTCTTATAGAACTTAATCTGGCTACTGGTGAAAAATTTTCCTCAAAATCTATACCTTGCTTCTGTGAACACCCTTTGGCAACCAATCTGGCCTTAAATTTTTCAATTTGACCATTTGGTTTAAATTTTGTTTTTAAAACCCATTTACACCCAATTACCTTTTTATCTTTTGGTCTATCTACAATTTCCCAAGCGTTTTGCTTAACTAAAGAATCATATTCTAATTTCATCGCGTTTTCCCAATTTTTAGCATACTCTCCATTTAACGCGTCGATTACGCTGGGATTAATTTCATTAAATGAGTTATCAGCTAATTGAGAAGTTTCATCTTTATATTTCGTATCTGTAATACATTCCTTATGAGAGTTTTGAAAGTTCCAACTTTTACTTTTTTTAGGTCGGCCTGGACCGCGTTTAAAAATAGGATTGTTTTTATTAATCCCTTTCTCTTGTTTACATTTATCGTGAGCACTCTCCTCCCCTCCACTCACATCTTCTACGTTCCCCCCTTCAGAAAGCGAGCCTTCCCCCCCTTTCCAAAAAGAGAAACTCTCTCCGTTGCATTCAGGGGGATAGGAAATCGATCCGCTGTTTTCCCCCCTGTCTGCGGTTTGAGTAGTGATAGGAGTTTCATTTTTAATATTACGATCATTGCATTTATTCTCAGACGGAAAAATTAATTCTAATTGATCAGTAGTAGCTGAATCATTTGTTTGAAACTCGTCTATAAATCGAACATCACGACTTATGACAATTTTTCTGGTATCCTTATTCCATAATCTGTAAGCGCGTGATTCATTTGAATAGCCAACGAATATATGTTCGTGTGACCTAGCTTCAAACTTCCCTTTTGATTTTTTATTTAGAACAAAACATTTCTGTCCGAAAATTTTAAAATAGTTAACAGTTGGTTTATAACCGAAAAACAATTCGAAAGGTGTTTTGTTTTCTTTAATTCCTTTAGTGGGACACCTGTTTCTAATATATGCAGCGCAATTTACTGCTTCGGCCCAGAATGTATTTGGAAGGTTTGATTGCATTAATAAACACCTCGCCATTTCGCATAATGTACGATTTTGTCTTTCAATTCTAGAATTTTGCTGAGGGGTCATTGGCGATGAAAATTCGCGTTTAATACCGCATTCTTCAATATATTTATTGAATTCCTCGCCACAATATTCCAATCCATTATCAGTATGCAGTATTTTAATTTTTTTTCCTAATCGATTTTCGACTGCTACTTTATATCTCCGGAACGCGTTCTTAGCTTGATCTTTTGTTTTTAGAAAATTTACTTCAATGTAACGAGATTTATCATCCAAAAAAGTAATAAAATAACGTGATCCGCCATGGGATTTAACATTTATAGGGCCACATAAATCAGAATAAACTACTTCTAATAATTCATCACTATGAAATTTGTTTTCTTTACAAAATGGTTTCACAGTTTGTTTAGACCTAATACATACTTTACAATCTTTTAAGGAATCTTTTTCATTAAAATTTAAATCTCTTAACATATTTTCAGATTTTAATAATTTTAAATCTTTTTCATTTAAATGTCCTAATTTTAAATGCCATTTATGAAAGTTGCTTACCTGAGTTGTTGCAGCGATATCCACATGCGGCTGAAAAAAATATAAATCACCTTTTCTCGTAGCACTTATAATCAGAGAGCGTCCTGCTCTGTGATTTTCGCAACTTTTTCGGTAAATGCAACTCGGCAGTTGTTTGATGTAGCTTTTGATATAGACATTAAATTGCATTTTAATTTTGGAACGCACAAAACATTTGTTAACTTTAAATTGGTTACACCGTGATTACCGGGAACTTTTAATTTGACTGTTCCAACACCTGTGATCTCCGCTGTTTCATCTACAGCTAATTTTATAAATGATCCAATTCTAGGTTCGAAATCTATAAACAAATTCTTGTCATGAGCCATATGGGATGTCGTACCGCTATCGAGACACCACTCGGAATGTTCTTGGAAAGAGTTACTGGCTGCCATCGTGAACTCTGTACTATCTTCAACCATAAAAGATCTATCCTTGTATTTATTCGATGAAGTGAATTTTCTGTCTGAGATCTTCTTTCTGCATTCTGAGGCTTTATGCCCTACTTTTGAACAGTAATTGCATTTGAAGATTGCATAATTTCTTTCGCCATATGTTTTCTTGTTCTGCACAGGCTTTAAGATTTCTCTTTTGTTCTTTTCAGGAAGATTTTTCTTGTGAGTCGTAAAATACGCATTTGATGATTCTTGATTCTTTTTATTTTTTCTTGACTCGTATTCTTCCATCATTTTAATTTTCAGAGCTTCAGGCTGCGGCAATTCATCTCTTGCTTCTATGGCGCACCTGAAATTTTCATAGCTGTCAGGAATACTGTATAAGAGCAAAATTGATAATAGGTCTTCGGCTACTTGAATGTCCATTTCTTTTAGCTTGTCCACTATATCAAAGAAAATATTGAGGTGATCGGACATATTTTCACTATCAGACATTTTCTTAAAGAGGAGCTGCTTCAATAGGGTGGCTTTCTTTGCCGGTCCTCTCGATTCGTAAACTTCTTTTAATTTATTCCATACTTCATTTGAGGTGGTACAATGTTTAATATGACACAACTCACTTGGGGTAATTGCTAGGATTAAATCGGCCCTAGCTTTAAGGTCATTTTCGAGCCATTTTTCTTCACCTTCGGCGCCTTCATCGGGCTTAATTTTCGTTCCGTTAGCATAACTCCAGTGATCATTTTTGATTAAAACAGCTTCTATCTGCAGCTTCCAGGTGTCAAAATTGTTTTTCGATAACTTTTCTATATTTAATATTTGCGACATATTTAATAAGCTATAATAGCTTCGTTATAAAAATAGAATCAAAAATACTTTCGATTTCAGCCCTTAGGCTTAACAGTAAGTCGCACTTTCGTTTTAACGAATGTTAATTTAAATTTTTAAAAAGTCCGCAGTAAGATGCGTGTCTCTGGGCCCATAACCATTGTTGGTATAAATGGGTCCACAGAGTGAAAAGCAGAGTCTTTTAAACAATCACAACATTTAATAATATATAGAAAAGTAGAGTAACATAATGCGGGCATTTCTTGCCGCACGCTTAGCAAAGCTTTCTCGTACAGACTCATATAAACATCTCTCTCTCAGGGAGCGAAGATGCGCCGTTGATTACGTAATACAGTTACGTCACATCTGACGTCATGACAGGTGTTCGCTGGTTAACAGCTGATATGAGAAACATGCATTGAAATCCTTCAGTGATATTAGCTCACAAATTATAATATTTTAAAAGTTAAATATATTATAAAAATCTGGTGTGAAACAACCACACGACTTCCATTACCCACTATCGCACGTATTATATGCATTTTTGAGAGATAATGTGATCAGAAAACGTAAAAGTGACTTAAAGAAGTAGAAACATAAATTTTTTCCGGTAAGAGAAACTTATGAAGACATATAAAACGAAGCTTACATATAGCGAGGTAAAAAATAAGAGAAAAAAATGGAAGAGTTATTTTTTGAAACATAAATTTCCGAGATTTGAAGATGATCTACCTAAGCAGGAAGACTGTTGATTTTCCCCTCTAATAACCCCGTAATACACGAGAAAGAAATGGATTTATATAAAAATATTCAAGAAAATCGTTAGAGCCGTTTTTGAGATACCAACTTTTACAAAAAAATCAATTATTAACCTGAAACTAACAGTTACATACAAAAGTATATATAAAAGAGAGTTAATATGGCGAGTTTGAAGAAAATCCGTAGAGCTGTTTTTAAAGGAACGCTCTTGCAAGACCTGAAATTGAACTATTTATGCAGGACGCCTATCAATTTTTCTGAATTAACCAACTATATCATTCGAAAGCACATCTAATAGAGTGTTTATATAGTAAATTTGAAGAAAATTGTTAGAGCCGTTTTTGAGATACGGACTTACGGTCCCACTTCCGGTCTCCGATGTCCCACTTCCGGTTTTTCAATTTTCACCAAAATTTGGAAACTTCATCTGTACACCAGACCTGTCTTAATTCTGAAGTTTTATAGTTCTATCTTTATTAGTTTCGGAGATATGATAGCCAGAAGATTCCATACACACACACACACTGACAATTGCCAGAAACCACATTTTTGAACTCAGGGGACGTTAAAACATGTAAATCAGGTGAAATCTCGATATCGAATTTTTGGACCAAATACAATACTTCCATTACCTGCGGTAGTAGGGTAATGGAAGTAATAAAAAATAGAAAAAGATATTTTTTTTAATTATTATAAAATCGTGTAAAGTTTATTAACAGAAATTATTAACAAGGAATTAATTGATAGTTTTAATTAAAGACAATAATTATAAGATTTTACTTTTTGCATATTCAGTGCCCCCCTATCTGAGCAGAATCTTCATTATATCAGCAAAAAAATAAATTCGCTTTCGGTTCAAATGTTTGGCATGGATTATTTCATGGGGAATTGCAGTTCAGAAGTTACTGAACATTTGCGTTATTTTTTTTTTAAAGCAGAACGTACTCGTACCAGATACTTTATCCTCAAATATAGACAATCTTTTAAAAACTATATTATTATCTTAGAAAATCCTATTACAGATTTCCCTTCTGTAAAATAATATAGATCTAATAAAAATGGAAGTTTATTGGCATCCAGCCCCTCATTCCACCTTGCCCCCCCAGACAATAATTAAATATTTTAGTTTTTGCATATTCAGTGACACCCCCCCCTTCCCCATAGCAGAATCTTCATTATATCAGCAAAAAATAAATTAGTTTCAAGTTCAAATGTTTGGCATGGATTATTTCATGGGACATTGCATTTCAGAAGTTACTGAATATTTTGCGTTATTATTATTATTTATTTATTTTTCTTTTTATGTAGAACATACCCGTACTTATACCTTATCTTCAAATATAGACAATCTTAGAAAATCCTATTACAGAGTTTTCTTCCGTAAAATAACATAGATCTGATAAAGCATGATCGAAATTTATTGGCTTCTAGCCCCTCATTCAAGCGAGGTCAGATGAATTATACTTAGTGTCACTAAGAGTTACGGTTTAGCTTTTGTGTGGTACAAATACCATGAAGCTTAATTTTTAATTGGTATTATGCTACCTGATAATGACTTATCAAGAATCTAAGAGCAATCCATGCGTCTACAATGAGAAAAAATTCTGTAACAGACATCTAGGATCTAAATTGCGGTTCTAGTAAAAATAGTTCCATGTCATCCTTATAAATTCTAGCCCCCTCTGAAAGCGAGTTCTAGAAACCCTCATTAGAATTCTAGATTGTTTGCCTATATTATAGAGGGGTGAAACTTATATTTAAAAATCTCTGCAAAAAAAGTACGAATACAAGAAGCGAGTTTCAGCAACTGTAATCTTGGTTTATGACCCAATTCTAGAAAATCAAGCGTGAATTTCTCGCAATATAAAAGATTCAGAATATACAGAATATTTTTCCCCCATCTAAAAATATATAGACTAGGAATTATCAATCATTTCGTCTATTCAGCATTTTGGCAGGCCTTATGTGCATAGCTCGGAAATCTGTATTTCTAGTATGGGGATTTAGAAAATGACCACTTATTCTTTCTAGATGAAGGCGGTATATTTTTTCTCTGTGTAATATAACTGAATTACTGATTATAGAAAAATTGTGCATTCAGTCGTTCTATAACTAAATACGGTCCTCATAAAATCTTGACTTATCAAATAATACGAAGACATTTTTCAAGTGATATAATGTTCTACGTAAATGGGCTAGTTTTGTTCTTAATACATTCTTGGCATTTTCAGCTCATTAAGTACATAAGTTAATGCTACTATATAGTTTCGGGGATATCGATATATCTAGCTGCATTTTCCGAACAAACCAATATATTTTACCGTGACTGCACACATTTTTACCTATTATCGTCCTATAAAACGCACGACGACATTACAATTGTTATTCAAAGTTTTATCCAGCAAAATAAACAGGCACATTTAAAATTATTTATTCAAACTTTTTAAATATCGTTTCATTCTGTAACTTTGTTTTTTAAAGAAATTATGAAAAATCCTTTATATACTTCTTACTTCTATTACTAGCAATTAGACGAAATATGGTAAAAATATTTTTTTTTTCAAAATTATTCATAGGTGTATTAATTTTGAATAATATATAACAATTGTAGTATAATTTTTAAATGCCTTTTATGCTACACTTCAGTTCCAAACATAGATGATTAGTTTTCAAGGACAAATAACAAAGCTTGTTATTTTATTAATATGACATTCAAGATTAATTTTTTTAAATAAAATTTTAATAAAAAGAATTACATTTACTGTGAACCTATTGAATACTACAATCTTAATTATATGCTGTCAATGTAAAGGAACAGAATACAAAAAATCTCAACTATTCCAGCATAATTAATAATTCCGAAATAATTACCTATTGCATCTTAACAAGATAGATCCATCAGTTAAAAGAAATTTAATTTCCTGGGGCAAACTTTTGTAGAGTTACACTTCATGACACCTTTTGTTCTGAAGGGCATATTACTTAAAAGAAATATTTTAAAACTATCTTTTTGAATTAAAATACAGTTCTTAGTGTTCTCCTTTATTTATTTATTTTTTAAATATATACATTAAAAAACTAAAACTTATGTTTTGAATTGTCTTTTTAATCCCATTTATTATTTACATTTTGAGAAAAAGGGAAAAAATGATTTTGTGGACAGATAATCTTAATAATACTTTTCAGTAATAGCTTTTATTTTATAACTGACTTTTTAATCTTTTTCTGAATGTGTAATTTCGCATTTCATTTCCAAATTTTTAATACATCAAATCATAGTATCATAATATTAATTTAGAATTGTGCTCCATGATATTATTTTATATTAGCAAACCCATGCGAAATATTCGTGTTTTATTTCTTTTCTTATTTACCCTTAAAATTTAAAACACAAACATTTTATATGAATTTCACCACTTAATTAAAATTTTAATTCACCATTCGCCAAATTATTATTAAAACCAAATTAATATTGTGCAATAGTGAAACTAAAATCAAAATGATACAAAGAAAGGTTTATAAATACAATTCATAATTGACGGTCCAGTTTTTATACTACCGAACTGTTTTAGTATAGGACCCCCATAAACGATTTTTAGATATTTGTCGCCATGTTGGCGATGACTTTTTATTTATTTATTATGGCATAATTAAAAAAAAAAAAAATCCTCTTTTGATTATACTTTTTATGAACGGTTTTTTAGTCAATTTATGATAATAGATCATGTTCTGTATATTTATCTTTAAAGTATTGTTAGGTTTAAAATGACGCTTGTAAAGGTTCTTAAGATTCAACTTTTAAACATACACCTTTTCATCAAATACTTTTATCAGACAAATGTCGTCATTTTTTTCTCATTAGATGATTGAGCTGAGTCCGCGAGCGTAAATATTGTCCGTTTATAAATATTATTTTTTATCCTCGCGTATTTTATTAATTACATCACTATCGTATCGTTTCGACAAAATATAATCGTAACTGGGCCACGTTAGAGATATAATATATAGATTTTCAAATTAGATTTGACCATCATAAAACTTTCTTTTATACCATTCTGAATGACACAGCAGCTACCAATTAACATGCACAAAAATTTAATGAGCATAGATTCTTACATTAAATATTTCACACATACGGTTTAGTGCAAATTCAACCAACAGATACTGATAATTAGTCATCTGAAAAATATCTGAAAGGATGTAATAACAACGACACCTGCTGGCCGATATACTTTCAAATTTATTCAACATATTCGTTTTCATAATGCCCGTGTTAAGTATCAAATTTGATGCATTTAACTATTATAGAGCCATAGACTCCTAAACTAGATGCCTGTCGCGTGGCTCGGAAACTTGGCAACAGTTTAATCGGCAGACAGCGTCACCTGGTATAGATTGTGCGAATTTTTTATTCAACAGCCACCAAAATTTTTAAAAGTGGGATTTGATATGAATAAAAGACTATTAGAATCAAAGAAACGCCGATTATATATATCATATATCACTTTTTAAAATTATTGTTGACAATTGAATAAAAAAGTCGTTCAATCTGTACCAGGTGGCGCTGTCTACCTCTTGAACTGTAGCTAAGTTTCCGAGCCACGTGACAGGCATGTAGATTAGGAGGCTATGATAGAGCTTAAACTATATCTTCCTCGTAGTCGGAAACACCTATAGCAAAACAACGTCACCCGTTGGACAACATACAACAAATTTAAATAAACATATTCTTCTTTATAATGGCTGTCTCATATATAAATTTTGTACGAATATATACTATATATATATATATACTATAGAAACTCCCATGCAGCCTACTTGTAAATGAGGAAAATTACAGCATAATACCGCCAACTATTAAGCAATATGCTACGTTTTTGGAAGCATTATAATGCCTAAAACAGATGCACCACCAATTTATGATTTATGTAACGGTCTAACTAAATTCAAAGTTTTGTAGAATTCCATTCTCTGTTCTCGTAAGACAGCGGAAGCAAAATTTTGGTAAGTCATAGATATTTTGTGTTCAAATCCAGTTCGGAGCATACCTAAACGTAAATATCTAATAAGAGTATGATAAAGCAAAATATTCTGTTTCAAATTTTTGAAGGTTTTATTTATCCACGAATGACCAAATTTCAATTTCACTGCTTTTGCATCAATACTTACAGTATTTATGTCTCCTAGTGAGTTACGTGGATTTTGAGAATTTAAGATTTGAGAAAAGAATACTTTTTGAAGAAATTTTGTCTGTATAGAAAGATATTCATGAAATGAAAGGCTGATAAATTAGAGAGTTAAGATTTGATTTAATGATTCAATTTCGATTATAAATGCACCGGTAGGGATGACGGAAAAATGTAGATGTAGGAAAATATGATGTAGGAAAAAAATACCCGCTCTGTTTACTCGATTAAGACAAACGTATTAAACAAAGGAAATAATGGACAAAACTATTTCTATGCAGCTTTTATAATAAGTAGGTTTTTTGTTGATTCCAAATAGATATTAATGAGTATTAAACAAAATAAATTTTTGGTTTAGTAAATTAATTTTCCTTGTTAAATGGTTTTGTTAAACATTTATATATGTATGTATATATATATGTATATTACAATCTCTTTGTCTTATGAACTAAAATCTATGTTTACATTGTGTTGCTTTACTGGTTTTACATACCATTGTTAAATTTATCAATTTATTGTGTAGGTGATTATATCGGGTGCGCCAAAATTTCGTGAAAACTTTAAAAATTCATTAAAAAAGAACAAATGATAATTAAAAAGCGCGGTTTGCACGAATGACATCAGAAAGAGGGCGGATTTTTTTAAGGAAAAAAAAATAGTTCAAAAAGTTACTGATAGGTAGCACTGCAGTGCATACACAAAGCTGATTTATGCAAACTAGGTTGTCAATAAAACACCTGAATGCGCATGGACTCTTCTGGGATCCATCCAGACATGTTGTACGCATGTGACTCGCCTTACTTGTTCCATACAATGTGGTGGAGGTCATCTTGAACAACTTCAGCTATAAATCTTTGAAAATGTACAATAGTATTGGTACTGTGTTTCTGCTCATTATATTTTAATGTATGACTCATTTGTATTAATTTGCTTAACGTATTCAACATCGACGCCACCTAACGGTCATTTTTTGAACTACAATTTTTTTTTTTTTTTTTTTTTTTTTTTTTAATCCGCCTTCTTTTTTATGCCATTCGTGCAAGCCGCACTTTTTTATCATCATTTATTCTTTTTTAATGAATTTTTAAACTTTTCACGAACTTTTGGTGCACCCGGTACTTTTACTTTTTTTACTCTTTTAATGATATTTGTAAAACTCGTAAAAAATTATAAATAATTTACAGATATTATTTTCTTAGACGAATAAATTCATTAATCATAAGAAAAATAATAATAATACGGTGTGTAACCACACGATTTCCATTACCCGCTATTACACGTATTATATGCACTTTTTCAAGATAATGTGGCCAGAAGGTATAAACTAAAAAATAAGACACCTAACAATTTTCCTCTAAGAGAAAACTGATACACATATAAGGACAGCGTTCTTTAAACAGCGTTTACATAGCGAGTTTAGAAAAAGAAAGAGAAAAGTTGGTAGAGCCGCTTTTTTAACCCTTTCAGTCGCAGTGTTCCCGCTGATGGAACACCTAATTTTAATTCTCAAGTGCAAAAACTCATCCCAGAAATTTTTTAACAAAAATTTACATTTATAACATTTCAGAAGAAGTCCTTTTTTTTAACCTGAAAATTTAAAATTTCTTTTATTTTAATTTTGTTCGTAAATTCCGGTGGCAGTATAATTTAAATGATCCGAATTACCCTGCGCCGCAAAGGGTTAAACATCCATTTAAGAGATCTAAAATTGATTTACCTAATGAGGATAGTTAATGAGACTGTTAATTTTCCTTTGAAAATCACGTAATACATGCGGAGGGATATCTAAAAAGGGGTTTATGTAGCAATTTACGAGAAAATCATAAAATCTGTTTTTAAGGTACCGACTTTTACGAAAAGCTGGCAAACTAAATTATTGACGAGAAAACAACAATTGCATACGAAAGGTATTTAAAAGACAGTTAATAAGGCGAGAAAAAATCAGTACTGCCGTTTTTAAAGGAATGCACTTGAGAGCCTTGGAACTGGCCTACTCATACGTACAGGACGCTTATCAATTATCATGAACTAACCAACTATTACATAATAGAGGACATTTAAAAGAGTGTTTATATAGCGACGTTGAAGAAAATTGTTAGAACTGTTTTTGAGCTGTTTTTGAGCTACAGACTTATGGTCCTACTTCCGGTTTCATATTTCCCACTTTCGATTTTCCAATTTTCACCGAAAGTTTAAAAAATTATCTGTACACCAGACCTAACTCTATTTTGAGGTACCGTCGTTCTACCTTTAATAGTTACGGAGATATGATTGTCAGAAGATTCTCCGCGCACACACACACACACACACACACACATATTGAGCAATTGCTAAAACCCCTTTTTAGAACTCACCACACCTTAAAACATGCAAATCAGGTGAAAACTCGATATCAAATTTTTGGATCGAATTCAATACTCTCATTGGTTAGTAGGATAATGGAAGTAATAAGAATGATAAGCTTTTAAGTATCAATGGCGTATTGAAAGCATTTAAAAATGTAATCAAATTATGAAATTAATAAGAATAATTTCTTTTCAGAATTACTAATATCTGCTTGCTTTTGAACGCATTAAACATACAAGAATGCGATACTATTTCAAACATCTATATTTTATATCTTATTATACTTTTAGTGAAAACACAATAAATGTACAAACAGACAAAAGGTTTAGTTCACAATTGAAAATGTATTCCGTATTTCTTCAGGGAATTCTGTTCTCTAGTTCTAAGAATGCCAAACAGTATATTAAAGAGAAAATACAACAATATTGTTTGGAATAGAAAATCGAACGTAAATATAATAAATGTTTATTTTTCTATTTTTAGAAGTAAATAATAGGTAACTATATCGAAAATAATATGCGTTTGATTTATAATATTTGAATTCATATAGAGTGAAAAGTAATTTCTCTAATATTTTTAAAACTTCCATTAAACATAGACTTAAGATTCGCTGTAGTCTTAATTATTATTATTATTATTATTATTATAATTATTATTATAAAGATAACTATTTTATATTTTAGCTTTTCTATTATAAATGCCATATCTGCTTCAAATCACAAATATGTTAAGAGTAAAAATTTATTCTTTAAAACACATATTTTTCAAAATTTATCTGAAAAATGTTGACTACAAAATTATTTATAGCTACAATGGTATTGGATATTGTATGGAAAACGGATATTTTAGATAACAGATCAGTATTGAAATAAATATTAAACTAATCGTAACTTATATTCTATTATATATCATTCTATATGACATGTTTAATAAACTGCCAATCAATTTTATCGATTTCTGTCACATTCATAAAGTAAATAAGACAATATGTGTATTTTTCAGAAAAATAAATAAAGACTAAAGCAAATCTTAAGTCTCCATTTTATCAGATACCATTTGATAAATGTCTTTCTATATATAGATTAATTTTTCGATAATTATTTTCCATGTCACAACTGATAAAGTAGTATCGATATGTATTTACCTTGTACCACTTATTTTAAAGCTATTGAAATTATACAGAAAAAGTATATCAAAAGGTTATTATTGTTTTATTTATTTATTAAAAAATCTTATTTTTATTTGTGTCAACAAATTAAAATATCGGTCTCTTGTTATATTTTAAATTAGGAATAAATATGCTTCTATTTATAAGCGTAAACGTTTATCCTATTAGTAGGGAAATGTCATCCTGTTATGGGCATTTTCCGGTTATGGGCACCCCACCATACCTCTTAAATAAAATCAAATATGGTGGATTTGAATATTGTGAAACTCGTGTTGTGACAGTACGCAGTTTTTGTGCCAATACCGAAGTGAATAGACGCATTGGCTTTGTAAGCGCATTAAAAAAAAAAAAAAAAAAAGCCGCACAAAAGTATTTTGCGAATATTTTTAGAAAGCGATAAATCGAAATGACTTAATTAAAAAATGTAAGTGTAATATATATTCATGCAATATATTCAATATATTTTGTGATGCAATATGGAATTAAACCAAAATGTGGATTGAAAATATTTTTTTCTGTCATTGTAAAAATGATTGTCATTCCCGGTTGTGGGCATCTTCATGTAACCGGTTATAGGCACCCATGTTTCTTTCATTTAAAGCATGTGTTTGACTTACAAATTGTCAAATATGGTCGTTTGTAACAACATAACATATTTTATTAATGTTTTATGTATTTTTAGGCACTTTTAGGCATTTTTAGCCATGTTAACCCCGGAAAAGTCAACCGATCCAAAAGAAATGCATTTTAAGGCACTGGTTAAAGCCATTTAGGATTTCTTAGTAGATAAAAAATCCATAAAATCGACTTCCCGAGAATATGAACTTCCTTGCAGATTCTGTGTCCTTCCAGAAGAAGCCTAGAAAAAGTAAGGCTCCACCTGTCAAATTGCCGACCAAGCGCGCTAAAATTGGAACTTCCACAATCAGATGATGAGGCCGACTTCTGCATCATTTGTTTGGAGCGCCTGCTACCACGCCGAACAAGAGCCAATTCAACCAAATGCAACGAGTATGATCGTCTGGTGCATTTGAAATGTGGCAATATGCATGAAAATTATTTTATTTGCGAGCATTGCACTTCTGATTTGAAGGATGAAGAAGATGATAAATAAAATTGGAAAAATGCCATTTTCTGTTGTTATTTTGGCCGCTGAACCCTTACAAAATAAATAAATTTTATTATTTTCTGTATTTATGGTGATTTTCTTGTTATTTTTCCATTATTAGCGGATTTTTTACGTGTGCCTACAACCGGATACAAAATTACTTTTGGTTAAAAATTAACACTTCACAAATTGGTGATAATATTTTTCTGATTGACGGAATCCATACAGTAGTTTTATCACATACAGTTTTATCCATACAGTAGTTTTATCACATACAGTTTTATCCATACAGTAGTTTTATTACACGTTAGATAAGGTTTCCAGCTTTCTATTGGTATTCATGTGTTTGCATAATATTTACTCTATTAAAAGTTATGACAAAGTCAAAACTGTGGCCACAACCGGAGACATTCCCCTATAAATTATGAATTAACCTGTAAGCATTTTTTTTTTTTCTTTTATTTTGTCTTAAGAAATCTATTTCTTTTTTTATGCGTGGGCCATAAAAAATGCTTAAAAAGATTTTATTTTTTATTTTTTAAGAACTTTTGAGTAACCCATGATCTTTTTAACATTTTCCAACAAGGTTGAAAAGTGTTGATGACTTCGGTCTGTCTGTCTGTCTGTCTAACTCCCGTACGTATTCACGGAATTGTCAAAAACAAATGTATATTATTCAAGTTCTTTATCGGATGTTCCCTATTGAAAATGGAATGAATACTTCCACTGGTTTATGTACTGGAACACCCGAAAATATTCCAAAGCATCGCGTTCTAAGAGAGATATTTCAAAAAACCATAAATATCATTGAAAAGAACGGGTCAATTTGTAGGATGTTGATTTTATATTTTCATTCACAACTCCTCGACCTTCTAATTATTTCCAAGAGGAAATGCCATCAGATTTCTAAATTGTCATTTAATGCTTTGATTATATATTACATACGTTTATAACCTATGTTTATGTTTTTAATTTAATTTCTAAGAAAGAGTAATATTAAATTTTTCGAGTTTTACTATGTTTTATACTTTTTTTATTAATTTATTTTGCGACCTTATACTTTTTTTCCAGGAACTTACATGCGACTGTTCCAAATACAAAAATGTAAGTGGATGTCGTGGATGTCTAACCTGCAAGATCGTACAGCCTGGGTCGGAAAGGGATAAGTATTTGGCTGAACTTTATCCTGCTTGAAAATGGACTTGGCTAGGCAAATACTCCAGGCAGTACTTCCGGCCAGAAAAACTATCGACGTATCTGTAAATCGTACTATAATATTGTACACCGATGGATAATGTTCAGCTATCACTGAAGATTACATTTTATACTATCACATAAATTGTAATGATAATAAGCTCTCTGTAACGATAAATAAATTGCACTGCTCACTTCTCCCCCCTTGTATAGGGTGGTCATTCGCTTTGAATAACAAGTTAAGTTCGTCGAGAAAAAAGTATTTCCTTCATTAAAAAACTGCGCTGTTTTGTCATGAGATGATAAATGTCTATGATAAACGACGTTGATTATGAAGTATAAGATAAATATATATATATATACCATGTTTTTAAATTTTCTGATGAATCATTAATAAAATACGCGAGGATAAATAATAATATGTAGGCAATATTTAAGCATGCGGACTCAGTTCAGTAAATTAATAATAATAATGAAAAAAAAAGTTTAATTTTTTAAGGTTCACGTTTAATGAAAAGTATTTATTTTTATGTCGAAAGAAAATGGACTCATAATTTTTTTTTTGGCAACAATTAAATTATAGCTAATATTTTAATGGCTATTTTTATTGCTATTCTGAGCTTATTATTTGCATATATTAATTAATTAAAAGAAAACTATTCGAAAATTCGAAAATCTGACTTCGAAGTATTGTGTTGTCACCGGGTTCTGAGCTACTGTGAAAGTTTCAAATGTCTAGCTAATAAGGAATTAGTTAAAAATAGATTGTAAGATTTGTTCCGCACAAACAAACAAACAAACAAGAATAGAAATTAATAAAAACATGATAAAAAGTGGATAAAATGCCATTACAATTATCGTTGATTATTTGAAACAGCATTGCTGCTAATGGCTTATATCCTGTATCTAACATGTATCATTTTTCTATCAGGAATGTAACTTAACAATACAAATTTAAATGTTTATGTCTAAGAGTAATAGCCTTTTTACATTATACATTCTACATGTCTTGAAAATACTCAGTAATGCTGCCCAATTGATCATTGCAGAATTAGGCAAATCACGTTTGCATGCCAAGTTTCGTCGTTGAAGGTATTATTTCTTTTAGCGTGCATATACATGTGTTTTCAATATAATATATTTTTCGTAAATCAGTTTATGTTTTTGCAGCCACCATTGAATTATGAATTTTTAATGCTGGTAAATATTCTATATTTTTCAAAATTATATGTATTGTTCTGTATTTTTTGTATGCTTTGAATTCTGAATTACTAATACTGGTAAATATTCTGTATTCTTCAAAATTATATCTATTGTTCAGTATTTTTGGTATGCTTTTTGAAACATTGTCCCCACTTAATTTATTTCTTTTATAGTTCAACTACTTTGTGTCTTTTATTTACAGTAAAAACTTTTGTAATGGATTGAAAAAAAATATGGTAAACAGTTGCTGAAGCCGTAAAATGATGAAATCTGTTACCATGGTTTGGTGCTTGGTTCAACGAAATATTTGGTGCTATATTAGCTCCAATCACAATATGGGGAAATCTCTTAGCATGATTTGGTGCTTGGTTGAACAAACATTTGGTTCTGCAACCATAGCAAGATGAAACCCTAATATGGTGCCCTAATTTGACTTTTTTTTTTAAAGAAGCCCCAAAATATTGTAATAAGTTTCACCATTGCAAAATTGTAGTGATTGTAGTACCAAGTTTTTTTCAACCTAGCACCGAAATTTTTAACATTGTGCAATTTATTTGTTAAAATTAATTGTTTTTATAGGAAGATAAAATATTTACATGATTTATAAGAGTCTGAGTAATGTTAGAGATTAAAGAACATTAAATAATAGTTACATTTCTTTAAATAAAATAATCTGGTGTTTCACTCATACAACTTTCTCTTACCTTGAAATTTAATACTATAAATACAGGTTGAATATTAAGAGGTAAGATAACGAGTACTGTTACGTAAAAATATGTTAAATAATTCAAATTAGGCTTCGGAAGTGTTTTATATCATAATTAGTTCTGTGCGAAGGGTGCTACCGCCCCCCTCAACCCCCCCCCCCGTTTCATTAATGCACCTACATTTATATAGAATTTATATCTGTTATCAAAATTAAAAGTTCACTTAAAATTATTCAGACAATTTTCACACGCAACATTCCTTAACACTTATAAATCTTGATCAAACTTTTCCAACAACAAACTTATATTAACTTCAAAATACAACATTTGGATCTCCTAAAATTATTCGTTTTTAAGTCACTCTAAGAGACACAGACAAAGATCAAACGTGAACAAACTTGACTACAGTAATCAGGAAGTCTCTAAACGTGTAAATATACAGAAAACAAGCGATGAATATTTAGCTTAATAAAATACATTATTTACCAAATGGCTTTGAGGAATTAATTTCAATTCCCGAGCAGCTTTCCTGGACATGGTAAAATAATGTATGATACACTATATTATAGTAAAGCACTTCCACTAAAAAATAAAAAAGAATGTTATGGCTTAAATATTGATAGCCCTGTATATCTTCTGAAAGTTATGTACACATCACATGGGGCACCTAAATATAATCCTATAGTAATAATACATGTCCCAGCCTGAAATAGGCTTCCACCAATTTGCAACTATTGTCGCACTTTTATCTAGTTCTTTTGTGTAGCCCTGTAAACGAACAGTGAATGATTTACCTACTATATTCTACATGAGACATGTTTTTACGCATATAAAAAATATATATTCGTTTCATTTGGTTTAGTGCAGTCTATAGATGTTAAACTCTGCTTACCAGAACTTTCCCCCATAGACGTAATGTATTTTAATTAACTTGGACGTCCCTGTACACGAACCATTTGCTTCATCTCAACGAAAAACTTACTGTAGCATCCCTATATCATACACATTTAGAATACCAAATTTGGACTTTTTTGCTACTATATTTGCTCTTGAACTATGCTGATAACACACACACACACATACAGACAAGCAAACAGACCATTCGCTAAAAGCATCATTTTAGGATTCAGGGGACCTCAAAACGTGTAAATATAACAAAAACTCACGTTCGAAAATTTGACCCTAAAACAATACTTTCTCTACCTTATAGGTAAGAGAAAGTAAAAAACGCATTCAGAATAATATTTTTTTATTCAAATATTCTAAAAATTATTACCATTTTGGTTCTTTAAACATGACATATACATTTTATAAGTCAGTCGTGTTTATCACCAAGCTATCAAATTTTGTCATAATTCAGACAAAAGTACTAATTAATGCTGTTTCAGTGTCGCCAGATTTTGCTACTTTTTTTATTCAATAGTCACCAATAATTTTCAGAAGTGATATTTGATATACATAATAGACGATTAATCTTCGAAGTGATTAGGCAACCGTTACATTTAAGTTTTAGTGATACATATTGAATAAAAAAGTCGCAAAATCTAGCAACACTGCATATTTACAAGTAAGGTAAATTTTGTTGGTATTGAAAATTCGAAAGGAATATTTTAATTTAAAAATTAGTGTTTTGCTTTCTGAACAGGAAACATTGTTGATTAGATCGTCATAAAAGCAAACAATTAAAAATTATGCTGTTTGGAGGATATTTTAAATGTTATGCTAATAAGAGTTTTGAATTATGCATCGACTACTATAGTAAAGATAAATTACAGTTCGTAGAGTTTCTAATGTTCTACGTCTGAATATCGCTTCATGTATTATTCACTAGCAACAGATTGCGCTTTGATTGAAAATATATTTGTTAACAATGCAGTGACCATGTATTAACTATTGCGAGAAAGTTCGAGGAATTAAAGTTTTAAGATTAGCTTAATATTTACTTTATATTTATAAACTGTCGATACGTTTAAAAGATATTATGCTAAAATATGAAGAAACTTTCTTTTAGTGTTAAACTTATTTGACGGTTTAAACGGGCACGAGAAAAGCTATAGGACCACAAACACGGTATGAATTGTTAAATAAAATGACATTTTTTTCTAATGGCTTTATTGTAACATAGTTTAATATTTGCCTGAGAAATATCTTACATTTACGTACATTTAAGATAGGTGTTAAGAGTCTTTAATAATATGATCTATTAGCGTAAAATCGAAACTTTAAATAATATAAATATATTATAGTATATGTTTACATAAAGGATGCCCATTAAAATCCGTTTTCATTCCTTTACTAGCTGAACTGCTGAACTACGATAACTATATTCATAAGTGTCTGTACGCAAAATGTCTGTACGCTATAATATATGACCGCTTACAGCGCCACCTGGATGTAAACGGCGGGGTTAGTATTCCTAGATCTAAAATGGCACGGTATAGGAGGGAAGGGGCAGAAACTTGTAGAGCGTCCACTGGTTTAGTATGAAAAAACACTTTCTAAACATCAATGCTAAAAATAAAACGCGTAACACGTGCATTTTCTTGTTCGCAATTCCTAGACTGTGACGTGAGAAAACAATCTTAGAAAGAGAAAAGTATTTTACTAAACTGTCAGTCAGCTGTAATGAACGTTTAGACCTCTTATGAACTTTATGTTGCATACGTGTCACCTCTACAACGTGTGTAGTCTTTGATCCAACAAATTATTCTATCAAAGGCCATCTTCATATTCACCTGTTTTATAATGAAATAAAGTGCACCGTTTAAATAGCCAATAACTATATCGACAAAATTTTATATCTATATTTTTTATTTATAAAATTATTTAACTCTATAACTTATTCCTGCTCCTCTTGAAAAGAAATATCAGCGGCGAAGTGAACGGTGGCAGAATATTCGGGAGTAAAGTATCCCAGCCATAACATATCCCGGCAGCAAATTGCTGTGTCGAAATTTCCTTATTCCCCTGTATATTATCTACTGGAGAATTCAATTTTAGTGAAAGAAACTTGTATGAGAGTTGGCGTACACGTGTGTGAGAAATCACATAACAATGTGGGGTGAAAAATAGATAATCAAAGATTTGAGATTTGAATTAACTACTATTCTATGGATGTTCTATGTTTAATAGGCGTAAAATTCTTTATTTAACAAGCCTTAAATTATGCGTACATTTTCAACTTCACAACAAGTAATCAAAGTTTTGACGTTTTACAGGTATGAAGCTACACAACGGTAACGCAATGACTGTCGAACCTTTTAAAAAATATCCCTCATTTCGTAGATATTTGGAGCTACTACGTAGATTCTTGCAACGAGGCCGGTATTTCTGTCATCGGATGGATCTTAGACCATGGATTGCAATAAATCCACATGAAAAATACAGGCATCATCGTAGCCATTTAACAGGCCCTCCACTGCTGCGCAAACATTGTTCAAGAATTACCGTATGGTACGAACAAAATGAGCTGGAGCATCCTATTGCCAAATTGCATTAGAACCAAATTGCACGATGAATACAGGTAGTATTTTTGTTATTTTATCCTCCAAAAAAATGCGATGTTTTTGACCATTTAGTGATGTGGTAAGAAATATGGCCCGATTAAGTAATCTCAATAAAATCCGCTCATAACTTCAAGGAATGATTTAAGAGAAGTTGGCATACGGAATAACACCATGCAGTGCAAATAAAGTAAGCTGTAGCCTCCTCAAGATGATTATCGCACTAGCAGCTAATACTACGACATAAACTATATTTAGTTTCAAAAAAATTGTCTAATATTGTGTTAATTTATTTATTTGATAACTTTGAGATCTATAGTTACAATGACTTCCGTTTTGAATGATCTATATAACATAATTTCACCATAATAATGCAGAAGTTCTTATATAACCGTGTTGCTTAATGCAGGCCCTGATTACCCAATAGGCACGAGAAGCGTGTGCTTCCTCTGGAAAATTTTGAAAAGGCTCCAAATTGTAAACTTGTGGTCTAAAAGCATTGTCTGATTATAAAACGTCACAGTTCTGCCTGACTGCACAACCATCATTTCTAGATTATATAGTATATATGCTAATAAAGCTTCTACATATTCATTTATAATGGAATAATTTCATATGTTGTGGTGAATATAGACTTTCACCATATATCTTGGTACAAAAAATCAAGTGAATTTGCTTGTCTATATTTTAAGCGAATTTACTTAACCTCAATTCCTGGTAACTACAAAATTTAATGAAAAATTATAAATTTTTGAAGATGTTTGTATGAGTCTTTAGACCAAGAAGTCAGCGGGGGCCCCCAAATGGATTTGTGCTTCCCCTCAATTGTAAGATTAATCGGGCCCTGAATAATGCCTTTTGTGGTTACGATTTTGGTTTCATGTTTTTACAGACATGTCATCTCCTTTTTCATCGTTCCTCCAAAGCCCATATATTCACAGCATACCGTCATTGGGCAGGATGTTAGAGCTTATTTTGTGGATTGGTGTGACTCCATACATGAATATTGCCTTGACTGAAGATCCCTTCACGATAGAAATGACTTCATAAGTCAAGAGAACGGGGGATGGAAATGATGGATTCTAGTTGCATTGTTGCAGATAGCAGTGCGCAATTTCCACGCGTCGAGTATTATCCTCAAGCTGTAATGACTAAACCTATCGTAAATAAAATAGATTTCAGTACGCCGTATGAAATGTACACCATATACTGGATTGCATTGCGGAATTATCACGGAAAATAGTTTGTGTGTTTTCATCAGTAGCTTCTTCAACTCAACGCAATATCTTCTCTTAGAAAGCAGATGTATGTATCGTTCGTGACTAAAATTACATGGTCAATCTTGCTATTTCAGAATCTTTTAATACACCAGAGACATCAATGTTCAATGTCCTGTGGTTTCATTACACAATGCGTAATCACGTTCCATTCTTAATCATTTACATATCTACCAGAATCGTATCCTTTCGCCAAGTTTCTTTAAGACCTAACTTCTTTTACAAACATTCAATAATTTGGTGCACGTTTGTTCAGGTACCATTCGGCATACAACAGTGGCACACCCCTTACACCATTATATTCATGTTCTACAAACTTTCTTAATCTCCGTAATCAGAACTACGAATAACTATCACTGCACAGGTGCTAAGAACCTGATACAGAGTCACAATTTTCCAGCAATTCATTATCAGGAAAACTATGATTTATTATAAATTTATTGGCTTTAATTATTTGTTCGCTATCTTCACGAATTCATACTATACATCCTAACACCACTTCGACTGATTGTGCGTGTGGACGATTTTCCTTCGGCAGCCCCTAACAGCTTCCAACTCCTAAAGATTCCATTTCCTATCTTTCATTGCTACGTAACATCGAGCCGTCTAGGAGCCTTAATCCCTTCTAGAAATTTCTTCAATTAGGGTAAGTGCTCCGGTGGTTGACACTTTTAGAACAATCTCAGATTTTTTAAGAGTCATTTTTTTTAAAGTTGGACACTTTTGATAGTTGACATCTTCAATTTTTCCGAAACTTTCAGGGTGTGTTAGTAGTACTGTGATAAGAAAAAGTGAAATTTAATTTGTTCGACCTAGAGAGGGGGTCGAAGTTTGAGGCCGTAAATAAAGGGAGCCATTTTAATATCATTTTACTCCTAAAGCCATGAGTGACCCATGTCAATTTTTTTAAATACGGATACTACTTGATACTAAGTACATTTTAGCATAAACAGTTTGGTGGGTCATTCATGGCTTTAAAGGCCAGGGTCATTCAAAAGTGCAGTTTTCGTTGATTTTTTCCATGTTTTCAGTCTGAATATCTGCTAAGGCCATGAGTGCCCCATAGAAATAATTATGGGGTTAATTACACACCTTAATACAGAACTTAAAAATATTTAAAACTGCATGGGTCACTCTTGGCTTTAGTAGATAAACGGTCTCAAAGTTGAAAATTTTCAAAAAAAGATCAAATTTGATGGTAAATTACTCTATAAGCCATGAGTCAATAACTATGAGAGAGAGTTTTAATTATACCCTATATGGTGTAGTTTTAGACCCAGGTTACAAACCTATGGGGCTTGCAAGATTTATTTAGATATAGTCTATTTTATATCACCAATGTGTACCTGTTCTATG
This sequence comes from Salticus scenicus, assembly GCA_963930645.1. Lineage (NCBI taxonomy): Eukaryota > Metazoa > Arthropoda > Arachnida > Araneae > Salticidae > Salticus > Salticus scenicus. Next base: position 26,009,729 of record OZ005648.1, read on the forward strand.
TAGTACAAAACGCTTGAGACCCAATTTTGTAATACATTAATGCTTGTTTAAAACTTCCCATTTTACATTACAGAGATCAGCATCAAAATAAATATAAAATAAATATAAAATTAAAAAATCTGGAGTGACTCCACTCGACTTTCCGAACATTGAGTAATTAACAGTCTTGTAGATAAAGCCTATAAATGCTAGATTCACCAAAATGCTTATAGTTAGTGCAACAGTGATTTATAATATTCATATAAATTTTCAGCTCAACTGAATAAGGCGTTTAGATGCTATCGCACTTTTAAAAATTTGGTCCCATAGGTCATGATAAAGAATTTTTCTTTGTGTCCCTGTAAAAAACCTGTAAGTGCTAAATTCACCAAAATCTATACAATTAATGCAACTGTGACCTATAACATGTGTAAAATTTTTCGCTCAGATTAATAAGGCGTTTAGACACTATCACACTTTTAAAAATTTGGCCTCATAGGCCATAATGATAAATAATTTTTCTTTGTGTCCCTGTAAAAAACCCATAACTTCTAGATTCTCCAAAATCTATACAGATTGAGTATCTGTGACCTATAATATGTGTATAATTTTTTTTACTCAATTGAATGAGGCGTGTAGATACTATCGCACTTTTAAAATTTTGGTCCCATAGGCCATAATGATAAAGAATTTTTCTGTGCGTCCCTGTAAAAAAACTATAAGGGCTAGATTCAGGAAAATTAATAGAGTTGGTGCTACGGTGACTTCCAGCATGCGTACCAACTTGCAGCTCATTCGAGCAAAGCGTTTAGACGCTAGCGTGTTCACTCCCACACATGCACACATACATACATACATCATCGCAAAAATAGTGAAAACGGACTCAGGGGACCTCGAAACATATAGAAATATCAAAATCTCAAATTCGTATTTTTGACATGACTAGAATACGAATTTGAGATTTTGATGTTTCTATACGTTTCGAGGTTCCCTGAGTCCGTCTTCACTCTTTTTACGATGATGTATGTATGTGTGTGTGTATGTGTCTGTGTATGTGTGTGAGTGAACACGCTAGCGTCTAAACGCTTTGCTCGAATAAGCTGTAAGTTGGTACGCATGTTGTAAGTCACCGTAGCACGAAACCTATCGATTTTGATGAATTTAGCAATTATAGTTTTTTACAGGGACACAAAGAAAACTTGTTTATCATTATGGCCTATGGGACCAAAATCTTAAAAGTGCGATAGCATCTAAACGCTTTATTCGATTGAGCAAAACATTTATACACATATTATAGGTCACAGATACTCAGTCTGTATAGAATTTGGAGAACCTAGCACTTATATTGTTTTTACAGGGACACAAAGAAAAATTCTTTATCTTTAGGGCCTATGGGACCAAATTTTTAAAAGTGTGATAGCATCTAAACGCCTTATTCAATTGAGCTGAAAATTTATATGAATATTATAAATGACTGTTGCACTAACTACAAGCATTTTGATGAATCTAGCATTTATAGGCTTTATCTACAAAACTGTTAATTACTCAATGTTCGGAAAGTCGAGTGGAGTCACTCCAGATTTTTTAATTTTATATTTATTTTATATTTATTTTTATGCTGACCTCTGTAATGTAAAATGGGAAGTTTTAAACAAGGATTAATGTATTACAAAATTGGGTCTCAAGCGTTTTTTACTACATAGAACAGGTACACATTGGCGATATAAAATAAGACTATATCTAAATAAATCCTGCAAGCCCCATAGGTTTGTAACCTGGGTCTAAAACTAGACCATATAGGGTATAATTAAAACTCTCTCTCATAGTTATTGACTCATGGCTTATAGAGTAATTTACCATCAAATTTGACCTTTTTTTTGAAAATTTTCAACTTTGAGACCGTTCATCTACTAAAGCCAAGAGTGACCCATGCAATTTTAAATATTTTTAAGTTATGTATTAAGGTGTGTAATTAACCACATAATTATTTCTATGGGGCACTCATGGCCTTAACAGATATTCAGACTGAAAACATGGAAAAAATCAACGAAAACTGCACTTTTGAATGACCCTGGCCTTTAAAGCCATGAATGACCCACCAAACTGTTTATTCTAAAATGTACTTAGTATCAAGTAGTATCCGTATTTAAAAAAAATTGACATGGGTCACTCATGGCTTTAGGAGTAAAATGATATTAAAATGGCACCCTTTATTTATGACCTCAGACTTTGACCCCCCCTCTCTAGGTCAAACAAATGAAATTCAGAAAAAAATAAATTTCACTTTTTCTTATCACAGTACTACTGACATATCCTGAAAGTTTCGGGAAAATTGAAAATGTCAACTATCACACCTCCATAGACTTTGTCCAGCTTTAAAAAAAATGGCTCTTAATGTTCTAGTCATCAAAAAATATTTTTAGAAATCTTAAGTACAATATATCTTAAAGTACTTAATTAAATCCTAAGTACTTAATACATATGACATAAAAGACATTCAGAACGACATATATACATTTGATAACAATTTTTCTTTTTATGAATTTTTGTTTGACACCCACTCAATGTTCCAGTAATTGACACTGATGAATATATGATTTTATTATTTTTCTTATTTATTAATTATTTCCGGATAGATGTCAATTACTGGAGCATGTCAATCACTGGAGCACCTACCCTAGTTCTGAATTATCCTGTGTAATTAATATATGCTATAAACAGTATTTTTGAAAATATTACATGGTTCAGTTTAAAGTAAACTTAGATTGATTTTCAAACATAGCACTAATATACTATAATTGTTTTGTGTGGCCGTGTAAAAAATAAATAGTTTTTATATCATGCTTTATTTGCAAAAGTCTTCCGTGTATATAAAAGTTTATGTTACTTCATGTTGTTTAGTTCTATTAAACAAAATGATTATTTGGATCAACGAAATATTTCGCCCATATTTGCAATATATTAACACTTTTTGTACATCTCTGTATATAAGACATTTTGCTGATTTCACTAAAAAATACCAATTATCATCTCAATAGATTCATATTTATAATACTGAGCCTGAACTTCCTGTTAATATTTATTTTTGCGTTACACTGGTAAATAATACACCCAGAGACACACACACATAAAATGGGATTTTTAGATTTAGGAGTACTCAAAGCGTGTAAATATAGCAAAAACTCAATTTCAGAAATTTTACCTCAAAAGTGTATTTTCTCTACAATACATAGTAAGAAAAAGCAAAAAAAGAAATACAGTGAAACCTCTCAAGTTGGACACCCCTATAAGTTGGACACCCCTATAAGTTGGACACTTTTTCTCGGAACGGAATGTATCCATTAGCATTATGTCTAACCCCTATAATTTGGACACCTCTCTAAGTTGGACACTTTTTCTTGGAACCGTAGGTGTCCAACTTAGAGAGGTTTTACTGTATTTTGCATGGAAAAAATAATGTTCGTATCCATTTTAAATTACTTCTTAAATAAGATTGTGAAATTAAAAAAAAAAAAAAAAAACACCAGGCTTTAATAAATTAAAAAAATAAAAAAATAAATTAAAATTAAAATTAAGTCAGAAATTTATAAATTTTCCCTGATGTAAAATTGTAACTATATGTTATACAGTAATAAAACTTTAATTCTATAGGAAATAAAAAAAAAACATAATGTTTTTAGTCATTTTAAATTGGGACTAAGCATAAAATGTAATTGCTACATAAAATTTAATATTCCGGAATGAAAAATACTAAACTATACCACAAATAAAGTTATAGCACTTCGCATCTGTGTTGCCTTAGGCAATTTTCCGGCCGTTAAATTTTTCCTAAATAACTTTCTATCGAGATAGTAAAGCCTTATATTTATGTAATTAAGGTTTCATAATATTTTATTAACATAAAGTACCTTAAAATCAGTATTTATTTTGGATTATCATGCATAAAACGGAACATTCGTTTTATATATTTTATGTACATACTTATTCTAATGTTCTCGCAAAACATAGAAGTTGTAAAAAGATCATAACATATTTATGTTGTATTTTAATTATATAACATACATTTTTGGAGAAAGTTGTAAAGTGAAATAACTTTTAATTATCCTCAATAGTACAAAATCTGGCTTTTTGTAGAAAATTATGCATTATTCAATGTTTTTGTTCTTTTAATCTACATAATTTTTATACTAATACACATTTTCTTCCAAAAACACTACAAGACTTCTTACTAATAGCATAAATTTGTGTAACGCAGTTAAACATCATAAAACGTACAATATTGATGTAATTATAGAAAAACTAAATATAAATTTAGTCATTTTAGCAAAAGAATAGTAATATTTCAAAACATAAAGTGTTAAATGAAGGAAAATATTTTTAACTGTTAAATTTTAAAATTAATATAGCTTCAGTGTATTTAATAAAGATATTGTAAGATGATTTCTGCAAAGAAAAAAAATATTAATTCAAACAAAAAGCCGATGATAGGAAATGTTCTGGCGTTGCTGTAACGTACGTACTACGAAATTTGAACAATCGAAACAGATTTTAAGCAACTGTTCTAGTGAAAACAATATTTTGGCTTTGTTGAAAACGAATAAAGTCATTATTCTTAATAAGTGCATGGAAAAATAGATTATTTAAAGTTTCATTAGTTTAGTTTCAACTGAAATTTACATAATTATTATAAAACTACTTTTACAAGTCTTATTACCTGTGTCATTACTGGTGACAAATATCGACAAATGCAATGAACTTTTGTCATTTCTGAATCCCAGTATCGTCAGTTCTTTTACTTGATGATTTGTATGCAAAATGAAGCATTACTGTATTTTCTTCATTTAGTACAAAACCTTTTACTTCTGCACTTCGGTAATGCAAGAGTTATCCCTCAGTGCTTTACTTAGGGATGGCTACATCGTTTCGCAGACAGTATGGGAATTTTGTGTATGGCTTGATCCGTAGTGTATGCTGGTGGGATTAAAAACTTAAGTTCCTTGAAATAAAACTTAACTGTTATAAATACATTAGTGTCAACTTATACGGTTTTTTTTAGCCCAGTATTTCTTTGTAAAAAAGATCATTATGATTAATTAAAAAAAGCTATTAAAAAGGATTATAAAAAATTTTTATAAAAAAAAAATTGCGATAGCAAAATATCGTACAAGGTGGCAGATATGTAAATATCCAAAGTGACAGTTTCCCCACACAGCCACTTACATCTAAAAGACATTTATAACAGTATCCATTAAACATCTGTAAACTTCCAATAAATAGCTATTAGCACGACAAATGTCAGTCTTTTTTACATCCATTAGAAGTCTACTGAATCTCCAAATATTTAATAATTGGACTTTATTTAGATTTTCCTCAGATATTGAATGGAGATAATAGACTAAATTTAAGGATCTACTGAACGCCTAATAAATGTTGTTGGACATATATTAGATATCCTAATATCAAAAATTGGACATTATTTAGACATTGAATGGAGAGGGTTAACAAGAAATAAGTTGCCCACCTCAGAGGTCTCTAGAATCCGTCCTATTGGTCCAAATGAGATAAAATTTTAACTACAGATAATTCAAATGATGCGCTTGACATTTATTAAGTAAAAAAAAAAAATAATAATAATACAAAATTCCGCCGATAGAAGGCGCTATAACACAAATGGTACTTATTTGCATATATTCAAAATCAGAAACAGCGTTTGTGTTTCAGCGCATGCCTATTAGCATTATTCTTTGGATAAAGACCAATATCTACCGTCAAAGGCCATCAACTCTGCTTGATCTGAAGGACAGCATTCGGTGCCATGTTTTAGATATTCCGGCAGAATTACTCCGATCAGCTGTTGAAAATATGATTATGCGATTACAGCACATTGTTAAACATGAAGAGTATCATATTGAGCAGTTTTATTAATGTTACTTCATTTTTCACGCACACTGTAAAAAAATGTTGTAAAATTACAACGAATATCCCTCATCTTGTGATGTGATAAAATCACGCATTCGTGCTGTAAAAAATTTTCAAGCAAAACGTGCTGTGTTTTTACATTCACTATGGCGTCAAAGAGTCATGTGACACAGATACGCCAATGACCTTCAAACATGAACTAAAACTTTTAAATGTTTGTTAGGTTACGCCACGCCTTTTGCTATCATAAACGGAAAACGCAAAAAATGGAGGAACGAAGCCACGATTAGGATTTATATTATGACCAACACAAAATTTTAAGTAACAAGTAAGTTATAATTGTTTTAATTTTGATTTTATTTCCTCTCTTTCTTAATTCTGTCAATATAAGTTTGATAAGTGTCTGCGTTTTATTAGTAAAATTTAATCTTATTTAAAAGCTCTGTCTCATGAAACTGTATTTTAAATTGTGAGCATTAAAATTTCCAACACAATAATTATTTCCTCCCAAAATAAAACTATTAAACTCCAACATTTTCAGACTAATTTATTTTAAAAATGATTTAAATTACTATTACCTATTGATGATGAAAAATTATGTATTAGTTTTTAATTCTGAAAAATATTATGGCATTTAAAATAGAATATTATTTAATAAATATTTAATATGAAATTTTTATACGTTTTTTTATTTTTTTTATTTCATTACTTTTTAGTTTAGTTTTGTTATAAATTGTATGTATTATGATTATATTTTATTTTTTAAATTTTGTTCGCTTTTTCAGATAATTTCGTTGTAGTTTGTTACGTAGAATGTATTGATACAGTTTTTATTTCTTGTTTATTTTGTAACATTAATATACTTGCTAAAATTGTACAGATATATGTAAGCTACAAAATGTAGTTTAATAAAGCATTGGAAAACGGTCATTTTAATTTTCATGCGTTCTAAAAAATATCAATTATGAGTTTTAATTATTTGATGTACTTATTAAATATAATGCTTCTGATTTGACTATTTTTTTTTTATATTTCTTTAGTGAATTAAAAATTTATGCATTATTATTATTATTATTATTATTTTAATAGTAATAGCAATATAAGTTGCTAATAAAACACTTTATTATTATTATTATTATTTAAATGGTTAAATACTTTTATTTTGAAACGAAGTCGTTACTGTATTATAATTCTAATATTCATTCAAAAAATAGAATTCATTGAAAGCTTTAAAGGTATTATATTTCATGTTTTAAAAATTATAACCTTTCCAAACTTATATTGACAGAATAATAAAGATGAAATAAATAAGAAATTAAAACAAAATAACTTAAATAAAGATTAAAACACGTACAGATTAAGATAAATAAATAAATAAAAATGAATTAAAAAAGAAAACAAATATAGTCCCCCCCCCCTTTTTTTTATGAAAAAAATAAATACAACACAGCGTGTTGTAAAATTAAAACAGCCTCTGTGAAAATTCAAGGACGTATTTATTTACATCAGACTTGAAATTTAACGCACATGGTGTTGGCGATTTTTTTACCCGCACATTGTGATGTAATCTGACATGTTCATCTTTTACAGTGCAATATTTTTAAAGCATATTAAATATGGCTATGTGTATTACAGCGCCACCTACCGGCAGAATTTTGTACTATATCTTTTATTTAATAAATATCAAGCGCATCACTTGAATTAGCTGTAGTTAACATTTTATGTCATTTGGACCAATAGGACGGATTCTAGAGACCTCTGAAGTGAGCAACTTATTTCTTGCTAGCCCTGTATAAACCATATTTACAGATCTATAGAACTAATAAATATTATGGGACATATTATAGATATCTTAATAATTAAAAATTGGACATTTTTGGACTTTTCTTAGATATTGAACGGAAATATTACACTAAAGTTTAGAGATCCATTGAATGTCTACACTGTAAAACTCTTCTGTTGTAGATTACAGCACAGTGTGCTGGTAAAAGTATTAACTACTCACTGTGCTGTATTTTTACAATGTACAGTAAAATAAATTTGCTGCGATTTTTACTCACGTGTGCTGTAATTTTTACAGTATGCTTTAAGAATATTTCCTACAATTATTACACATGCGTGCAAGGAGTAATACACAACACTAAGCAAAGTATTTATTATTTTACACATACAATTTATTAATTTTTTTTTATGCGAAGCAAACGGTTTTAGACAGCCCGGGATTTGAACTCACAATTTCCTGTTCTAGAGGCCAGCACTTTGTCAATAGCGCCGTTGGGCTCACAATGACTTTTCTTTACAAAAGCAGATAAGGTCAATATCAGCACTAATTGGTTGATAAATCATGTGATTCGCACCAAAAGACTTCTGGAAACTTTTATGATACCGATTTACAGCACAATGTGAAGTAATTAGTCTTCAATTATTTTTACATAACTACCTGTAAAAATATGCAGCAACCTATGCTGTATTTATGTTAAAAAAGTGCTTTATTTTTACAGAAAATTTTACAGTGTACATGTTGTTGAATAAATCATAAATTTTTCAATATCCAAATTTGGATATTAAAAAATCTATAATATATCTAACAATATATATTAGACATTCAGTATATCTCTAAATTTAGTGTATTATCTCCGTTCAATATCTAAATAAAGCCCAATTATTGGATATTTGGAGATTCAGTAGACATATAATGAATGTAAAAATAAGTGACATTTTCGTGCGAATAGATATCTGTAGGAAATTTCTAGATGTCTAATAGATACTCTTATAGATGTCTTATAGATGTGTATGTAAATTGTCTCCAATTTTCTGTTTAGAAAATTTGGTCACCAAATTTTGGTACAATAACTTAAATTTTAGAATATAATGTACATTATTAAACACAACAAATTAATAATATAGTCACTTAATTTGAATTTCAGGTAGTTTTTGCATATATTTTTATTTAGTCAAAAACTGTTACATTTAATAGATATTGAAAATATCTAAAACTTGTTTTCATCTAACATGTTGCATGTATTAGACATCGAAAAAGGCACGTCTAAATTTCGTCCACATTTAAGCATCTAATAGATATCTATAATTAGTACAGGATGTCCATGACTTTTTAATGGACATTCTTAAGATATTTTGTACCTTTTGTGGATCAATTCGATGTAATTTAGATGTCTAATGGATATAAGTGAATATGTATAACAGTAAAGAAATTTATTCATCCAATTCAAAATCAAATATCGGAACTAGTTAACAGATGATTTCAAATAAGATTTTAATATTTTTTTTTATTTATTTATTTATTTTTTTTGTATACACAGCGTTTTATCTAAATTATCTAACTGACAAGAAAAAAAAATGATGTATCAACATTTCTTTCGAAAATGGATTTAGGTTTTTGTATTGAGTTGCGGCTATTAAGGCTGATTGACTACTCTAGAATCCTAGGCCTGAGGGAGAGTGCCCTCCATGGGTGTCTTTCTAAGGGGTCTTAGCCCGTATTTATGCAAGTTTTGGAGGAAACCACGGAAAACTCCGAACGGCTTGGCCGATAAGCGTGGCCTGGGATCGGACTCGGCACCTCACGTCTACCCGCTTTGAACATAGAATCGCTCGGTCGTTGGTGGGTTTAGGCTTTTGAGATTGTAATGGAGAAAAATATGCCGAAACGTTTTGAATTTGATTTCTATGAATGATGACAGAATATAGAATTTTACATGTTGTACGGAACTTACAAACAGAAACTAATATAGAAATGGAACATAATTTTAAAAATTCAATTTATGTTAAAAATAATTATGTGCGTTTTTTTTTTTTTTTTTAACTAATGCGTTATCTTGGAATTTCTTGCAAAATGTAAGCATAATAGAATAGGGTATAACTTGTTCAAATATTTTCAATCATTAAAAAATAATAATATTAAAAATAAATAAATAAATAGAAATCTTTGATTTCTATGAAGGGCGACAGAATATACCCTTTCACACGTTATATGATACTTACAAACAGAAATTAATTTAAAAATTAAGCATAATTCCTTAATTTCAATTCATAATGTAAAAAATTATTATTTGTAATGTTTTCTAACTAGTATGTAATCTTGGAAATTCCTACAAAATGTATAGTTACCAGAATAGAGTTCAATTTATTCAAATATTTTCTAATATTAAAAAAAATAAAAGAAAAGAAGAAAATAGAAAATGTTTTATTTCTGAGTTCTTATCTTTATTCTTTAAATGAAACGTATTGTATTGCAGAAGAATGCTATAAAAACAACACTTTAAATGCTGCATCTAAAGTATGTTATTTTAAAATATAAATTTCAGACGGAACAGTAAAACTATTTTAAGAGCCCTATGATTAAAATTTTTAGAATGATACTTAAGTTTCTTATTATTCATAAAACTGCTTTTCCCATGATCCAACATCATTTGTAGTCGCCGTAAAAAAAGGAATACTTTTTTTTTTTTCTTTTTTTAACCAGTTCATATCTATATATAGAGCGTATTTTATGATAAAAACCAGATATAAAATTGGAGTAAAATGTTAATCGAAATATATAAAGAGTACTCAAATGGAGGAAAAGATGGATTACTCGATGTAAACACATTATAGGGTAGGTGCTCCAATGATTGGCATGCTCCAGTAATTGACATCTATCCCGAAATAATTAATAAATAATAAAAATAATAAAATCATATATTTTACATACAAGAATTTTAACATTTTATGTCAAACACTGGAGCGTAGGGTGCTAATAACTGAAAAAATGAATAACTAGCAGTTCCAAACACTGGAACATAGGATGCCAATTACTGATAAAATGAAAAACTGGCAGAGTCAGTTACTGGAACATTAAGTGGGTGTCAAACAAGAATTCATAAAAAAAAAAATAAAAATAAATAAATAAATAAAAATTTTTAAATGTATATATTTTAACATATATGTGGTTCTGAATGTCTTTCATACCATATGTACTGGCTTAAAATTTCTAAAAATATTTTCTGATGACTAGAACATTAAAACCTTCAGAGATTTCTCTAAAAGTATCAATCACTGGTGCACTTACCCTATGTCTGAAATATTTAAAAATCATAACGTCTCGCGCAGTTATATTATACTTTAATCACATCAAAAAACGAGACAATATATGTTAAAAATTTACACATTCTAAAACATTAAAATACACAAAACATGAATTTAGACGTTTCGAGCCTTTTACAGGCTCCTCATCAGTAAAACATCAAAAAGTAATGCTGAGAAAAACAGGAAAACTCCTTTAAGAGAGTACAACGTATTCAGCGGGGACTGCGCATGACTCATTAAGCGGTGTAAAATGCTGTGCCGTATACCAGCCGAGTAAAATTCTTGAATGATAATTCGAACATTAGAGATGATTATTTTAGTATAGTTAAAGTCAGGTAGGTGGTCGGTTTCTATGGCATGTTTTGCACTATTTCATAACGTATATCACGGTTTTTGAAATTTCTTTTGTGTTCGAGAATTCGAGTATGAAGGGAAAGGCCAGTTTCACCAATATAAAACAAACTGCAAGATTTGCAAGGGATATTATAAATAACACCTGTACGGGAAAAGGAGGGGGGATAAGCGGTTTAAAATTAGTAAGGAAATTACGAATTAGAAATTTGGATTTATAGGATCCAGATATATTAATAGTGCGTAAAACTTTGGCAATAGATTGAGAAATTTTTTTTATGTTAAGGAATAGTAACGAAAGATTTAGGTGACTTGGATGAATTGATTTCATGACTCTCAGTATTAAAATCATACTCTTTTAATTTTCTTTTCAGCCAGCGAGAGGAATAATTATTACTTTTTAAGTCCGAGAAATTCTTTTTAATTCCAACTGGAAAAGCTCATCAGTACACAATATGATTTAGCGCCGTAAGGTAAAGTATGGAAAACAGCAGACTTATGTGAAGAAGGGTACGCTGAATTAAAATTTAAATACTGGCCTGAAAATGTAGGTTTCCTCTAGACAGAAGTAACAAATTTAAAATGAGTATCAGAAGATGAACGCTCTATTAAAATATCTACGAAAGGGAGTTTATTATCTTTTTCTTGTTCTAAAGTAAATTGAATTGATAGATTAATGGAATTATCGTAATCAAAAATATCAGAAACATGGTGATTATCAGTGATAACAAAAATATCGTAAGAAAATTTAATTATAAATACATAATTATTGCATTTTCTTAAGTTACAAGTACAGTAGAGATATTATAATCCTATAAAAATTTAAGGAAACATACACTGAGAAAAAAAATATACCGCCTTTCTCTAGAATGAATAAGTGGCCATTTTCTAAATCCCTTAACTAGAAATATAGATTTCCGAGCTTTGCCCATAAGGCACGCCAATAAACTGAATAGACGAAATGATCGAGAATTTCTAGTGTACACATTTCTAGATGGTGAAACAATATTCTGAATACTCTGAATATTCTGAATTATTTATATTGCGAGAAATTTGATTTTCTAGAATTTGGTAAGAAACCAAGATTATAGTTGCAGAAACCCGCCTCTTGTAGTCTCATTTATTTGCAGAGATTTTTAAATAACTTTGCCCTCGAGAATATAGTCAAACGCTCTATAATTCTAATAGGGGATTCTAGAACTCGTTTTCCAAGGGGACTAGAATTTATAAGGATGACATGGAACTATTTTTTCTAGAGCCACAATTTAGATTCTAGATGTCAGTTTCAAAATTTTTTCTCAGTGTGGAAGTATGAACTGCAAAGATTAAGTGTGACTTTTGCATGATAACTTATTCAAAAACCATTATAAATTAATGAAACTACAACTGGATTTAATATTTGACAAAAATGTATGGCTTAGTTATCTTTTAGTTATAAGAATTTTAAACATATGACTTTTTTTTTTTTTTTTTAATTGAATGGTATTATTTTTATGAACCCAAGTTCTATAGAGCGACGCAAGTAACATTTTATACAGGCTTCAATCGAATTAGTCTTAAACAAAAACTAAGCTATTAACCAGGTCTAACTTCAAGGATGGCACCATCTTGTTTCAATCTGCATGCCTGTATAAACGAAATTTTAACTGGTTTAAAAGACTGTTCTTCTTTATTTTACTTTAAGTTGCTCTATCTTTAAAAGTAACATCGTGAATGTTGGATCTGATTTCCATAATTTAGTTTTGCTATCCGTTCTCCAATTCACGTCCAAAACAAAGACGAGTCTACACGAGAGGGGGTGGGCGCTATCACTGACAAGGAAACATTCAAAAGGGGTCGTCTGAAAAGGGGTCAAAAGAAGTCGTCTAAATATTGAAAAAAAAATATATGTTATACTACTCTTTATAAAACATCAGAAAGTGAAAACATTATCGGCTGGAATGAATCACAGCAACCACAAAAAGTTATCAAAATTAAATATTTTTGGCGATTTAGCCCTGTTAGGTGATAAGTTCCCTAGCACCGAGGTTGCCGAGTACGAACAGAACTGTGTTTTGCTTCTCCGCCAAATACTCAAAATCAATCGCCTAACAGTCTGAAATCGCAAAATATGCTTAATTTTGATAATTTTTTGTGATCGCTGTAATTCATTTCAGCCGATATTTTTTTCACTTTCTGGTGTTTTATGAAAAGTAGAATCACATGTATTTTTTTTTTTTTTTTCAATATTTTTTGAAGACCTTTTGAATGTCGTCTTATGAGATGAAATTTTCCTTAAATTTTATCTCTGACGGTTTCCTTCTACCAATGTTTTGATAAAATCGCAGCAGATTTGACTCATCCGTCATAACACTCGTTGGACTCTAATCGAGAAACAAACAGTATCTGCAGCTGTTTTATAAAGTAAATTAAAATTTTTTCGCCAATTCTAATTTATTTTTTAACAGTTTCTTTTAAAACTTCATCTAGCTTATTGGGATCTAGAAAAAATTTTCATTTTATAAGATTTCCAATTTATTGAATTGACTTCATAAAATTATTTATTGCATAAGTGGGCTTTAAAAGAGATTGAATTGCCAAACTAGCAACACACAGATACCCTAAAAACACACTGTCCACAGAACATCCTGAGGAGGTTCATAGGATTTATGAACATTAATAATCCTAACGAACATTAATATAAATCCTGATCGAACATTAATAACCATAATTTATTTTTTTTACAGTTTCTTTTAAAACTGCATCTACCTTATTGGGATCTAGAAAAATTTTTCATTTTAAAAGATTTGCAATTTATTGAATTGACTTCATAAAATTATTTATTGCATGAGAGGGCTTTGAAAGAGATTGAATTGCCAAACTAGCAACACACAGATACCCTAAAAACACACTTGTCCACAGGACATCCTGAGGAGGTTCATAGGATTTATGAACATTAATAATCCTAACGAACATTAATATGAATCCTAATCGAATATTAATAATCATAATTTTTTTTTTTACAGTTTCTTTTAAAACTGCATCTAGCTTATTGGGATCTAGACAAAATTTTCATTTTATAAGATTTGCAATTTATTGAATTGACTTCATAAAATTATTTATTGCATGAGTGGGCTTTGAAAGAGATTGAATTGCCAAACTAGCAACACACAGATACCCTAAAAACACACTTGTCCACAGAACATCCCGAGGAGGTTCATAGGATTTATGAGCATTAATAATCCTAACAAACATTAATATGAATCCTAATCGAATATTAATAATCATGAGTTATTTTTTTTACAGTTTCTTTTAAAACTGCATCTAGCTTATTGGGATCTAGAAAAAATATTCATTTTATAAGATTTGCAATTGATTGAATTGACTTCATAACATTATTTATTGCATGACTGGGCTTTGAAAGAGATTGAACTGCCAAATTAGCAACACACAGATACCCTAAAAACACACTTGTCCACAGAACATCCTGAGGAGGTTCAGAGGATTTATGATCATTATAATCCTAACGAACATTAATGTGAATCCTAATCGAACATTAATAATCATAATTAATTTTTTTTACAGTTTCTTTTAAAACTGCATCTAGCTTATTGGGATCTAGAAAAAATTTTCATTTTATAAGATTTGCAATTTATTGAATTGACTTCATAAAATTATTTATTGCATGAGTGGGCGTTGAAAGACCAAAAAAGAACCAAAGTTCATTGCCAAACTAGCAACACACAGATACCATAAAAACACACTTGTCCACAGAACATCCTGAGGAGGTTCATAGGATTTATGAACATTAATAATCCTAACGAACATTAATATGAATCCTAATCGAACATTAATAATCATAATTTATTTTTTTTACAGTTTCTTTTAAAACTGCATCTAGCTTATTGGGATCTAGAAAAAATTTTCATTTTATATGATTTGCAATTTATTGAATTGACTTCATATTGCATGAGTGGGCTTTGAAAGAGATTGAATTGCCAAACTAGCAACGCACTTATCCACAGAACATCCTGAGGAGGGTTATAGGATTTCCCTTTTATCCACGGACATCCTGAGGATGCCTTTTGGAGAAGATGTGTTGTTCGGGTCGCGCGCTTAGGAGGCTCATCACTTGGCTTATAAAATAAATTTAAAAGAATTAATTTAAAACTCAAGATAATATAAAAACCAACTTACGTGACTTTTCTTTTAAAGATAAATTATGATTTTTTTTTTTTTTTTTTTTTTTTTTTATGCTACAGACATTGAAGTAAAACAATTGATAAACTTTTAAAACTATCATTTTGAAAATTAGTTAATATAGTTTTAAAACTACGATTTCTAAAAGACGATTGAAAAAGTTTTAAAAAAATTTTATGTGAATTCTGAGTTTAATTAAAGTCTTATAATTATGAAAAATTCCTTATTTATTTTCGAAAATGAATCTATAAAAAAAAAATCTTCTTCACTGACGATTGTCGAGGAAGCTCGGAGTTCCGACTGAAAAGCGTTCCCTACTTTAAAAGGTATGGTGTTTTTTTTATTTTAATTTATAATTTAAATGTGTAATTTATTTAAAAGTGTTTAAACTCTAGGTTATTACATAAACAATATTATAATTAAAAAAATGTGTGTTTTATAATATGTTCCTGATTGTTAAACTAAATCTAAAGTTGATTTTAAATGGACGTTTATTTTTATTTCTTTGTGAAAAAATATTTATTCGACTTCAGTTTTTATAGCAGACAAAGTACTTTTTAATTATACATCAAGAATATTTTTAGTGCATTTTTTTTTCTTTTCATTCTCACGAGAACTCAGTATCATTACATCTCCAGAGCTTAAATTTTGTTTCTTTTAGTAAATAAGCTCTGAATAATTAAGCACAAAAATTCATATCTTATATTTCTTTCTATTCCTCTCATTAAAGTTATAATTAAAGAAATGCTCTTACTTTAGCAAAATAATGAAACCTTTTTAGATTTTCTATGGAAATTAACTCGTGCTTTACAAACAATGACGTGATAATAGGAAACAAAAATTACTCCCATTAAAAATAGGATTGCTTTTTTTTTTTTTTTTTTTTTTCCTTTTCAGTAAGGGAAAAAAATGTATGTTCTTCCATTTATTTTTTAAGAAAAGGCAGTTTCAAAAAAGATCGGAATGTGCTACAGTGCGTTAAACAGTATTTAGATGTAATAACTACTTGAATGTTTTGCTGCTTTTCAAGTTATTTTATTATAAAAATTAAAATTAAAATCTTTCATTTTATAAACACTTTCTTCTATAACTTGTTTAACTTTCTTCATGCTGTTTTTGTTTATAAAACTTTCAAAATGATATTTTTGTTTCATTTAATATTACTTCGTGGCAATTATTTTTAAATCTATATTTCTTTAAAAATACAGTATTTAAATGAAATACATGCAGATGTTTTAATATTTTCTGACATGTTATTAAAAAAAAAAAAAAAAAAAAAAAAAAAAAAAAATCGCGCGTAAATATCGATTGTTTAGGAAATTAATGTGGTTTAAATTGTTACTGATTGTTATTTATATATATATTTATTTATTTATTTTTAGTTTGATCGCTAATTACCTTGTTTTTATTAACTTCGATTCATGTTTGTTTGTTTATTTGTCCAGTACAAATCTTGCAATCTATTTTTTAACTAACTTCCCGACTAGCTAGGCATTTGAAACTTTCAAGACAGCTCAGAACACGGCGACAACATATTTTTTAAATACTTTTAGTCAACTGCTTTAGGTCCCTACTGCCTTCAGCAGCGTTTATATGATTCGACAGAAAAATTTCTTAACTAACTTCCCTACTAGCTAGACATTTGAAACTTTCAGATTAGTTCAGAACAAAAATGCATTTGTTCTGAAAATGCAGTGAAAATGCTCTGAATGCAGTGAAAATGCATTTGTTTAATACTTTTAGCCAACTGTTTCGGGTTCCTGCTGCCTTTGGCAGTGTTACCAAAAACAATGCTTGCAATCGATTTTTCACTAACTTCCCGATAAGCTAGATATTTGAAACTTTCAGGATAGCTCAGAACACGGTGACAATACATTTTTTTAATACTTTTAGTTAACTGTTTCAGGTCCCTATCTTCTTCGGTAGCGTTTATATAATTCAACAGAAAATTTATTTAACTAACTTTCCGACTAGCTAGACATTTGAAACTTTCAGAATAGTTCAGAACACGGTGAAAAGGCATTTTTTAAATATTTTTAACCAACTGCTTCGGAACCCTGCTGCCTTCGGCAGCGTTACCATTACAAAGCTTGTAATCGATTTTTAATAACTTCCCGGCTAGCCTAGCTATTTGAAACTTTTAGATTTGCTCAAAAAACGATAGCAATGAATATTTTTAATACTTTTAGCCTTTTTTCCGGGTTTCCGCTGCCTTCAGTAACGTTTATGTGATTCAACAGAAATTTTAAAAACATTGTACATAAAAAGTTCTTTTTATCTTGTAATTATTTTTATAATCAACTTATATTTTTATAAGCGGTATTATATATATTTTACCTATTGAATATAACAAAAAAATATATGTTAGTCAAGTGATGACTGACATATATATATTAGTTTGATCACTAATTTTTGTCATCAACTTAATTTTTTATTACATCATAAAGACTATTGTTTGTTTTCGTTAGCTGTGACCCTGCTCACCTATGCGCATGCGTGAGGTCTGCATTGATTTTGTTAAAATAGGGTAGAAGCGTAGAAGATGAGAGAATGTTTACATTTTACGAGTGAGAGATAAGTTGCGGTTTCTTTTTTCTTTTTTTTTTTCTTTTCAGGACATTATTGAATTTTGAGGCGATACTTCTTCGTTATATTCGTATAAAGGCAAAATGCTGATTTTTCCCCCTTGTAATTTTTAAATAAGTGTAGAAGATCAGTTTTATTCTTCGATGCAAAATAAAATCCGTAAACTTAAAAGTAAATGCCTGTTTTCTTTCTTCTTCTTCTTTTTTTTTTTTTCAGTTAAAATTATTTTTATTTGCTTACTTGATCTCTAAATTCGTACTATATCTGTCATACCTGAACACTTGTTTCATGCACTGATTATAGTAGTAAATTAATTAAAAATGACTTAAATTAGGTAAAATTTACATAATTCATTAATAAAAGAAGAGAAAAAGAACAACGTTTACAGTAGACTTTACCTGTAGTAAAAGTAATATATTTTTTTCTTTTAAATTATACTGCTAAAATAAAAATACCATATTTTTGGATCTCTATTTTACAGAAATTTACAGAAAATCGTATTTAAATCAAATCTTTAGATTTTTTTATCATGATTATTTTACACCTTTTATTTTTCGCGCATATTGTCATATAAATTACATTAAATAAAATATTGTTAATTAAAATTAAAAATTAAACTTTAAATTCGCGTAAAAAGGTAAAATAAATATTGAAGACTCATAAAAAGAAAACGAACACGTGTAGAACGAAAAGCGCATTTGGCTAAGTGCCCATCTCATTCAACGCATCACCCCTTTTCCGAGTAGGATCGTTCCGCGAGAGGTAGACATGGTTTACGAAAACGGACAGTAAGATTACGACTCGATAAATATTTACTTAAGAAAACAGTATTAGGTGCACACCTATTAAATACAAATTATTTCCATTGTTTCAATAATTTTGCTGCCGAATGTTGATAAAAGTTACTACTGTAAGACAAAACAAGTATCATAAAAATAAGTGTGCTGTTATGAGTGCGTTATTTTTTTTACACTAAAATTTACTACCCATAAGTGAAAAATCTGCATTTAAATATTGACGAACTTTGTAGTATATTCATATTTAGAGCATTTACATCGTGGATGTCGGTCAGATAATAGTAAACAGAGAATATGCGTGTTATTTAGAGTGCCCCAGTTTATCCTAACGCCTTTTGTATCTTTTTTTTTTTTTTTTTTTACATTTATTAAGATATTGGATGTAAACAAAGTACAGGGAGGTTATAAATAAACTGACAGTCCTGTCAAAGTTCTGTAGCGTAATTTAATCGCTCGAATATCGCCAAATTTTGTAGGAAGACTAAACAAGACGGGGGACGAAAAATTCCGAAAAAAAAAAAAAAAATGTTCTAAAATTTACCGCTAATGAAATATGTGCTGATGTTTATCTAACAAGGAGAGGTCACGACATGGAAAATTCAGATCGGGACGAAATTGCGCAGGATTGTAGTATACCATGAGGGTAACAACATATTAAAGCAGTAGGACCCACTATCCACAAAATTTCGAGAAAAAAGCATTTAAAGTTTCAGTAATCTTTAAATACCAGTTAATTCGCAAACGAATAAGCGCCTCAGTGGCGTGATCTTAAAGCGCGAGTCTCCCAACCAGAGGACTTGGGTTCGAGGCTACCTGCGGGACTACACTTTTTTTTTTTTTTTTTTTTTTTTTTGTAACTTTTTATGTAATCTTAACTTTTTATTTATTTTACTTTATTTTCAATTCAAAATTCGAAAATTTTAATAAAAAATTATTTAATTTTCTTGAGTATAAAATATTTTTTTCTATTTTTAATATTTATAACTTAAAAATACAATAAATTTCCATAACTTAAAAAATGAAGTTTAGTTTTACAAAACCCTAAATAAGAAACATGAAGAAAAACAGACAAATATTTAAATAATTAAAAAATAAGCAAGCTGTAAACAAAGTGTAAAATAGTTAGCAGGTGTACTTAAGTCTTTGTTTGAGCTTCCTGATTTGGTTTGAATGTGTATAAATTACGTAAACACTTCTAGCTTGTTAATAATAAAAGGCAGGTGGAATTTTATTTTGTGCACAGAAGGATAAGAAAAAAAAACAAAGTCGTTATCGAAAAAAAAAAAAACGATGTTCATTAACATTTTAAATCTACATTTAAAGATAACATTTCTTTACCAGTAATAATTTAATAGCATAGCAATCCTATACTATAATTTTTAAGAAACTATTGATTGGAGAAGTAATTATTTAATTTGGATAGTAATTATATATGCAATTAAAATCATCATTTCTCTGTTTTTCTTTTTTTTTTTTTTTTTTTTTTTTTTTTTTGTAATTTAAAGAATAAAATTAAATATACCTAAAATGAAATAAAATATTTAGATAAATAATTAAAAACAGTTTCTTTAGTTTTACCTTATTTTAAAGTTAAAATAAAACTAAAATTTATTTTTTAAGTTATATAAATTTATTGTATTTTTAAGTTATAAATATTAAAAATAGAAAAAGTTATTTTATACTCAAGAAAGTTAAATAATTTTTTATTAAAATTTTCAAATTTTGAATTGAATTGTAAAATGAAGTAAAATAAATAAATAGTTAAGATTACATAAAAAGTTACAGAAGAAAAAAAAAAAAAAAAAAAGTAGTCCCGCAGGTAGCCTCGAACCCAAGTCATCTGGGTGGGAGACTCGCGCTTTAAGACCACGCCACTCAGGCGCTTACTCGCTTGCAAAATAACTTGTATTTAAAGATTACTGAAACTTTAAATGCTTTATTCTCGAAATTTTGTGGATAGTGGGTCCTACTGCTTTAATATGTTGTTACCCTCATAGTGTACTACAATCCTGCGCAATTTCGTCCCGATCTGAATTTTCTATGTCGTGACCTCTCCTTGTAAGTAAAGTTTTGACGCAATTTATAATTTAAAACTAATTATTATGCATTTTTTTTCTTTTGTCCTCGTTTATTATTTTCAAATTGGAAACATCGCACCAATTTGTCCCCACTTTTCTATATTTTTTTTTTTTTTTATTCTCTTTTCTATTACACAGCGTCACCCACACATTCCCCTAATGGTGACATTTAGAACTTTTTTTTCGGAATTTTTCGTCCCCCATCTTATTTAATCTTCCTACCAGCTTCGTTTCATTGTTGCAATTAGGTTACACTACAAAACATTCTTGCATGAACATGTCACGGAACAGTGTTGCATGATCACAATTGAAATCTTTTTAACCTAACATAATAAATTACAAAACATGTAATTATTGTTATGGGTTAAAATAATGAAAAACTGCCCTTTACCAGGCCGTGTATCATTTTGCTTGGACCAACATTTTTCCACTGATGAAAGTCGGGATCATTTAGTTCGATTCAAAACAACTGGAACAAGTCTTTGCAATTTACGATGTTTGCCTACATAGTTTTCTTTGATAGTTTTATTAAGATGAATCTGGTATCTTATCTACATGTCTCCGGAAATCTATTTTCTTTTATTTGAGAGCACAGGTCAAGGTGTCTGAGTGGAGGCAGTCTAATGCCTCAAAAACTTTCACCTAAACAAATAGCAACACACAGAATCAAATAAATAAATAATATATAAAAATATTAATTAAAGAACATGAAAATTTACTGATGAAGTAATAATTATCATGCAAAATATTTCAACTAAAATATTTAAAACATATTCAATATTATAACACTTAAACATTACTGTTTACATCTTTAAAAACTGAAATACTTTTTGTTAGTTTTAACAACATGAAGCATTCAATTGTCTGAGAGAAATGTTTTGCCAAATATTTTTGTTTTAATCTAAATATAATGAGTAAAACTCTATCACAATCAGCAACAAAATTTGAAACAGAATAAGAAAAGAAAGAATATTATTAATTATTTATAGTAAATAAATACTTTTAATTATGCATAAATCCTACTTCCATCTACATAAAAGTGAAATTCTCTCAGAAAATATGTTGCAACCCATATTTTTCTTCGAAGGTTATTTCTCAGACGTAATGGTTTTTAGTGAGAAGAGATTTCTAAATGCAGAGCAATCTGTTCGGGAATGCGATTAATCAAAGTAATTTCCTCTATGTATGATACAGAGTCACACAGAAAATATTTTTACTTTGCACAATAGCGGCGTTTATGAAAAAGTTTTTGCATTCTAAAAAATATAACCGTCTTTAATTGAGTTAATTACTACACTCGTATTCTTTATTTCTTTTATTTATTAAAATCATGTAAATTATTTAAACAATATGTATTATCGATTTCCTAGTACTAAAAATAACTTTTTCTTTAATGCGAGAAACGCATTTCCTTTTATGTTGTAGTTTTATTTATTTACTAGCAGGCTACGCCCGCTACGCTGGTCACTGTATTTAATTAAATTTTCAAAAGAATTGAATCACCATTTATATTTTATGTCATATTATAAATAAAATAAAATATATAAAATAAAATAAAATAAACCTACATTGAAATCGCTCTAAACCTCACTTCGTTTACCCGTTGCCTATGTCCCCCGCTCTTTATACTATTTTAAATAAAATATTTCTTCCAATTTGCACTCGCTTTGCTTCCGTGGAGGACCAAAATTGTGATGGCATGTTTCCGGAGCATCTCTAGGGGTGAATCCCAGACCGTCGCCAATCGCCTATTGCGCAGAACTGGTGCGATGTGAAAACCAACCAACCATGCATTCGTTTTGCAACAATGCTTTATGGTCTTATGAGAATGATTCTCAAGAATGAATGAATAATTGTTTAGAAATTTAATAGATTACGTATAGGAAATAAGTACATTGTAATTTAATAAAATTATACTTAAAAAAAATTAAAGAACAACGTTTCCATTGAAATGTGAACTAAAAAGCACAAAATATCTATCTTTATAGTATTAAAATGCAGGTTAATAAAAAATCGTGTGAGTGATACACCATAATATTTACATCTTTAATAAAAAAAAAAAAAAAAAAAAATGATTAAAAACTGTTACCACTCAACGTTATACAAATACGGCCAAATCCTGTGTCACATACGATAGAGTTATATATATATAGATTTTTTTACTTGCCCCTAGAACCTGCCCCTGATAGGATAGGAGCCTGGAAACACTTATATGTAGTATTTTCATTGACTATGAAGTCGTGTGCAAATTTTCAGACCAATCGAAAGAACAGAAGTGGTCGAAAATTGAATTGCAAGATTCCGTTACATACATTAACAGTTACATCATGTCAAGTTAATAAAAACATGTTAAAAATTGCAGCTCTTAGAACTTAAAAACTGATAATTTTTAAAAAGTTATTCATTATTCTTTAATTTTAGACTTTTTTTTTTTGTTTGTTTGTTTGTTTAATGTTAGACTATTATTTTAAGATAAAAGAAATCGAATGATATCGTGTCGTGAAACTTTGCAACGTAATATCTTTAAATCTAATAACTTTATGTACATAGTGTCCTCACAAAAAATTAACAGTTTTTAGAGCTCTTTTAAAAATATATAACAACTATGCAGTATCTTTAAAAAATTATAAGTTTTTACTAAAAAAAAAATTAAAAAAAAAATAATAATTTAAAATAAATAAATAAAATAAAATAAAAGGCCGACTTTCATCACCAAAATAGTTAAATCTAGACCAATCCAAAATAGGAGTGGTCCACCCGGATGTGTTCCGCCGATAAATTCTTTGCTTTATTTATATAGATTCATTTATATACCAAGCATAAAAATAAAAATAAAAAGTAAACGAAAAAAAAATTCAATATTTATATAATTTGAAAAGATAACAATAACTGTCTTTTATAAACACATTGCATGTAATTTATTTATATAGAAAGTTTATTTCGTGTAAAAAAATAATAAATAAATAAACATGAAAATTCTCTGATGAAGTAATAACTATCGCGCAAAATATTTTTACGAAAATACTTAAAAGATATGCAGTATTATAACATACATAAAATTTATTAAAAATTACTATTTACATCCCTAAAAACTCAAGCTCTTTTTGTTAGTTTTAACAGCAGGAGAAACATTCAGATGTTTGAAAGAAATGTTTTGTTAAATATTTTTAATTAATCCAAAAATAATAAGTAAAACCATTACAAACAGCAACAAAAGTTGAAATAGTACAGGATTGAAAAAATATTATTAAGTCTTATTTATGGTAAATAAATGCTTTTAACTGAGCATAAATTCTTCCATCTGCATAAAAATGAAACCTTCTCAGAAAACATGTTACCTTGTGAGGTCGAGACTCTAGACCGTCACCAAAAGTTGGGACGGTTAAGGCACTTCGTCGCCAGTAACTCGGCGAAAGTCTTGGTCGAGTTAGTTTTATGTCGGCGTGAGGCTGCAGTGAAATAATTAGGATCTGAGTGTTTGACGAATGGGAAGTGATTGTAAGTTTTAACTGAAATGAAGGGAAAGGATGTTTGTTAGGATGTAGTATAAAAGGAAGGATAGTGAATTGCTAGGGGTAATGGAATGGAATGGTGATGAATTGATAGCTGATTAGTGTGGAGAGTTAAGAGTAATGTTGATAGTGATAGCTTTACGCGTATGATGGTAGAGAGGTGTAGTATTGTGGCGTAAGTTAAGAAAAGGATCAGTCGCGCTTCGGGAATCCGGCCGATATCCTGGTGTGAGAAGAGTAGTGATAACTGAGAGCTACCATCGTCAAGATCAGTGTCGGTGAGATAGCAGCCTTTTATTTTATGTCTTGTTAAAATTATTTCCTGGGGGTTATTAAAAGTGATAATCGAGTTAGCTCAACGCCCTCCTTGCTATTGGATGTTAAATAAACTTTGTATTTATTTGTTAACTTTGTCTCGAGCTCTTCTTATTACTAGCTAATTAAGCAATTAAGTATTCAAGTTTATATTTAAGATCTAGTAAGATCTAAGATCTAGGATTTAAGATCTAAAATTGAGAGCATGGCGTCTAATTTTCCACAGTGGCGCCCAAACAAGTTCGACCCCCCCCCCCCCCCCGCTCGAGTATATTTTACTGGCACAAATAATGTACTTAACTTTTTTGAGGAACTTGAAGAATATTTTGATGTATGTCAAAATCATCTTTCTGATAGATTTAAATGGTTAAAATACTCCTTAAAAGGAGAACCTAAAATGTGGCTTGACCTCATTGCCTCTCATTCTTTGGGTCCAAATCCCACCTATGAAGAGTTAGAAATCAAAATTATAAGCCCATTTTCCTCGAGTGCTGATAGAGCTAAATTAAGGCAGGAACTTTATACACAGAAAATGTCTGTATTTGATAAACCGACAACCTTTTTCCTGAGTAAACTGCACCTAATTAAGCAACTTGACTTACAGTTGTCATTTTTTGAAGTGTTGGACATTATGTGTTGGATATTACAGTCACAATTCAAGATTTTCTAGATTTAAAACCGGCCGCATCTATTGATACTCTTTTTCAAATTTTGGATAAATATCGAGCACGTCACACTCCTAAACCTGCGAATATCACTAATCGCCGGCAAGAAACCGTCAGTGTTGAAAATGAACAGCGAGAAAATTTCGCCCCCCCTCAAATTGATACTTTCAACCGACCGCAACAAGCTAACTTTTCGCAGCGGAGAAACAGTCATTTAAATCAACCAGAAACTGTTGCAGGAAATCAAACACACTCTCATAATACCGAAGTTCAATTTATATGTTTAAATTCTCTTTCTATTTCTTCAGTCAACTTGGCACATTTAAATTCTTCTCAAAGCGTTTCCAATTTAAACTCTCCGTTACCTTCAAATTTAGAGAAGAATGAAAGCTTATAAAACGTGGCGGCTAATCCTTCCGTCAATAGCTCAAATGCATGTTTTGAAACTATTCAGCCAACAGACTTTTCTAGTAGTTTAAATTCACCACATGATAAATTACAGTTTAATTCTAAAACTGTCAAGTCGGCAGATTCTGCTATTTTTATTGATAAATCTTATGCAAATGCTAAACCGGTCGAGTCCGGAAATTTATCTCATGTAACAGGAAAAATTTTCGCAGAAAATGATTTTAAAATTAATGTTGTACTAAATCTTTATTAAAGGCATCAAACTCTTGTTTTCATTCTGTTCAACCAACAGATTTATCTGTTAGTTTACATGCATCTCCTGATAATTTAAGTTTTCTACATGTCAAGCCGACTGAATCCTCTAGTTTAAACGAAAAGGCTCTCAATCAAAATGACCAGTTAAACTGTCTTCAACCTAATTTGCATTCCCCTACCACTGCTTCTTGTAAACTGCTAGATAATTTAAAAGCAAACGTTGTGATTTCAACTACAATTGTCAACTATTTTCAAGCTTGTAAGCCCTCCAAGACCTCAACATTCATGAGTAGAGAGCGAGCTGAATCATCCTCTGACGCTATGGACAGCGTTCCGGGTTCGATCACAGCCCAGGAATGTGCCCTTGCAACGCCTGACCTCCGGCTGCAAGCTTCCAGCCCTGTGATTTCTTCAACGAGTGCAATGGCCAACAGGACTCACATGTTTCATACTAATGCTGTTACAGCGGAAACTTTTGGTCAGGTTGTATCGTTTCTTATTTTATTTTTTCTCAAGTATTTGTTTATCAGAGTTGTACCAAAATGTGCGACATGTCTTGAAGCCGTTTGGACCTGTGAACCTCTACTGAAAGAAATGAACTTTCTGAAACTAAAAACTGTAAAATTCAAAATTTGTGCATGAACTTTCACGTCGAAATTCATGTTTCTGCTTCAATGTCAACATTTTTGTTCTCTCTTAATGTATATTTTATGTATGTATACTAAGTTCTTTTATTTTGCAACCATCACCTGCAGAGCGGGTAATATAAAATGTTTTTTTTTAACCTTTGTAAATATTCCCCCCTTTTCGTATTTCTATACATATTGTATTTGCATATATAAAATGAAATTTGATAAGTGTATAAAATGAATATTTTTTATCGTTAAAACTTTTGTATTCAACTAAAAGTTATCTATATATATATATATGTGTGTGTGTGTTTGAGTGGGGAAATATTTTTTTTTTGGCTATATGCATAAATCACGCTTAACTTTTAACTAAAATCACTAACAAATTAATTTTTTGTCTTTTCGTATGCGATAGCCCAGGAGGAAAAAATTGTTGTATATAAACTATTTTATGTATTCAGAGACAATCTGTCTCGCTTATCTATCTACAAGTTGTAGTTTAAGTCTATTTTTTGATTTATACAGTAAAAAGAGTTTTATATTTTAGAAACTTTCCAAATGGAATTTCCAGTCTTTCCAATCTAATCTGATGTCCACAGTCCTACTCTCCTGTAAGCCAAAGATGGAAAGCCTCGTTTTTTTGATGACCTAAGTTATAGCTGACGTTTTTAAGCCTAGACTGGATCTCTTATGGATGAAGAAATTCCTCATCATAAGTTTCGAAAGATGGCTTGCTTCAGAGAGGATTGCAAGATTTTTTTTTTTTTTTCAATAAACTATTTTCTTTATGTTGCTTGGTTATGTTTAAGCAACCCCCCTGTGCCTTCTTCCTCCTACAACTCAAGTTTAAAATTAAGTTTTCCTTTCTGGAATTACAGAAAGATGATTGTAAGCCCCGTTGTATAGTTGAGCTAACTTATTTGAGGCGTTTTTTCCCCCCGTAGTTTCCGGCTGTAAAGGGCCCTCGTTTTAATTTAAAACTTAAATTTATTTTTTCGAGGTTTGTCTGGTTTTAAGCTTAGGGTTTTTTTTATTCGCCATTGTATTTGAAGCTGTAAGCAGTTCATTGCTCAGAAAATTAAACTTTAATTTTTTTCTAACGTATTTTAAAATTTCAGAAACTAAGTTGTGGCTGCACTCACTCCTATGAGATTTATTAGTGTTTAAATTTACTCGTTAAAACCCGTTGGGGATTTTCCCGACTAAATTTTTTTTCTTGGAGGGGAACTGTGAGGTCGAGACTCTAGACCGTCACCAAAAGTTGGGACGGTTAAGGCACTTCGTCGCCAGTAACTCGGCGAAAGTCTTGGTCGAGTTAGTTTTATGTCGGCATGAGGCTGCAGTGAAATAACCAGGATCTGAGTGTTTGATGAATGGGAAGTGATTGTAAGTTTTAACTGAAATGAAGGGAAAGGATGTTTGTTAGGATGTTTGTTAGGATGTAGTATAAAAGGAAGGATAGTGAATTGCTAGGGGTAATGGAATGGAATGGTGATGAATTGATAGCTGATTAGTGTGGAGTTAAGAGTAATGGAATGGAATGGTGATGAATTGATAGCTGATTAGTGTGGAGTTAAGAGTAATGTAATGGAATGGTGATGATGAATTGATAGCTGATTAGTGTGGAGTTAAGAGTAATGTTGATTGTGATAGCTTTACGCGTATGATGGTAGAGAGGTGTAATATTGTGGTGTGAGAAGAGTAGTGATAACTGAGAGCTACCATCGTCAAGATCAGTGTTGGTGAGATAGCAGCCTTTTACTTTATGTCTTGTTAAAATTATTTCCTGGGGGTTATTAAAAGTGATAATCGAGTTAGCTCAACGCCCTCCTTGCTGTTGGATGTTAAATAAACTTTGTATTTATTTGTTAACTTTGTCTCGAGCTCTTCTTATTACTAGCTAATTAAGCAATTAAGTATTCAAGTTTATATTTAAGATCTAGTAAAATCTAAGATCTAGGATTTAAGATCTACATTTGAGAATATGGCATCCTCTAATTCTCCACAACCTCTCATATTTTTCTTTGATGCTTATTTCTCAGACTTAATGTAATTCAATGAGAAGAAAATTTCTAAATGCGAAACAATCTGTTTGGAAATGCAAATAATCAAAGTAATTTCCTTCTTATGATACAGGGTTACACAGAAAATATTTTTAATTTGCACAATAACGGTGTTTTTGAAAAGGATTTTGCATTCCAACAAATATAACCGCCTTTAATTTATTTAATTACGACACTCATATTCTTTCTGTTTCTTTTATTTTTAAACAATCATGTAAAATATTTAAACAGTACATATAATCAATTTCCTAGTACTAAAAAATAACTTTCTCTTTAATACGAGAAACGCATTTAGAGTTGTAGTTCTATTTATTTATTCATTTTTATACGAAGCATAAAAAAAATTGGGGAAAAAATCGAGATTTATATAATTTGAAAAGATAGCAACAACTGCCTTTTATAAAAAGATTGCATGTAATTTATTTATATAGAAAGTTTAGTTCATATAAAAAATAATAAATAAATAAACATGAAACTCTCTGATGAAGTAATAAGTATCGCGCAAAATATTTTTACTAAAATACTCAAGATATATGCAGTATTATAACACACATAAAATTTATTAAAAAATACTATTTAAATCCTTAAAAACTCAAGCTTTTTTGGTACTTTTAACAGCAAGAGAAGCATTCAGATGTTTGAAAGAAATATTTTGTTAAATATTTTTATTTGAGTCCAAAAATAATAAGTAAAAATCTATCACAATCAGCAACAAAAGTTGAAATAGTACAGGAGTGAAAGAATATTATTGTCTTATTTATGGTAAATAAATACTTTTAATTATGCATAAATTCTACTTCCATCTTCATAAACGTGAAACCATCCCACAAAATACGTTGCATCTCATATTATTTTTCGATGCTTACTTCTTAGATGTAATATTATTTAATGAGAAGAAGTTTCTAACTGCGAAACAATCTGTTTGGGGATGCAATTAATCAAAGTAATTTCCTCCTTATGATACAGAGTTACACAGAAAATATTTTTACTTTACACAATAACGGCGTTTATGAAAAGGATTTTCCATTCTAACAGTTTTAATTCAGTTAATTACTAGATGCATATTCTTTCTGTTTCTATTGTTTATGAATAATGATGCAAATTATTAAAGGTACCGTTAGGGGATTCTTTTTTTTTTTTTTTTTTTTGTAATATAACATAAAAATTTAAGGTGATACGTTAGAGTAATAACAAAACAATTCTAATTCTGCTATTTAATTTTCTTTCTTTCTTTCTTTCTTTCTTTTTTTTTTTTTTTTTTTTTTTTTTTTTTTTTGTTGTTGTTGTTTTTGTGACAGATTCATATTTTATCTATTCCATTTTTATTGATGCGACGTTTATAGAAATGGAAATAGATATTCAAGCTTAAAGAAATATAACTTTTGCCTCTGTACATTTTGTACTGTTTGCACACCAGAGTGTTATTTAAAAAAGTACTTTAAATGGTCCAAACGTATTCTTTTCTTTGACAAAGAAC
The DNA here is from genome assembly GCA_963930645.1 of Salticus scenicus. Classification (NCBI taxonomy): domain Eukaryota; kingdom Metazoa; phylum Arthropoda; class Arachnida; order Araneae; family Salticidae; genus Salticus; species Salticus scenicus. The sequence continues at coordinate 26,040,027 of OZ005648.1, forward strand.
AGATATGGAATGTCTAGGACAGATGGCCATAGATTTTAAAGATTGAAATAAATTTTCTTAGAATGCAAATACAAGAAATATTTATACATATTTAAAATTCTTATACATGTGTACCTATCATGTTTTGTGAAAAACAAAATAAAATAAAATAAATAAATCTTGAGAAAAAAAAAGGGGGGGGGGGGATATAGTTTGAAAAATATAATGGCAGATGGCTAAATCTCCCTCCTGCAGAGAAAAGGTGTCCATACAATGTAAGAAAGAAAAAGTGAAGTTAAAATAATGAAAGGTAACACATTTTTATATTGTTTATCATGAAAAACATATATCAATTTCTGAAGATGCAATTGCATCACGGAAAAAAGTAAGTAAATATCGAATAAACAAAATTTGAAGTATAATTTCAAACCTTCAATTTTCTCAAAAATTTACCATATTTTTGTCAAATAGTTTGTACACATGTTATGGAACCACTTTAATCACCTTTTGCATATTATACAGTCATTCGTTTTGCTGTAGTATTGTATTCTTCTCTACAACCAGCGCAGTATTCCTCATGAAATTATGTTTCCTCGGAATCTATAGAATCTGATAATTCGAAATGCATTTGATCTTTTTTGCTGATGCAAATCTCATGTTTCTGTATATTTCTTGCGTTTATTTTAGATTTTTTCATGGTTTTAAGCTCTTTTATCAAATTTATCTGTCTTAAGGATAAAAGTTGGCGACATTTTCCAATAATTTTTGGAGATGTCAAAACCATAGCTACCTATATACCACTAAACGTGCCATAAACACCATTGAAAGGTTTTATAACAGTTACATGCAAACGTAAATCTTCCGCTTGCAAAACCGATTGCAATGCAAAATCGTACCCAAATATAACACATTGCTTGAATCTCAATTGCAAACACCCTTGAAAATTTGCAAGAGCTTCAGACCTCTTACAAATCCGTTTGCAATTGCAAACTAGAAAAGATAGCGGATATATTGCTCAAAAACTTATATCAACGATGAAAATTAGTAAGTTTAGCGAAACTGATTAAGGATCAAACAAAGACCTTTAAAGAAAGAATTTAAATTCGTAGAAAAATACCGTTTTTCGCAAGAGGCTGCACGATTCCTGAGATATACATTTGCAATAAAACAATATATGAATGAAAATTTCTACTGTTATGTCTATTTTCATGTACACATAACACATTAAGTTTTTCTTCAGATTATGCAATGATAATTCTGGATGTCTTATCTTTCTGAACCAATATTGTAAGTATCGTTTTATTTTTGAAATTTAATTAAACTACTCAATCTTAAAATAAACTAAAGGACATGTAGGTGTATATATATATATATATTTAAGTTATATCTAAATGCTGTTATTATAAATGAAACTATAGTAATTCGCTGATATTTACAATAAAACTTTTATCCAGTGTGGTAGCATTTGTTTATCTTAATCAATGGTTTTAAAAAAGTGCTACACTGGAGAGTAATATTTAGGTTTTTAATATTATTCCATTAATAATAAGTCACTTGAAATACAGTATTATAAAACCTTTCGTTTTATGGATTAAAATTTCTTTTAGTAAATGATGAATAAATATAAAAAATTTTAATTGTGCATTTTCTACTATGCATGACACTTATCAACAAAACGAAAATGTCACAGTTAAATTGTGATATGTTTATTTGTATACCTAATCCGTTCAGTATTTGAATTTCAAAAATAGACAAAGAAAGCAAAATGTTATAGAAATACTTCGAAATGATTCACGTTAATGATATGGTGATTACTCTTCCACACCACAATTCCTTTTTTTGATTATTACACATTTTATGATTTGTTTTTATATAATCATTCAATAAGAAAAATTTACAAAATTTCAGATGAATCAACATTGTTTTCATTTTATGGGGGAAAGTTTATTTTTTGAGTTTAACTTTTTTTAAAGTACACGAAAAAAGTTCCTTATTAACTTCAAAATAAGTTTCAAATTTACTCAAAATACTTGATTATATTTTTTTTTTTTTTTTTTTTTTTTTTTTTCACAAAAATTAAATATTGATTGTACACCAGTTTTTTTATTTACTATATTTGCATTATGTATCAACTTTAGTAAAATAATCCGTCTTTAAACGTATATATATTTTTTCTAATTGTTGCTAAGCAAATATTGAATGCTGGTTAGTCTTGATTTTTTTTCTGATTAAACAAATTTTACCAGAAAAGCAATGTCTATCAATCCTCATTAGATATACAAAAAAATAAAAATAAAAAAATATTACAGTAACAAGTTGCATAAAACTGCTTGGAATAAACATTGGAAAATAAAGAAAATGTTTTATCATATGAATACTAGGAGAGACATTAAGGGATTTGCTATGAGCCCATAATGCAGATAAAATAACTGTACAGTAATACATATTTCACATAATGATTATAGCTATGTGATCTATTCATGTTTTATCGATAAACCATTCTCAGTCGAATAAACGTACTTATGTAGCAGACATTTCACATCGTTGAACATCAACTTTTGAAAGAATATGAATAATGTAAACATTTGTTTTGTATCACATTCATTTATTTATTTATTTTTAGATGTACTGAAATTAATTTTAGGCAATTACCCATTTGACAGAATTGTCGATAATTTATTAGTACATGTGGTCAAAACGTTACTTATATTTTTACTTTCTCTTATATGCAATCTAGAGAAAGTATTGGATTCGTGAAATTTTTCGAACTCCGGTTTTCGATGGATTTACATGTTTTGGGATGTCCTGAACATGATTTGATAATTTTTAGAAAATGTTTGCCTGTGTGTCTGTGTGTATCACGAATTTTGTGGACGAAATTCTTCTCACGAACCAATGAACGAAATTTAACCAAACTTGGTATTTAGTTGGACCCTGACATGCACTGGTGCTGATTATGTTTGGGGATCAATCGCTCAACAGGTGGCGCTGAGATCGCATTTTTTCTAAATTTTTAACATGGCAGTATATGACAAAATTTCGTATAGATGTACATAATGAGAGTTGTTTTTAACTTGTGATTGTAAAATTAATATGAATTATTGTTAATAGTAGTAGTTAACTAGAAGAAAAAAAATTGTGGATGTGGGGGCATCGTTTCCCCCATGGGGGGTAAATTTTCAAGGTGGGTATCTTTCGAAAGACCTCGTCAATACCTTTAAAACGAATGGTTGAACTATAGATCTGTGATAATTTCAAACAAAGTTATCGATTTTTTTTACTTTTAGCGAAAAAAAAAAAAGAAAAAAAAAATCTTTTTTTTTCTTTTTTTTTTTCAATATTGAGAATAAAATGGACTTTTTTTGGATATTTAGTGTTATACTACTACTCTAATATAGAAATCGTCTGCATTATCATGGAAGATAATTTTTTTTAAATAATAATTTTAATAAATTATTTTTGCTGAGTGAATTTGTATAGGAAAATATAGAAGAAAGTCATGTGGTGGCTACAAAGTTTGTTTGTATTAGTTTAGATAAGAGTTTTGTTTTGAAAATGGCCAGAAAGAAAAATTATACAACCTTTATAGTTTGACAAATATTTTTTTAATCATATTAGATATAATAGCAAAGATTACACAAAAGAGATTACACAAAGATTACGCAAAAGAGACATTAGATATAATAGCAAAAGATTCTTTACAAAAAAAATTGAAGAAATAACTTTTTGTTTATTTAGTACTTTTTTTTCATTAATGTATCAAATTTTATCTTTATAAATTTTATTATGTTTTATACATTACAATATATTTTTGTTTTATACTGTATTATGTTTTAGTTCACTTAAAATATGTTTAAAACCATCAAAAAATGTGTCAGACATTATTTCTATATAAATTATCACAATTTAAAGATCTTTGGCAGCATTTTGTTCAAATTTATGTGCACTCACAATAACGTATTCAATTGTTCTCTGCCTGATAAAATACAGTGCTGGAAATAACTTTAAGACCATCATCGATTTTTTTTTTTTTTTCATTCAAAAATGAAAATTTCTTTGTAAGTTACGTTTACATTTAATACATAAAATGTAAGAAATAAAAATAAAATATGAATTTAGAATTTAAAATAGGCATATTTTCGATATAACATAAAAATGTGTTATCCAATCAAATGGAAAAAAACTTTAAGACCAGTTTTAAAAGTGATTGCTTGCTTAATGAGATGACGTCACATTTGCACGGTTTTATGCGAGAGTGTTGTTGGAATAAAAAAGAAACAATTTTTAATCATTTATCTCAGTGTAGAAGCAACTGATATTGTATGTAGAGGAAAATTACTGACAAGGAAACATTCAAAAGGTGTCGTCTTCAAAAAATATTTGAAAAAAATATATATGTGGTTCTACTCTTCATAAAACATCAGAAAGTGAAAAAATTATCGGCTGAAATGAATTACAGCGACCCCAAAAAATTATCAAAAGTTGGCATATTTGGCGATTTCATAGTTTTTGGCGATTGATTTTGAGTCCTTGGCGGAGAGGCAAAACACGGTTCTGTTTGTACAAGGCATTCTCGGTGCTAGCGAAGTTATCGCCTAACAGCGCTAAATCGCCAAGACTGCTTAATTTTGATAATTTTTTGATAATTTTTTCACTTTCTGGTGCTTTATGAAGAGTAGAATCACATATATATATTCTTTTTTTTTTCAATATTTTTTGAAGACGACACTTTTTGTATGTTTCCTTGTGAGTGAAATTCAAAAAGGAAAAATCTTGGCATTTCAAGAAAGTGGAATGAGTGAAAGGCAAAATCCAGAAGTCTAGAACTGTAGTTCACAGTTTCTTGCAGATCCATGCAGGTATGGTGCAAAAAATAGAGGAGGGCCTTAAAAACTATCAGCCAGAATATTAAAAGTGTTTTACTAATAGTTGTTAAAGACAATGCATATTCTTCAGCAATGAAATACTGTTCTGGAGCTTCAAGTAACAGATAGAATTGTTAAAAATGCCCTGAATCGTGCAGAAAACATCAAATATTCAAATTAAAAAGCAAACCTAAGCTTGAAAAACGGCATATTGAAGCAAGATTGAAATTCACAACATCTAATGTTATAAAACCCAACATTTGGCGAAACGTAGTGTTTATAGATGAAAAGAAATTTAATCTAGAGGGACCTGACGGTTTACGAAACTATTGGCATGGTTTAAAACAGGATCGTACGTATTTCTCAAAGCGAGAGCAAGGAGGGGTATCTGGCATGATTTCGGCAGGGTTCTGTGCTCAAAGTAAGACTAATATTGTATTCACTAAAAGTAATATGAACTCTTTTGACTATCGAGATATATTGACAAACAATTTTGTTCCATTAAATGATGAGCTTATGGATCAAAGTTTGATTTTGTTGCAAGGTAATGCGTCTGGACACAAATCTACTTTAATCATTTCTTAGCCAACTGAAAATAATGTAAGTTTTATGGAATTTTTGGCCAAATGTCCAGAATCCAATACATAGAAAACATATAAAACATGTGGGGTATCGTTGCACGGAAGGTATATGAAAATGGTAAATATTACCATTCTGTTTCTAAGCTCAAATCTTCTATTTCAAAAGCATGGGATAAAATAGCGATTCTAACAGGAAAAAATCTAGAAAATTCCTTCCAAAATTCCGTCTTTTAGAAGTAATTCGTGTAAAAGGAAAACACATGAAGCATTAAAAGTTAGAATGCAATACTTTTAATTAATGTTTAGCTTTGTGGTCTTAAAGTTTTTTCCTCCTTTTATATCGTGAAAGAAATCACTTGCATATAATATATAGTTACAACTATTCTTTTTATAAAACTGTGTGAAGATTTATAATTTTCTGTTTATACTATTTTCTATTTCTTTCTTTTTTTTTTTTTTTTAGTAAAATTAAAATTTTTGCAATTTTAACATGTGGTCTTAAAAGTTTTTTCCATCACTCATGAGTAAAAATAAAATGAATTTCTATTAGTTGCATTTCCCACATGGCCATGTATTAAAAATATATTTAGCGCCTCTATTATTAATGCATAAATATTTTACACGCAGTGTACTATACTAAAATTTTAATTAAGATACAAATGGATTAGACAGCTAAAATTACTCATATTAAACTTGCTTGCTATGGAAAGTAATGCATGCTATTTTTTACTCCTTAGACCTATAATGAAGGATTGAGATTACGTTAATACTATGTAGAATTCATTGGAGATCCACTTTATGATATATGCTGATTTTGTTTTAGGTAAAGTTTAAATTACATTTTAATATTATTAAAATGAATGAACATTCGTACACGTAATAGAAAAAATTGTAATGTTATTAAAATCTTTATTTCACTATTAAATACACCATAAATGTAAGATATACCAATTTCAATCAAAAGTCTTATAAAGCGATATTTACTAGCATGCACTATTTTTCTTAAAATATGTGGAAAATAGAGCACAAAAAATACAAATAACCAAAAAAAGCAAACTAAAATTTAAAATATAAACATTTTTCAACTCCGCTGAAATTACCACAAAGTTTGATCATGTGTCTCATAGATGTGTTTTATTGTAAATGTCGTGTGTGGATAATATCAATGGCCGTGTATAAATTTTCAATACACGAAAATAACTAAACCTTTCTTAATACTATTCTAGAATAAAAATTAAATTTATTTACGATTAATTCACTATCATTTCTTAATAATAGCTATTATTGAAATTGTTATTCGAATCTCTAATCATAATTATTAATACTGAAATACAGTAGGATTATAAGTAAATTAGTACAAGTATCATTAATTAAGGTATTAATACATCCACTAGATAGAATAGCATATCAATCGCTTTCATTTTTCTTAAGTTTCATTGTTGTTTTATTTATCCAAATCAAATCAAAAAAAAAAAAAAAAAGAGAGAGAGAGAAATAATATTATAAAGAAGAATCTTATTATGTGTTATAGAAAAGTCATATTTTAATTGAAAGCTCTTAAAATTATATATTTATTTTATTATAAATAACAAAATAAGCCATTAAAAATGAAAGAAAAATAATCTAAAATATAAACTAAATCATAATTAAAAAATATAAATTTAATTTTAGATTAACCTTAGTAAATAATTAAATTACATAGATTACACTTCAACCAGAGGAAATGTGAAATGAAAAGCATCAAGATAATATAGTGGCGAAAAATAATATTTAATATTTCCCCTAAATAAATGGAAAATTAATTACGATATTAAATGAAAATGCATTACTTTAAAAAGCTATCTGCTGATTTATTGCTTCTATTTAGATTTAAAAAAAAAAAAATTCTTCGTAAAAATTTTAGGGCTTATTTAGGATTATTTAAAATAATGCTGAACTTAAAACTTCCTTTAAATAAAACAAACAAACAAAAAAATAAATTGTTGATTTTAGCTCAAAGAAGCTTAATTATGTTTTAGTTAATTGTGGGAATAAGCTAATTTCTTTTAAGCACATTACTTTATTTTTATTAATAACGTTTAATTTTTTTCATTCCTTTATTTTAATAGCAACATGAATTCTTAAATAAAATGTGAATTATCTGGTATAAAATTATGCATATATATATATACATATTTTTTACTTTCTCCTTCATTCAATAAAAGAAAGTATTTGTAAAAAATTTTGACTTCCGTTTTCTGATGGATTTACAATTTCTGGGAGATCCAGAACACGATTTGTCCATTTTTAATAAATGTCTGTCTGTCTGTTAGTATAGCAAAAATTTGTAGCGAAAACATCTCGGGAATTACTGCAGGAAATCGAATATAAATTTGTGTGTTGATGTACCTTGACGTAAATTAGCGTCTATCAACTTTTGGAGTCAATCGCCCTACAGGTGGCACTGCTATACAATGATTTCCGTAATATAAGGGGATGCTATATCTCAGGTTCTATTGAGTATAATAAAAAAAAAAACTTGATATATGGGAGTGTTATTATATAACACTATGCTGATTCTATTTGGATGCATATCGGTGAATATGTGACGCTGCTATACTGCAGTTGTCCCCGAGAACGGGAAGACATTTCAATTTCGATGGCATATAACTCGGCGAAACTTCATACGTGTGATAATCGTTAAAAAAACCACAATATACTAGTTTCCTTATGCAGTCATTATTTATCATTATTATTATTATTATTATTATTATTTTATGAGTAATGTGTACACTACTCAGTTGTATTTCCGAAAGTTCTACGCATAAAGTACTCAATATTGCTTTCGATAAATTTATTTTATAATAAAATAATATCAAAGACTAACAAAATAAAATCAATACCAATGAATTTAGTTAAATAAAAAAGAATACAGAATTATAAATATATTTGAACTTTTAAATGGCATAAGAATGGCTCACTTAGTCAAGCTTTGGGATAAAAATAGTATGTGCATTTCATAAAGGTTATGTTATTTACTGAACATTACTGAACTATATTTACATAATTATATTATTTCAGATGTAAAAGCAAAAATAAAATTACAAGATTCGTATAATTTAATTACTATAATGATTTACTTATTGGGGAAAAAAGCAATCTAACTGAGAGCACATAGTATTAATCTAAAATTAACTAAAAATTTCATTAAAATAACTTTTTTTTTTAAATCTTTATACTTTAATAATATAAAAAGATTTCACTTATTTAATTTATTGCTTGTAATATATTGTGTAAAGTGAAAACGTTTACATAGATATTCTTAACACTGTCCTCCTCTGACTTTAAATGACACAGAATAGTTCTTTTAAACAAAACAACAAAACTAAACAACACTACAACAAAATTTTAAATTTTTGAAATTTATAATTATTGTTAACTAAAATGATTTTTTGATATTCCATTTTTTCAAAGGAAATATTATCTGATTTGATATATTTTGCTTTAAATTACAAACAAAATAAAATTTTATAGCAAAAATTTATTCTACAAATGAAAATTTATCTTACTTTTTCTTACCGAAGCAACCAATAGATCATGTTATGATTAAAAGTAATTTTTAATTTAATTTTTTAACAATCTGCTTAAGAGCGGACGATACTTAATTTCGCCGACAGCCGTGGCCCATGTTATTCTATAGGAAATTTTGTTTTCATAACTGACAATTACCTAATGAATATTTTTCAATTCTGTTTTCACATTCAGAAAACTCATAAGTGTTGAATTAGTACTTATTTTCCAAATTTTTAGTATTTCATTTTGCAACTAAAATATAAGGAAAATGCACTTTGTGAAAAATCACATTTTTGAACTTAAAATGTAAAAACTTAAAAAAAAAAAAAAAAAAAAAAAAAAAAATAGGTAATGAGTAATCGTAGGAACAAATTTTACCATGGAATAACATTGACAACGACTGTCTGCAAGATTGGGTATTGTTCTCTCTTAAGAAGAGGATTTTAGAATTCATAAAACATTTCAAAATGTTATTTTTCTTCTTTAAAATGTTAAATTTGTAAATTTTTCAATTATTTAAGCATTTCTGAAATAAAGATAAATTATCCAGTTAAATAATTTCCATATTGATGATATGAAACTCTATTAAAAAAAAGTAATAATGATATCATCATCATATGCTTTAAATTTTCTAAGTGCATGTTAGATTTCAGATAATTTTGTGTCTTACATTACTATTTTATCAAATCAGCAAGAATATTCTATGACAGATATGACAAAATCTGTAAGCATTTAGGACTAACACATTTCAAACGTCTGAATATAATTTTGACACATCTTGTAATGATTATCTTAACAGTTCTCAAGTATTTAGTCTAAGAGATGTTTGAATGATTAAATGTCAAATATAATTATATACAGTTATTTTAAAAATTACTAATTGATATAAAACTTGATGTTATCTTACATAGTGACAAAATATGAAAGATTGCTTACGAAAATTTTCTCATATTATTCTAATTTATTACGATTTTCGTTTCTGCAATTTGATTGTTGAATAAAATATTTACTCGTGTATTTCTGAACTCTCGATAAAAGACAGAGATTCTTTTATTAAGTTTTAGATGTATAAATATAAAAAATATTGACGTATTAGAACATTATAACATATGCATGGACCACACTGATGTATTAGAACATTAAAATTAAATTTCATCTGTTGCAAATAAAAATAAATTATAGACTGCTTAAAAAGTTTTAAATAAATTCAGGGTGTTTTTCATAAAGTTTAATATTTTTTACACTTTTTATAGTTGGTTACTTTAAGGATTAATTAAAAACATAATGAATACGGATTTCCTAAGAAAGTACCCTTTTTCCAATATAATTTTCTAAAAAAATTTTAATACCCCACCAGTAAACGAGACGTTCTGTTTTATAAGCTCGTAAATTGGAAGTCCTGGGTTCGAACCTAGGTCGTGCTCGTCAGCCTAACCGTTTGGACCTTCCTGTAATTTTCTTCGAAATTTGCGTGAATACGGGCAAGGACCCCTTTAGAAAGACCACCTACGGAGAGCGATTCTTCTAGGACTAGGATCCTCTGGAATGTAATAAATACCAAAACCAGAAAAGATAATTTTAAAGCTCTTAAAAATATTCATTTAAATGGAGTTGCAGCACACTCACAGAAAAATGTTATAGAATTAACAAAAGTTTGGTGCACACAACATAATTTTCTGATTAAATCTGCTCGATTAGAAATTTTGTTTCGTTTAATAAACTATTTTTTGATCCAATTCTAACAAAAATATTTCGTTCTTCTTTACAAAAATTGTTTTTAACTTACAAATGTACAAAATTTATTTTTAAAGTTGAACAAAATATTTTGTTAATATAAAGAATTACATTAAAAAAAAAAAAAAAAAAAAATGTTAGTTTTTTGTAAATGTGTTTACAATGTATCTTGTATTGACATAACAAATTTTATTTTTTACTTCTAATGAAAATTCTATTTAAAACAACAAAATAACATTCACAAAACGCATTTTGTAGTTTCCATCAAATCCTTTCTCTGGGCATCGCCAAATGACTTTATTGTAGCACTAGTGCGACGTAAAATCCACTCATTCTCATTTTTTCTCTGGGAGCTTTACAACATAGCCACTAATATTTTAAATTTATTCTAGACTGTTGTTAGTACCCACCCTTTTTTCACACCGTATACTTTGTAGTGTAATTTTCTTCAATATACAATTTTGATTAAATATGAAGAAAATCAATTAAAAACATTCTGGTATAAATTAAAGAAGTTGGCAGCTATGGTTGCCGTCTGTAATTTATAATGGCCTAAAGTTGGTGATTAAAAATACAGAAAAAAAAGACTGTAAATTAGTTATTGTTAATCTTATGTAGACGAGTCGATTATTTCAATTTTTTATTTTTCGTAATGTTGTTATGACTTTGTTTTTTTTTTTTTTTTTTTAATAGAAAAGTTATTTTTATTTCCTTGTAAGTAAAGGTTTGAAATGAATTATTCTAGAAAAATTGGTGTAGATAGAAGGCGGGTCCTAACACTATTACGGAATAAATAAAATAATTGGCAGGTGTAAAATATTAAATGTATAATATTCTTTTGTATAATATTATGTAATATATATATATATATTATATATATAATATATGTAATATATAATAGTATAATATTATCTATAATACTATGTAAAATATTCTTTTACTTATTCACTGAAATATCTTAAGCGTTTCTCATATTTGGTAATCTATCTAATTTATTCCGACACATTGTTAGTACCTGCTTTTTTTTATAAATTAATTTTCACCAGTATGCAACCACGATTAAATAAGTATAAAATTACTCCTTAAAAAAAAGCGGCGTTAAAAAAACGGTGGGCACTAACAAAGCTTCGGAATAAATAAGAAATAATACCAGCTCTGCATTTTCTGAAGTAGAAATATTATTTAATTTTTATTTCTTATTATTATTTTTATTCAATAAATAAATTACAAATAAATAAAAATAAATATAAGATTTAAAAGAAAAAAAAAGATTTGTATATCATGTTTTAAATTTTTTGATGAATCACAGAGCTCTTATCAACGTGCATAAAATTTTTAAAGTGTGACGTCAGTTTTTGTGAGATTCATAATTTAACTTTTTATAATTTTTTTATGTTCACGTTTAAATAAATGTATTTACAGTAGAACCCCTCTTAACCGGCTTAAATGGGACCGAGGGTAAGCCGGTTAAGCGAAAATCCGGTTAAAGCGGAGAAGAGAAAAAATGTGAGATAATATGCACTTTTTTTTTTATAAATAAATGAAAAATTTAATTATTACGTCAATTTATCGTATAAATTTACAATATCACAGATTATCACATACCTTTAAGATGAACTAGTATTAAAAAAATCAGTAACTTTTTTTTGCTGGAGACGGAAAGTTCGTCTACTTGCAGCATAGTTTCGCCATTTTTTTAAGAGCATCACATCCATGAGAGAGGCCGATGCCTGCTGCTCCACATAGCGCAGTGCCATTTCCAAAGCTTTTATTCCATCCGTATGTGATATGATGGATGTGGCGGAATTGCCGTCGGTGTCGTCGTCCTCGTCATCTTGAACATCTGAGACGGCGCCTACGATTTCGTCATCCGACAAAGTCTCTTGCTGGAGATCCTTGTCAGCGGCCAGCCACTGCTCCACGTCCTCTGCATCGACGTCTTGACATCCATCAAGTCCTGTTAATGTTGACAAAAAGGTGTCCGAAGAAAGTTCTGTTGAAATGACCGTCTCTTCTTCGATATGATTAGTAGACCAAATTTTTCGCCAAGATAACACCAGTGTGGATTCCGGTAGCTCTCACCATGACTCAGCTATCATGTAGATAACATCTTTTATGTTGATCTTTTTCAACAAATCGATGACGCTGATATCACTGCTGTCTTCTTCACACAATGCTGTCAGAAGCTTTTTTCTGTACCTCCTCTTAACACTCTCTATTACGCCCTGGTCCATGGGCTGTATCAGAGCCGTCACGTTCGCTGGCAGAAAGATTGCCTCAATGTCACCCACTTTCCTTTCCTCTTCACTTGGATGGAATGGTGCATTGTCCAACAACAATAGCGCTTTTACAGGCAACTTCTTGGATTTGAGATGTTTTTTTTTACAGATGGCACAAACTCGGAATGGAACCATTCCACAAACAACTCTTGGTTCATCCAAGCAGATTTTGATGAACGGTAGTAAACCGGGAGAGACTTGACGTTGATATTACTGAATGCTCTTGGCTTTTTTGCTTTACCAATTAACATCACTGGTAGTTTATGAGTGCCAGCAGCGTTAGAGCATAGAGATGCGGTCACTCTGTCTTTGCTTTTCTTGTAGTCTGGTGCCGCAGCTTCTTTTCTGGATGCCAAAGTTTTCGATGGAAGCATTCTGTAATAGAGGCCAGTTTCATCCACATTATATATTTGTTCACTGGATAAATTTTTTTCTTTCACTAAAACTTCAAATTTCTTTTGAAATTTAGCCGCTTCATCAGGGTTGGACGATAACTTATCTCCAGATATCGTGAGCATGTGGATCCCGTGCCTTTTCTTCCATCTGTTTAGCCAATCTTTGCTTGCTTTAAAATCATCTTCTCCACCCATTTTCTGATGAAGAAGAACAGCCTTTTCTTTAATGATGGGTCCGCTGATCGGCTTTCCATTCGCTCTTTCCTGATTAAACCATAGAAGAAGCGCATCATCTAGTTTTTCCAGCCTTAGTTTCTTCAGGGTGGAACGGGATTCAAGCGCGTCTTTCGAATCTAATTTTGAGCAAAATGACTCGATTTCCGACCTCTTCTTCTTCCAGTCACCTACAGTGCTTTCACCAACACCAAAAGATAAAGCAATAGATTTCAGGCTTTCACCCTTATCAATCCTTTTTAACGCCTCCAAACGTAATTCCATCGACACAACAACGCGCTTCTTTTTCCCACAACTCGCCATTTTTGAAAGAACTTTCAGCTTTTTTAACACGTTTAGTCGGGAACAAACAATGATCTGTAAGTGATTTCGTCCTTTTGTCGCATTTCTAGTCATTTTCTTCCTTTCACCCCTCGCAACTTGGGATCGTCTGACTCAGCCAATCACCGCACTTCATTGGTAGAACACGTGCCTCCTTCTCCAATGTCAAGGTCAAATTGTGCCTGTCCCTTTTCTGAGTGCAAAAGCGTGTGCGATATTGCACGCAATGTTTCTTTTTGAAAACTTTTATTGTTTATAATATTTGAAAAAAAAAAAAAAACTTCAAATAAATATCGGCCCGGTTAAAGCGGAGAACCGGTTAAACGGAGGCCGGTTAACCCTTTCAGGGGCGGTGGCTAGAGGGTCTATCCACCTACTTTAGAAATTTTTCTCTAAGTGTGCAGTGGCTACTTTTTTTATCCACTTTTATGAAAAGTTAATGTGTACTTCTGAAATTGAAATAGAGATGGCAGAACTACAGTAACTTTAAGCAGGATGTGCCTGTGACTTTTTTAAATGGACAAGTTGCGGGAAAATTTTTTGAAGTTTCTTTTATATATTTTTATGAAAAATAATTTTTTATTCAAAAGTATTTGGTAGTGTAAATATACTGTAATGCACCTTTTAAATACAACAGATTTACATATTATCTTAGATCATTAATTTTAGTTTGATTTTTAGGAGCATCTTTTAGGTGGATAGACACTGTGGCTAGAACGCCTAGCCACCACCCACAAAAAAATCCCTACATGCTGAATTTTTTTCTTTATCAAATATGACTTATAGGGGATGTTTACTTTATGATATATATATATTTAAAAGGAAATTCAATCATTTTTACTTAGTGCCCCTGAAAGGGTTAAGAGGGGTTCTACTGTATTTTTATGTCGAAAGAAAATGAACTCGTAATTTTTTTTTCTCAACAATTAAATCATAGCTAATATTTTAATGGCTATTTTAACGCTATTAGGATGTTATTATTTTCATATTTTAATGAATTAAAAGAAAACTAATCAAAAATTCGAAAATCGGACTTCTAAGCATTGTGTTGTCACCGGATTCTGAGCTACTGTAAAAGTTTCAAATATCTAGCTAGTAGGGAAGTTAGTTAAAATTCGATTGCAAGATTTGTACCGGACAAACAAACAAGAATAGAAGTTAATAAAAACATGGTAATATACAGTAAGTATCGAAAATCTCGATTATTTATTTTAATTGGAAACTGTTTTAAATTTATAGAGATTCGAGGAGAACATTGCGGTAAATTGGGAAAAGAAAAAAAAAAAGAAAAAGAAAAAGTGGTAATGCAACTTTTACAATCTAAACAAAAAAGTTCTAATGTTTCTTTTAGTTTTAGACCTCTAGTATAGGCAAGCGATTAGAAAGTCATCGTTATATGGAAGAGTAAATGAAAAGAAATATTTGGATTTTTTTTTTTTAAATACGTTTCAAATAACTCTTATACGGCTGATAAGTGATTAATAAATGAAAACTGAAAAGTACTGTAAATATTTTCATTACATTCATAATTTAGAAAATTAGGCTAATCTAACCAGGAAAACATCTTATACAGTAATAATAAATAAAATCCAAACAAGCATCAATCGAAAGAGCATATTCAAGGTGTCGACAGTCGAAATTGCTTCTCTAATTCTCCCATTAATAACACTGGTCTACAATGGTTCGGTAACAACGGTCAAATTATTATTTTTATTATTAATTCCAATTTTTATTTAAATATCTGCAAAAAAGTCCCACCATGTCACATTTTTCTGTTAGAGTATCAGAAAATGGCAATTTTCAGGAATTTTTATCGTTTTCACAGTATCACAGGTTGTAACCCTTCCTGCTGCCAACCCAGAGTCCTGGCAAATCAGAGTCCCGGCAACCATGTTTGTTCCATTTTTTTGTTTAAGTATCAGAAAAGGCAAATTTCATTATTTTTTTTTATATTCTTACAATACAGTCGACAGTAAAAGTATCCGAGCACTAGAAAATAATTCCGATATTAAAAAAGTACATTTAATACCATTTTGTTAAATAAATCCTTATCGAATCATTTTCTTAGACTAGCTAAGAACATGACTCGACAAGGATTTTTTTAACAAAGCAGTATTAAGTGTACTTTTTTTAGACAGGGATTATTGCTTCCAGTACAGATTAAATAATCGTAACAAAAAATCTGTACGTGTTACAGATTTTTCGCTATTATTTTTGAATTCTGCGCTACAAAATTAGTTAAAAATAGCTAATTTCATTTTCGTTACCCTCCAATTTTTTTTTTTTTTTTTTTTTTTTTTTAATCGACTAGTGTAATTTTCTTTTGGAATTTTTAGTACCGTAATTTCTGGTAGATAACCCGCAGGTAAGATGTGTCAGTTCTCCACCAGATATTTTATTTAATTGAGAAATCTATACTTTTTCGAAGGAAGAGCTCGTACAAATATAAATTTATTTATCAATTGAAATTTCTGGTGCAAAACTGGATTATATAACCTACGTGGTATCTACCAGAAATTACGGTAGTAAGTTTGCACGATTAATTAAGCGAGAAATTATTATATAAATATACTGGTGCAAAAATTAAGAAAAAATTTTGACTGTCGACATCCTCATATTTAAACCTTCGCGGCGCGAGGTAATTATGCTCATTTAAATTCTACTGTCACCAGAAAATTAAAATGAAAGAAATAAATGACTTTTTCTGCTGTGTTGTAAATGTAAAATTTTGCAAAAGAAAATCTGGGATGATTTTTTGCAGTTGGTGTCATCGCAGCAATGGCACCGCGCCGCAAAGGAATAAACATGTTTTTTGACGCATAAATCAATTTCCCTCGTCAGCTCGTTTTCGTGTTACAAATTCTGAAAGTTCACTAATAATCGAAAAATACCACGCGTTACTAAAATAATGAATGAAATCCAAACAACCGAAAAAGAATAAACAAATATTTTGTTTGATGCATAAATCAATTCCTTATTTCAGCTTCAAGATATATAGTCTATCGAGAAGTAAGTAATGTATAAAAATTTGCTAATGTAGAGTCTAAAAATTAATAAAAGTCATGGTTCACACAGGTTTCATCCAGACTCCTCCCACTCCTTTCTCGTTATTCAGTTTTTAATCAAACTTAAATATAGATTTCTCGAGAAAGGGCTCACGAAAGCAAACAGTTTACATGTCGAAAGTCATGTTAGATTATGCCCTCTCGAACGACCATTTAATTGATTTCTAATATTCTATTGGGATTGGTTTCCTGGTAAGAATAAATATTGTTATAGAATGCTCATATTAAAAAAGGAAAATATATGAGAAATTTCTTGAGGAAGTTACATAAACATTACGACTATGATATAATTGCATAGCTGCAATGACATATTACACTGCCGTTCGGCTTTTGACATGGTGTTGCTGTTCTGTTTGCAGAACATTCGTGCCTACTTTGTTCGTCTGACGAAGAATTGTGCTTTATTTTGACGCGTAACAATTGTTGTGAGGTTTTTTTTTTTTTTTTTTTTTTTTTGTATTTTAATGTTTTTGTACTTTTTTTTTACTTATTACATAGTGTGTTCTTTGTTATCTTTGATCGAAATTTTGTTGAATCGAAAAATATCTTTAAATAACATTTTATTTATAAAAAAAATAATTAAAAAAATAATTAAACACAGATTTTTGTTTTTTTTACGTATTTCTCTGATTTAAGTAAAAAATAATAGTTGAATTTGCAGTAAAAAGCGTAAAACATTTCTTCGCAGCATAACATTTCATCTATTAAATAAAAAGAAACACGAATGCAAGTACACCATGTCGACGCAGTAAAGTTAAAATAAATCTTAGTAATTCGCCGAAATTTTACATCTCCTTTAATTGTAATAAATAATTAAATGTTGAAGAACAAATTCTTAAGTAAAAATACTCTAAAATCAAGAATAAATTATCAAAACTTTTGTGGCAATCGAAAATAAAGGACAAAAATAAACATTTTTTTCCCTCTTTATGAAAGTTGAAACCTCCATTGTTTCAGAAAAAAATATTGATTTCTTTGATATCTATTTCTTTTATGTCTTACAATTTTCTTTAGCCTCTTTATTTCAAATACTTATCGAATTATTGTTCATTTTTTTAATCTTAGGATTCACAGTTCAATTAAAACAGAATGGGTTGTATGAAATTTTTAGCTTCAGTTCCTACTTGTGCAAAAGCTACAGTTGATGAGTTTGAACTATGGCCATTATTAGTTTTAGTAATTGAAATTGGTATAAATTGTTATAGTTTTTGTCAATTTAGGTCTCGATTAAGTAGGGGAAAGTTTGATAAAACGGGATAGTAGTACAAAACGGGATACGTTGCCAAGTGATCCGGCTAGTACTGCTATCGAGCGGATTACGACAGAAACTTGTTCTCGGCCATCGTTACATCATTCTGAGTCCGTCCCGTCTCGAGACCACTAGTTGATGGAAAGCTGTAGTTTTTAGAACTTTTTTATTCTGTTTTCATGGCACTTTCTAAATTTACGTGCGCTGTTTTCTACATTATTCTGCCTACATATATGGGAATACAATTCCGGTGAATATTACATTTGATTAAGCATTTATTAACGAATATTCTCATGTGTAGTCTATCTAATTTTCCTTTCACATTTAGGCAGCAGCCATGTTTATTTTGAAAAGTGTCGGAGTTGGACAAAACGGGACACTTATGAGTTGGATAAAACGGGATACAGTTTTTTATATACTTTTCTCAAGGGACATCATAGGAGTAGACCAGCCAACAAACCTGTCAGGAGACAGCCTACGGACAGACCAACCTGCAACATCCTCAGAGGAGACAGGATTAGAACTCTCTTGTTACCGACCTAAGCTACCCTTTTCCATCTCTCCAAAGTTTGTTCTACCTGTACCTCAAGTAAAAGGACCTCGCCCAGAAAACAAGGCTGATAAGAGAAAAAAAGAAACTGTAGTAATAACATCATCTCCATATAAGAGTAAGTTAGAAATGAAAGAAATAGAAATTATGATAAAACTACAAGAAAATTTAAAAAAGGCTGCTATGAAATCCTTCTAAAAATTACAAAAAGAAGTTTATAAGAAAAGGAAATGGAAAAGAAAAAGAAAAAGAGCTACCAGGTCCAACCAAACCTAAAAGTAGGCCTAAAAAAGAAGCCAAAAGAACGCCTAATCCTGATGTTAAAAGTCAAAACATAGTTTAATAAACATAGTTTAATAAACATAGTCAAGTTTAATAAACCTTTAGGAAGCAGCCAAGAATGCATGTCGTCATTGTCTGAAGATGATACAGAGAGAGAAGAAAACTGCATATATTGTAATACACTGTACGTCGCTTCTAATGCTGGCGAAAATTGGATACAATGTTCTGGATGCCATGAATGGGCTCACGAAGCGTGTTCTAATGCCTTTTTATGCGACTTTTATTCTTCTATAGGCCTAAATAAAAGATCTTCTTTCCCATTTTGTAAAGAAAAATATAAAAAAACTCTTTATTTTATATCTCTGATTACTGAAGACATTGTTCTTTCAAGTGGAAATTTTGCTTTACAGTTTTCTGTCAGTTAATTATGCTTTTCAGTTAGTTTTACACAAAAAATTAAACATTGTAATCCCTATCCCGTTTTATCCAACCCAGGTATGCTAAAACGGGATGTGTAAGAGTTTGGTAAATACTTTTTTTTACTATTTTACAATTATTACAATTAGTTAAAAATATGTTTTTAGTGTGCTTCAATAAATGTTGTAGTTATAAGAAAAAAAAAAATTGCGTAGTTTTCTTCAACATATTTTCCGTAGCAAAAAAAAACAAAAAAAAAAAAAAAAAAAAAAAAACAAGAATGGTCATTTGTCCAACTTTCCCCTATTTAAAATATAAAATAATTTATGATTTTTATAAAAAACAAAAATCATTAATAAATCATTAATTTTTTCAATAAATTTTCTTTTCAAGTTTCAAAAAAGGAAACAAAAAATGTATACTTATTTAGATTCGACATTCTAATTCGGTGACCATAATTCGAGGGGGTGGGAGTGGGGGGGAATGTACGAACATTCACAAAAAATTATTTTCTTGAAAAAAATGCAAAATTTCATTTACCTTCATTAGATTTTATGAAAAAGCTGTAAAGTAATATAATTACACAAAATTCCCATTTTGTATTTAAAAACAACATTTAAATTTTTATTTTATTAATAAAAATAATCTGGTGTGTCACTCACACGACTTTCTCTTACCCTGAAATTTAATACTATAAGTACGGATTGGAGGTTAAGTGTTAAGGTAACGAGTATTGTTATGTAAACCTATGTTAAAATAATTCAATTCTGGCATCGGAACAGCTTTATTTGACAAATAATTCTATGGGAGGGGGGTTGCACCGTTTTATTATTGTACCTACATTTATAAAATATTCAAATCTGTTATTAAATTCAAAAGTTCATTTAAAATTATTCAGACAACTTTCATACGCATCATTACTTGAAACTTATCAATCAATTTTCTAGTAATAAACGTATTTACTTCAAAATACATCATTGTGATCGCCTAAAATTACTTGTTTTTAATTTACTCTAACAGACACAGGCAAAGATCAAACTATAAAACTTGACTTCGGTATTCAAGAAGCCTCAAAACGTATAAATATACATGAAACTAATCGATGAAATTTAGCTTAATAAAATACATTAGTTACCATATGGCTTTGAGGAATTAATTTCAATTCCTGAGCAGCTTTCCTGGACATGGTAAAATAATGTATGATACACTATATTATAGTAAAGCATTTCCTCTAACAAATAAAAAAGAATGTTATTGCTTAAATATTGACAGCCCTGTATATCTTCTCAAAGTTATGTACATATAACATGGTGCACATAAATATAATCCTATGTTAATAACACGCGGCATAACTTGAAATACACTTCCATCAATTTTCAAGTATTGTCGCATTATAATCTAGTTCTTTTGTGCAGCCCTGTAAACGAACAGCGAATGATTTCTATACTTTATTTTACATGAAACATATTTTTACGCATATAATATATATATATATCCGTTTCAATTGGTTTATTGCAGTCTATAGATGTTAAAATCTACTTTCCTGCAATTTTCCCCATGGATACAATGTATTAGAATTCTCTTGAGTGTTCCTTTTCACGAACCATTTGCTTGATCTCAACGAAAATCTTAGCGCAGCATTTTTTTATGATTCACAGTTAGAATACCATGTTTGGACTTTCTGTTACAATTTTTTTTTTTAGATATGCTGATAACAGACAGACACATAGGCAGACGCACAGACAGACACACACACATACCAACCGGTAAAAACAAGATTTTTAGATTCGAGGAACCTCAAAACATGTAAATATAACAAAAACTCCCTTTCGAAAATTTGACCCATAAACAATACTTTCTCTACCTTATGGGTAAGAGAAAGTAAAAAAAAAAGGACTTTCGCATACATAACCAGCAAAAGAGTCTTATGGGTAAGAGAAAGTAAAAAGGCTCTAAAAAATGTCATTTTGATAATAAACTTATACAAATAAAGCCATTAAAATATATGTAATATTTTATTAGATACGTTACGTTATACATTTTCTTAAAGATTCAATAATTTTTCAATAAAGATTCATTAAAGATTCAATAAAGATTCATTATATTTTCAAACAGCTGTTACAATAACACCAAAAAAATTTGCATTTTTAGCTGTTTTCAAATAATTTAATTAAAACTCAATATACTTGAGCATTTCAAGATATTCAAAAACTGCATATCTGTAAGCTTTTTTTTCTTAAAATTGTATACGCTATATCTTCCTCCTTACAGTTTACTAAATGAATAAAAGTATCCTTCTCACTCGGGAATATACAAATTAATTAACATTCTTGCTTTTACGGCAAGCCAATCTTTCGTAGAAAATTGATTCGTCGTAAACAAGTTGTCAGACGGAACAAAATGAAACTGTTGTGATTTAAAACATTTTGCAACAGAGTTACATTGTTATTAAATTGGGTACAAATTTACAGAACTAAACTGAGAATGTGGCTACAATGTTAAATCATCGAAAATATTCTTCGTGCAGGATTTAAAATCTAAGTAAAGATTTAAGTAAAATAGTTTTGGTGTTTTTTTGTTTTTGGAGAGCCTTCTGCCATTTTCTTTATACTTCCCTTTATATATTTTGTTTACATGCAATAACGAAATTTAAATTTTAGTCAAGAGAATATTTAAAATGTTGTTAATACTAAATTTATATGAACTGCGGTAAAATGGTTGGTATAGAGCACCGAGTTCATAAGTGGAAGATAGAAGGTTTGATCAACACCTCCTGCAATAATGCCTCCAAAGTGAGTTTGCGTCACGGAAGGTTGGCCGATTGAATCCAATAAGCACTTCCTATAATATCTCTAAGATGGTGTGAACTGGATGTATTCTGTCTGTTTTTTAGTTGGCTCAGCTGGGAGGCATTATTGTAAGAGGTACTGGATTGTAGAGTGTTCGATACTAGAGCCGGCCGAAGAACGTTGGAAGAATCATAGCAGCTTATGCACGAAAAATTCGTCGTGGCTGTAATGTCTTACTGAATGCAATTACTGAAGCGGAGAAGCCATACCACCCACAGAGGGTCGACTTTAAAAAGTCTGAGAAAGATTTAGTTTTATGTTCCTCATGTTTTTTCTAAAATTAATGGTAGATTATTGAGGAAATATAGGAATTAATTGCAACACACGTAATGATAGTAAAAAATATCAAGCAAAAACAGCGAAAGCATACTATAAAATCCTTTCTGGAACAAGGGCCGAGATAGCCCAGTCGGTAGAGCACCAGACACGTAATTGGAAGATTGTAGGTTCGGTACTCGAGTCGGCCAAAAAACGTGAGTGTACACTAATGGTGACTGGTGCACGTAAAATCTGTCGTGGCCGTAATGTCCTCCATGTTTCCATCAAAATTATACCTTCTGGGGTCACCGAAGCGGAAGAGCCGTCCCTTCCGTGGAGGATCAAAATTGTAATGACATGTTTCCGGATCACCTCTACGGGTGAGTCCCAGACCGTCGCCAATTGCCTATTGTGCAGCACTAGTGCGACGTAAAACCCATTCAACCAACCAACCTTTCTGGAACAAAAACAAAATCCTTAGGAATCCTTCCTAAAAATAAAAAAATATATGAAATTACCTAATAAATTTGCTTTTCTAGTTTATCTGATACTCAATCAACATAACATCATTTGAATTATAGTAATTCAGTGACCATAATTCCGAAAAAAAAAAGTATTAACTTTCGCAAAATATCAATCATACTTTTATTTTATTATTATTATTATTATTATTATTATTATTAAACAATGTGCTAGGATTTGTTTATATTTCTTAGACTTTAAGATAAAGTTACACGATGTTCATGCTTTGTATTTCAAGACAACGTTTAAATTTTCATTTTATTAATAATAAAAATATTTTACATAAACTAATAAGAAAACAGTCATATTAAAAAATATAAAATAATTTATTACATACTGTACGTAATATATTTTCCTAAATAGTCTAGAATTTTGAAAGTTTTCATAATATTTTCAAAATTCTCCCTCAATAAAAATAAAAAAGTTTGCATTTTCAACAGCTTTCAAGTAATTTAATTAATATTCAGTATACCTGGGCATTTCAACATGTTCAAAAACTGTATACCTTTAAACTTTCTTTTCTTAAAATTGTATAAAGTTTATCTTGATCCTTACAGTCTACTCAAAATTTCCTTCTAACTCGTAAATATACAAATTAATTAACATTGTTGCTTTTATGGCAAGGCAATCTTTCGTCGTAAACAAGTTGTCAGGCGCACAGAATGAAACAGTTGTGATTTAACACATTTTGTAACAGTGTTGCATTCTTATTAAATTGGATAAAATGTATCTGCATTATTAAAAGACCGAATATATTCTTCGTGCACATTTTAAAATTAATATTATACGTAAAGCTCAAAGTAAAATAGTTTTGGTGTTTGTTTCTAAAAAACTCTCTGTCATTTTCCTTTATACTTATATATACAGGGTTAGCAAGAAATAAGTTGCTCCCTTCAGACGGCTCTAGAATCCGTCCTATTGGTCCAAATGAGGTAAAATTTTAACTACGGATAACTCAAATGATGCGCTTGATATTTATTAAATAAAAAAAATAATAATACAAAATTCCGCCGATAGATGGCGCTATAACTCAAATGGTACTTTTTTGCATATATTCAAAATCAGAAACAGCATTTGTGTTTCAGCGCATGCCTATTAGCATTATTCTTTGGATAAAGGACAATATCTACGTCAAAGGAGATCAACTCTGCCTGATCTGAAGGACAGCATTCGGCGCCATGTTTTACATATTCTGGCAGAATTACTCTGGTCAGCTGTTGAAAATATGATTATGCGATTACAGCACATTGTTGAACATGAAGAGTATCCTATTGAGCAGTTTTATTAATGTTACTTTATTTTTCACGCATATTTTTAAAGCATATTAAATATGGTTATGTGTATAACAGCGCCACTTACCGGCGGAATTTTATATATATATATATTTATTATTTAATAAATGTCAAACGCAACATTTGAATTATCTGTAGCTAAAATTTTATGTCATCTGGGCCAATAGGACGGATTCTAGAGCCCTCTGAAGTGGGCAACGTATTTCTTGCTAACCCTGTATAGAAATGTGTATGTTTCGTTTACAGGCAATAACGATATTTAAATATTTTTGAAGATAATATTTTAAAATTGATAAAAATGTTTTTAATACTATTTTTATATGGACCACGGTAGCTTGAGAGAGCCGAGTTTGTAAGTGAAAGCCTGAGGATTCGATACTCAAGCCAGCCGAAGATCGACATGTCAACCAATGTTGAACAACTTGGTCCTTACCGCACACTAGTGGGCGTTCCAGTTCTTATGGTGGGCGGTAGAGTTTTGTCCGATACGGAAGCCTATTATGGTACATTTTATAATGCAAACTTTTTCCTACACTGCCATATTAAAAATTATGAAAAACATGATGAAAGTGCAACTCTTAAGCGATTTGTACCAAACGTTGATAGGCTCTATTTTATGTCATGGTGCAACTACATATGAAACTTCGCGAAATTCAATGCATTAATTCTTGAGTATAGCTGTTGAAATTTTTTTCAAACACCTACAGATACACAATTTTTAATGATGTTTAAATCATGTTTAGGACATCTCCAAACGTAAAAATCCACCGAAAACAGAATGTCGATTTTTTTTTACAAATCCAGTATTTTCATATATTGAATATCGAAAAAAGTAAAAAGAAGGTATACAACTCGACGTAATCACAATCCTTAATAGAATGTTTCAAATTTGTACATCTAACAGTTTTTCAGTTACATACAATACATACAATTTAAGATTTGTTTTCACTATCTATTAATATATATATATATATATATATATATACCGGGTGATCCAAAAGTCAGGACAAACTTTAAAAATGAATAATTCGAAAACGAATCAAGATACAAAGATACGGTTTGCACCAAACGGATGGAAAAGAAGCCGGGTTTTGTGTGGTAATGAAAAAAATAGTTCTGTTGGCGACCAACAGATGGCGCTGTCGGATTTCTGATGTAGGATTACGCAAAGCAACAAACGATTTAAAAAGGAAAAACTGCGGCAGGTAATGGTTGTCGAAGCTTACATGCATCGAAATATCGCATTCTCAGTATCTACTTTAATCACGCATGGCCTCCAAGATCTCCCGATCTGACACCCTGTGACTTTTGGCTGTGGGGATTCTTGAAGTCAAAAGTGTACCGCGACCAACCGGAATCACTAGCAGCATTGAAAGATGACATCCGCCAAAATGTGTCTGCCATAACGCAAGAAATGCTACTAAATCCTGTGAACGGTGTGGTGAATCGTCTCACAGCTCTACTTCTGAATGATGGACAGCACATTGAGCAGTTATTGTAGTAATACTAATTAACTGTAATTAAGCTGACTTGTAAGTTATCAACACTTTTTTCATTTGTAAATAATCTTTTGGTGAAATAAAACACTATAGCGCCATCTGTTGGTCGCCAACAGAACTAACTTTTTTTCGTTGCCACACAAAACCCGGTTTCTTTTTCATCCGTTTGGTGAAAACCGTATCTTTGTATCTTGATTCGTTTTCGAATTATTCATTTTTAAAGTTTGTCCTGACTTTTGGATCACCCGGTATATTACTTCATATAAGGAATTAAAGATAATTAAATTTAGGGAGAGTTAATTCACAACTGTCCTCGAAATTATGGTTATTTATCCTTTCCGGTAAAGGATAAATTTAATAATCACAACATTTTATAAACACATCACTATAGCTTATACTAGATGAGCCAAAAGTCCTTGATGCATTTTAAACTTAAATATAAAATAATGTAAATGGCATATGAGAATACTGGTTGCATTACCATGCTTTCAATGCGAAAATTCAGTTGGAGAAAAAAAAATAAAAAATAGTTCCAAATATTCCCTTTAGATGGTGCCATTTATTACTAAGTTTTAAAGATTCTGAATGAAGAGGAACTGGACATTGAACAAAAATGGTGGACATTTATTCAAAAAACACTCGATTGGAATAATACGTAATATCTTCTTACTAGAGGCTACATGCAGAGACTTTTTCATAAAATTTGCAAAACGTAATAGTATCGTATAAAACAGAATGAGCAAACGTGGCGGATCAATCGTTGGGTCAATGTCCAGTTTCTTTAATTTATAAATCTATTCTTGTAGATTTTCTATGGCCATCTCGGTACCCATGTTTAATTCCCACGATTTTTTTTTCCTGTTTGAAGAACAAAGTGTGCAAATATCCCTGTATTTGGCATTAAATTATTGGCACATGTAATGCAGGTAATCCAATCTGTTCTACAATCAATGTTACGTACGTGATTATTAAACGTAATTTCCGTTTAGATGTGGTTCTAGCTACGAAGGGCCTACATATTGAAATATAGCGGTTAATTCCACAAAATAAATGTTTTTTAACTCATTATCAGCGAAAACTTAAATATATTTCTTTTTTAATTATTAAAAATTTTAAGATTCAGTAACGGATATTAAAAGATCAAAATAATTTCAAACAATTAAGCATATTATTACTTACAAAACTTTGAATAAACACCATTAAATGCAATAAACTCGCAACAATTGTTTCGGGTCGAAAGAGTACACGACCCTTCATCAGGCGTACAAGGTAAGCACGAGTGCTGCAGTCAAAGTCGGTGCGTTACCGCTTTGACTGCAACACTCGTGGACCTCTGGGGAAACAATAATTACTGGAATAACATAAATAATATTAACTGAAACTTTAAATATACATGTTCTAAAATAAATGAATGCAAAAAAAAATTACACCAGTGATCAATCTGATATTTTCTTCAATTTCAGTGCAGAAAAAAAACCCTTATGGACCCCCTCCTTTTTATATAAAATTGATTTTTATAATTTACTATTTATACAGAACTTCACAATTTGACCCATGGGAAAAATATGCAAAATCATTTTAACTATTTAAATCAACACTTATTTTTTAAATTATGTTTTATATAGATATATGAACACAATTTAAAATTTAAACTAATCTGATAAATAGAAATTTAATTGAATGTGAAAGAAAAATCC
Source organism: Salticus scenicus (assembly GCA_963930645.1). Taxonomy (NCBI): domain Eukaryota; kingdom Metazoa; phylum Arthropoda; class Arachnida; order Araneae; family Salticidae; genus Salticus; species Salticus scenicus. Next base: position 26,067,647 of record OZ005648.1, read on the forward strand.
AGTAAAAAAAAAAAAAAAAAAAAAAAATTACAAGAATTTAATTGAATTAATTTATGTTCAAAATAAATAAATAAATAAATAAATTCTAAGAGTAAAAATTCGAAAAAGAATGCAGCTGCATTTCTCTATAGCTTTCTTTTAAAGATAAAGTCACAAATTTAATTAATACTTGGTTTAAATTGAATGCCGTTAATGCATCTATTTAATGGAAAAACGATTATTTTTAAATAGCTTATTTATCAGACGTGACTTTAGAAAGACAATTAAGTCTAACGCTGTTTTATCATCCAATTAAAAATTCAAGTAAATTTACTTTTTGAATTTGCTATTTATATTGAAACTTTATATTTGATTCAAAATAAGTAAATTTTTAGCTTATTTAAATATACCTGACAACACATGCAATCTTATTTATTGGGAAAAAAAGTTTTAGAAGTTTAAATGTTTAATTTTCGTTTAAATAAACTTAATATACACATATTAATATAAATTATACAGTCGGTAACAAAAGTGTCCGAACACTAGCAAAAATTCCTATGTAAAAAAAGTACACTTCCTACTGTTTTGTTTAATAAATCCTTATCGAATCATGCTCTTACGCTGACTAAGAACAGGATTCCACAAGGATTTATTTAACAAAACCGTATAAGTGTACCTTTCTAACATATGGAATTTTGCTAGTGTTCAGACACTTTTGTTACCGACTGTACATAAAAAACTTTATTTTACTAATTTGTAAATTGCTAAAATATTTCAAAGAAAATTTCTTAAAGTATGATCGTTGTGACTTATAAATTAACTAGAGTTATAAAAAATATAAGAATATATATATATATATTCAGGGCGCGAAATTTCCGCTCGCCAGCTCGCTATTGGCGAGTGGAATTTTTACTGTGGCGAGTAAAAATTTGGTCAAGTTATAGATAGAATTATTACACGATACGGTGAGAGAAAACATTCTTGTTATAGATTTAAATATGGCAAAATCTTGTCATCTTATAACCTCACATTTAACCTATCTATTTTTTTAGATTCTCGGAGAGCCGAGTTTGTGTATGCGCGGCCCAAGATTGCCCCAGCCTGGGATATTAAAAATGCTTAGTGCATACATAAAAGTTTTGATCTCTTCGGTTGTTTCGTTTCTCCTACTGTTATTTCCCCAAGCAGAGTGAGAATAGATGAGCAGAGAGCCTCTTTGCCCGTCGCCCACTATCCCGGAGAAAAGATATTCGAAAGTTTGCCTATGCAATATTGTCATGAGCCCGAGCCCTTTTAAAGATACTGCCTATGTTTATTTTGTTGAATAATGATCAAAAAACAGTTCACATTTTCCAGTTTTTTACTGAAACGTCAATGATTTACTCTTGTAATGATTTGTAAGCAACGATTTTATTGAAAAAGTTATTCCGAAATGGCTATTTAAAATGACAACAATGAACAAGTTATACCCATCGACATTCCGTCTATTACAAAAATAAAATGGATGAAAAAGACATTTCTGATGTAAAAAGTTAAATGAATAAAGATGTAAATAAGGAAGCTTAATCTTTCAGAATAAAAAGATTTTCACAGGATATTGTTTGTCAAAGAGTTTTTTTTTTCTTTAATGACTCTTTGCATTTATGTTATTAGATATTTTAATCTTTTTCAAATCTCAAATACAATACATTATAATGATTTTTAATTATAGATGATTATGAGACATGGTGATATACGACACAGTTTTAATATATATAGTTTTAGGCATTTTTGTAAAAGCCCTCCACATAGTTAGGAAAAATAAAAAACCCAAAATGCGTAAAAAAAAAAAAAAAAAAAAAAAAAAAAAATGACAACCCTATCTTGTGGCGAGTAAAACTTTTGTTTCGTCGAGTGTAATCTGAGTTGAAATTTCGGGCCCTGTATATATAATGCCATAAAAATCATGTTATGTATAAGGAATTTTAACTCTATGAAATTATTATAACGTTCCATAAATGAACTATAAAAGAAATTGAGAGAGAAAAGGAGGTCCTGTACGAGCCCTGGTTTAAATTCGCTTTATACAGACATTATTATTCTATGCATTTATTTAAGATGTCAGCTTTTGGAAGAATACATACATAAAAAACATATACATACACACACACACACACATATATATATATCATTATTTTAAATAAATACGCGTGTACAATTGCAGAGCTGCCAACATTTTAAACTTTTAAATCAGAATTGACACCAGTATACCTATGCAATCTATTTTTATGAGTTAGTATTCTTGTAATAAAGTCGCAATTTAATTTATGGAACAATTTAAAATTATTTAGTTATTTTAAAAGTATTTATCCTCCTTTTACGAAATGTGTACTATTAACTAATAATTAAAAGGAAAATTAATAAATAAAAGTTTAATTGGATTTAGAAGAAATTTCTAGTAAATAAAAAACAAGATATCAAAAACTTAAACTAATTTATATTAAAAAAAAAAAAAAAAAATCGAAATGGGAAAATTTGAAATTGAATGGAGATGTGTTTTTCTGTGTTTTTCTTTTAAAGATAAATATCACAAATTTAATTAAATCTTGATTTTAATTGAACTCATTTAATGTATGTATATAATAGAAAAACAATTATTTTTAGGCTGTTTATTTATCAGGCGAACTTTAGAAAGACAATTAAACCTAACGTTGTTTTATCATCAAATTAAAAATGCAAGTAAATTTTCTTCCCAATTTGCTTCTTACTTATAGAAAAACTTTATATCTTAATAGAAAGAATTGATTTTTTAACCCACTTAATTTTAATTCACAATACTTAAGATCATATTTACTGAGACAAATAAATTAATGATTTTTATTTTTTTAAATTAAATATTTAACAGTTATTGTCACTTTGTTGACTAAACATTCTTTAATCTGAATTATAACAAAAAATATTTAGATTAAGCTTTAATAAAATATTTTGCTGAATATAAACAATAAATAATCTACACGTATTGTCTATAATTATCCTCTCATTCTATTTAGTTTGATTGCTTAAAGAGTATATTTTTCAGAGAAATAACAATAAAGCATAAAAAAAGCTATAAAAGCTAAAAGCATAACTATAAAGCACTTTTTAATGACACTATGATGTATATTTCTACTCAAAAAACTTTTATAATTCCAACTTTTATTTTCGAAATTTTTGTTAAAGCTAATCTTTTATAATAATTTCAACAGAAAATATTTCTGCCTATGGATAAAACAATATTGCTACGAAAAACTCTTGTCGTACGTAACGAAACGGCAAGTTCTAGTCGGTGAATGCTCCTTTTCAACGTACTTTCTCAAATCAGTACAGCAAAATTGATTATGACGAATTCTCTTTGTTATTTCATCGAATATTCTCGTGGACAGAAGAAGATGACACTCGTAACACAAAAATAACTATACGACGAATGTTCTATGCTCTGTTCGCCGAGAACTGATAGCAAAAGTAAATATAGCAACATGATTCTTTGCAATACTGTTGAATGACTGGCGTTGGATTGAAAACAATCGGCGTCTCTCTGACAAGCGAACGACTTATTTTTTCGTTTGTTTATTTCGTAGCGGTGTTTTTCTTTCTTCAGGTGTTTAATAAGAATTATGGAAAATGAAAACATGGAATAAATTCCTCGGAAGGAAAGATAAATGCAATGAAACCAGAAAATAGTTTTTATCCAGCTGTCACAAACTATACTCCCTTACAAGGCAGGGAAAGCTAACCTTCGGTCATTATAAACAGAATCGCCCATTCAGCAAGAAAACGTAAATCTGACAAACTCTGGTGATAAAACAGCAACCCTTTATATTTACTTTCGCTATCAGTTCTCTGTGAACAGAGTATAGAAAAGTTCAAAAAACTTGTTGCACAGGAGTAAAGCAAACAACATCAAATACTTCAGAGCAGAAATCTTCGCTAACACACGAACAAAGTCCCAAAGCGCAATCACTCAGATTAGGTCTCTGAATAACTCAGAATCGCAGCAACTACGCACTTTTCCGAAGAAGCCAATTCACTCCTTTTTATACCTTTTGGCAATGGGATTTGGCGGCAATTTCATCCAAAATGAAATGGAAAGTTCTAGAACTTGGCTTCCGTGCCTCAAGAAGCTTTGAAACTTCAGGAACACTAAACTACTGTTTTTCGACACATTTGATCGCCGTGTTTGTCGCCAAGGCTGATTCCACTGGAAATGAAGGAATTGCGCTTTTATTTTCACTTTGACTGCAAAACGACTTTGACTACAGCAGAACAACTGATGCAGGGAAAAGATTTAATCCATTGTAACAATATGTTAAAAGCTTGTGTTATTTAACGAAGATTTTCTTTTAAAATATTGTTCAATGTAATATGAAGAACATCACTGTTTATATACATATAATTAAATTTTAAAAACACCAAACTCCGTTTAGAGTGAAATGCTCTCTTTTCTTTAATCCATTAACCGTCTGACTAGTACGTCTTGGAAGGGGGGGGGGGTCTGTACGGTCTTTAGAATGCACTAAGACGATGGATTTTTTGCTACAAATTTAAAGATAAACCTCATTATTATTTATGATCTTCATACTTTAAGAGAAAATCTTATAATATACAAGCAACATTTCTAAAATTTTATAAGTAATAATAGAAAACATTGTTCATATTTTTAAAATTTTATTTATATCAATTACGTGTTCCTCTCCTTAATTAAATTATCAAAATTAAACCAAATTATAAATTATCATTAGTTTATCATAAGATATTCTTAAATATCCTTTTATTTGTTAATTTTACATCCTTTTATTTGTTAATTAAAAATTTTAATTATAAAAATCTTTTTGAGAATCAATGATTTTATAAGATAAACTGGTTTTAAATGTCATAGGGATTCTTATACTAGCATCTGTATCGATTAACTCTTGTAATTGCATGTCAAAACGATCTTAGCAAATAAATGAGAAATTATAAAGACATAGAAATAAGCAACATTAAACCAGCTCGAAGATAATTGCTTTGAAAATAAATTTTCCCTCGAATTAAATTAAATGTTTCATTTTGAGACAATTAATAAAGCAAAGCTGTCATTTGCGTGTAAAGTAGCGCTAATTTAAGCTTGATAAATGATTATTTTATCAGTTAGCCATATACAAGTAATTAATCTGGACATATAAAACATTATCGAAAAATTTTTATAAAGGTACACATGTGCTTTCTGGTTTTATAGAAGAAAAAAATTCCATTAAAATGTTATTGAAATAAAAAGAATTATTAAGTAAATAAATCCCTCTTTAGTGCAATAAAATTACGAAAAACTTTTTTCTTTTTACGAAAAATTTCAGAATTATTTTAATCAAGATTTTTTTTTTTTTTTTTTTAATTAGAAATTTCGTATATACTATTTACTGAAATTTGCAAAAAATAACTGACGACCGTAAAAAAAAAAAAAAAGTGTGTGTTTGTGTGTGTGGAGGAAGGGGGGGGGGCAATTCATTGAGTTTTAGGAGAGACATTTTTATAAAATCACATTTAAATAACTATCTACTGCAAAAATGAAATTGACATTTAGTGTTAATATAGACTATGTATAGACTATGTATAGACTATTTGTATAGACTATGATATGCTTAGCTTTCATTATATTTGCAGGGCTACACTAAAATATTCAGATATATTCAGAGCTGATATTAGAAATTGCTAGAATTTAATTTACGTTTATATTAAGCATTTTTAATACTTTCCAATATTATTTAAAAGTGATTACAAATTCTGTAATCAATTTTTCTCCCTTTCCGCCTTTCTGTCTGGCCGTTGTATGGTAGCATTGTCAATGAACGAGTGCGTACAGTTGGAAAAGTATTAATAATCAATGCATACCACAGGATTTATTTCGTTCCCAGACTACTTGATTTAGATAAATTTTATGCAGTGTGATAATGCAAGTAAATGAATCTGCCTCCTGCATATTTTATTAATTAATTAATTCCTTTTTTTCACTTGTGAAAATTTCGTAAATATCTATGATCCTGATTTGTAATTTTGATTGCATACACTCTATAACAAAAAAAAAAAAAAAAAAAAAAAAAAGACGCACCAAGAAGAAGTGGGGACAAAAATTGGTAGATGGGGAGGAATGGGTGGTCCGAATAGGACACAAATTGGTAGATGTAATGTACATGTGGAGAAAAACAATTGATTACAGTTTCAGAAAATTTGAATTATTTAATCAAGAGAAAGGGCCTCATAAAGTGAACAAATCAATAACGCGTTGGTCCACTTCTGGCCGTTATGTACGCAGTTATTCGGCTTGGTATTAATTGATAGAGTTGGCAGATGTGCTTCTGTGAAGTATCGTGCCAAATTCTGTCCAATTGTTGCGTTATATTGGTAAAATCCCAAGCTGGTTGTAGGAACCTTTTTCTGATGCTCCAACCGTCCTCAGTGGAAGAGATCCGGGAACTGAGCTGAACCCCACTGAGCCGCCTATTAAAGATATCTGAAGTCACTGAAGTACCAGTTGCACGTAGGATCGACGATAATGACGAATTGGCGGTTGATGCCATCAATTTGTGTCCAGTTTGCATTACTTCTTCTTGGTGCGTCACTTTTTTTGTTATAGAGTATATGTATGTACAGTCGGTAACAAAAGTATCCGAACGCTAGCAAAAATTCCTTTATACATATAAAAAAAAATATTTAATATTGTTTTGTTAAATAAATCCTTTTCGAATCATGTTCATAGTCAGCCTAGAAACATGATTTGACAAGGATTTATTTAACAAAACAGTATTAACTATTATATATATATATATATAAATCACGTCAATTTACTACAAATTTTGAATATATGCATTTCCATCAACATGATTTTAATAATATTACTGCGAAAATTCTTAATTTAAAGAAGAATTTGAATGAACATTTCTTACTTGAATCACAATATATTAAATCAATGAATACAATTTATCCTTTTGGTTTAAATTCTAATGTATATAATAAATAACATATTGTTTATTCCAAGGTTTCAAAAATTGATTTTTACAGTAATATTTATGCAACATTAAATCACTCTTTATGTAAAAAGACTACTAGAACTTCTAGGGGTTCTTCTAGGTCGTCTTCCCAACTTCTGGATATTTCATCTATATTACAAAATCTCAAATCTTTAGAAAGTATTTTTCTTCAGTCTTATAATTGGAAAGATATACGTAATTTTATATTTGGAATAAAAAAGAAGTCTCTTCTTAAATATTTTAAAGTATTCCATTCTCATTCTTCTGATTCACATTTCAGTGATGTATTTTTTGATATTTTACACTATAGGGCTGAGTGTTTTAATATTAAACTTGACTTAAAATCTGGTCAAAAAATAAATAACTCTCTCTTGGTGATAAATTTTTCTCATTCTGTTTTTAATAAACTTCATATTCACAATATCCTTAATGATCCATTCAATACTTTTCCCATCAAAAACGTCAGGCAGAAAAATATTTAACTACAATAAATTTGCTAAATTTCTTACTTCTAATGAACAGCCTTCGAGCTATTGTTCTGATTCCAAATATGAATCTTTTTTCAATCCATCTCATGGTCATATTATTACTGGCGATATCAATATTGTGGAAAATCTTACTTTAAGATCTTTGGTGAAGTATGGTACTAAATTTCATATGCCTTCAAAATTCAAATTTATTGATATCATTACTCAATTTAATTTAGACTTGGATCTCTTTATATACAAAATTGCTATTGATTATAATAAACCAGTGGAATTTTTTAATGAGTGGAAATTTAAGTTACTTGAAAAATTTAAACTTGATTTAGTTTATAAGATGCACCATCTTTCTAATATCAAGTACTTAATTTCAAAGAAATTAATTCAGCAAATCTAGACTTACAGTCTAAATTTATTATTACTTATGTTGACAAGGCGGCTAATAACTATGCAATTATTTGCAAAAAGTATTATAAACAACTTCTTTTTGATACTATGGATACTAGTAATATTTTTGTTAAGATTAATGACAATATAGAAATTAAAAATAGGCATATATTAAATTATTACAAGTTAATAAATATTCTAAAAATAATAACTATAATTATCCTTATTTAGTAGTAATTCGAAAATTTCATAAAGATCCTATTAAATTTCGTACTGTTACTGTTGCATGTAATGCCTATACTTCTAATGCTAATATTATGTTGTTAAATATCCTTAAAAAATTACATAGTTATATTGTTTCTAACAAGTGTAATTTTTTTCTAAAAAATAGTTTTCAGCTCAAAAATAAAATTAAAAATCTTACTGATATTACTGGTATAAAAACATTTGATTTCAATGATCTTTTTAATAATATTGTTATTAAAGATATGTTTGAAATTATAAATAAACTTTTTGTAGAAAATCTGCAGAATCTAAATCTAAATAATAACATAACTCCTTCAGCCTTTAAAACTCTGACTAGGTTTATCCTATACCATAACTATATTTTATTCAATAATTCTTTATATAAACAACGTTTAGGATTGCCACAAGGTGGCATTGCTTCTAGTATATTAGCTGATCTATGCTTATATTATTATGAGCGTGACATTGTGTGTACTAATTTTAAATTACTACGATACATAGATGATATAATTATATTATATTTGGATAAACATCACACCAATCTAGACTTATCTGTTAATTATCCTGAAAATCTGTCTCTTAGTAGTACTGATTTGGAATCTAGTGTTATTAGTTTCTTAGATTTAAGAATTATTCTTAATAGTAATAGCCAATTAGAATTTGATTTATATGATAAAAAGAAAGATTTCCCCTTTAAAGTAAACTTTTTTACTAATTTTAAAACATGTTTACATAAATCAGTTTTTGTCATTATTCTTCTTAATTTTAATCTACGTCTCAAATATTTAGTGTCTGATAAACATCAAAAAGTACAATTTCGATTCTTTAAAAATTTAGCATTAATTAATGGATATCCGAAACACTTAATTAAAAAAAAATTTTAATTATTATTTTTTTCCTCACAATTTTTATTCCAATTTAAATTTAGGTCTAAAAAAATTAGGTATTATTTTATGGTTAGTATGTATTCCCATTATCTTTCCACCTTCGTGGCAAATGATAGTCGTAGATGGCAGCACTATTCAATCATCTACATTGATTATCTGAATCCTAAAAAAAAAAAAAAAAAAAAAAAAAAAAAAAAAGAGTTTTTGTCTTCTTTTACTTTGTTCCATGCTTCCTGGCCATTTCGTACAGACATTATATGTATTTTATTTCGATTTATTTTATTATCTATTCACTTTACTATTTATTCATTTTATTTATTCATTTTATTTATTCATTTTATTTTATTTTATTTATTTATTTTTTCCATTATTTCCATAACATTACTGTAGATGGCAGCACTATTCATGTTACAATAATTATGAATAATAATCTGAATCCTTATTTAAGTTAGGATTCTACCTGAATAGCTCTGTGAATTCTTTATTTTACTCCATGTTCACTGCTATTTTGAACTGACTAACTGTGCTTTTAACTGATATCTGCTTGTTAAATTTTTACATGTGTCTCATTAATTATAACTTTGAGTTGCATCTTTTTCAATAATAATTTTTTAAGTAATTTTGAATTATTATTTGAAGTGGTGAGTTTATTTTGATCTACGATTTTAAATGGTTTTGGATTATCATATTTAGTGAATTGTTTTGTTTTTTTATCTTCGTTTTTTCTGGTTTTACTATGGGTGTTTCGGGCCTGTGAACAAAGAAATTCTTAGCTTTTGCTTTCTTTGTGACAGAAAAACATCCATTATTTAGCATATTTGCAATCTACCAGGCCCTTGAAAACGTTAGAATGCAAATAATGTTTTTTTCTCATCCCAATTTCCAATAATTCATTTCGATATTACTTTCTTTCTTCCTTTTTTGGATTGATTTGGGTAGTCTTCGCTTATGATCCGAATAATTGTTTTAATACTGATATTAAATCATCTTTAAATTTCAAATTTTTGCACTGATAATATTGTATTACTGTATATATATATATATATATATATATATATATGAATTTTTGCTAGTGTTCGGACATTTTTGTTACCGACTGTACAGCCGCGCACGCATTCAACATTACTACAGACATTGAAGTTTTGGCTCATTTCCGGAATAACTCGTACTTTTCAATTACTGAAACTTTAAAAGATTATTTCTCGAATTGTGTGGCAAATGCGCGCTACTACTTTAATACGTTTTTGCCTTAATATTATACTACAGCTCGGCATAATTGCGTCCCAAACTGATTTTTTCAAGTGGTGATCTCTCCTAGTATGTATCGTCAGCGCTGGCTAAATTGGGTGCAGTTTCCGTTTTAACGAAGGCATCGAAACGGTAGACGTCCGAATTGGACTAGTAGTCAGATGAACTTTAAACTTATACTGTGGAGAGAGCTTATCCCACATTGATGATCCCACGAATTGCGTACTTCACTGTGCTGATTTGAGTTTATGCTCTATTGTAGTTTTTCTTCACATTAAGGCTAATTGTACTGGCTGATTTGAGTTTATGCTCTATTGTGGTTTTTCGTCACATGAAGGCTAATTATACTGGGAACTACACTTTAAAGTAGATTCTGAGTAATACAAACATTCGTGCTTAACGGCCCTCTTCACTTACCGTCGCCGAAAGCCCGTTATTCTATGGGGAAATTTTCTTTGGAAATAACTTATTAACTAACACATATTTTATTCAGAAAATCCCCAACTGTTAAATTGACGGACCTTTCTTAAAAATGTATTTTTTTAATTTTTAATATTTTATTTTAAAATTCAAAATGAAAAAATTTCACATATTGAAAATTCGTATTTTGCAGCTTCAAAATAAAATATAAAAAAGTAAAAAAGTAATTTTTTAAAAAAGGTCCCTCAATTTAACAGCTGGGAATTTTCAAAATGTGAAAACAGAATTAAAATATATGTATTAGTTAATAAATTATTTGTAAAGAAAAATTTCACGTAGGATAACATTAGCTTCGGCTTCTAGAGGCGGTGAGTGAAGCGGGTCCTTAATGCTCCGAACGTAAGCAGATAACTTAATTCTGAACGAATTCAGACTTATTAATATATATTTTTTCAGTTTTGTTACAACAAATATGTTTCATTAATGAAAACAAGTATAATTCGGTTTCGAAGCCAAAGCAGTAATTTTTAAACTGCAGTAATTTTTTAACCCTTACAAAATTGATGCAGCTTACTCGCACAATATTTTGTTAATTGCATGATTACGAGAAACTGGATCTTTAAAAATTTTAAACCATAGCAGAACTACCGCATAATGTATATCGAATTTAAGTTTTGTTTTTCGTTATGTTGGAAGAATAAGATAAGTCAGGTGACCACCGCAAAAGTCAAATTTTATCATCATAATTTATCTTAGGAAAACATAAGCCGTAATATGATAGCAACCCATAACATTGCCATGGATCGATAAATCAATGCTACATGTTAGTTGGTTATGAGGATTAAGGTCGATTGATTGCATTGGGGTCCTAGGTCTGATGGGGAGTATTTTCCTTGGGGGTCTTTCTACAGGGTCCTAGCCCGTGTTTATGCAAGTTTTGGAGAAAACCACGGAAAGCTTCGAAAGGTTAGGCCGACAAGCGCGACCTGATATCGAGCCTGACACCTCACGTCTATAGCTTTGAGAGCACAACCACTCGGCTGCTCAGCGTTACGTGTTTTCTAATACACCTGTCTATTTTGAACGATCGTGAAACTATCATTGACGTGGTGGTTTGATTTGAATTGAAGAAATTTTTATCATTTATGATTTTAATTTTCCCTTAAATATATATACTTAACTTTTATCTACCAATCTCGTTAACATTATTATTGTATGTGTTGTCTTTGTATGTTTATCAGTGAAATATTCTCGTTATATACAGCTTGCTTTATTTAACTATAAAGTATGTCTACAGTTTGTAAATTTTAAAAATAAAATTTATGTACAACATATTTTCACTTATAGAAAACCGGATCATAGAAATTTTAAGAAATTTAGACATTACTAGAATAGTTAGTCTCAGTTTTACTTACAATTAAAACATATATGATAAAGAAAAGTTTTTATACATTTTCCTTATTTTATAAAGTTCAACCTAACAAAGAAATAAAATGCTTAGAATTAAGTATAATATAAGCAACGCAATCTAGCAGTTATGTTTAGATATCAAAATTAAAGCTTAGAATTGATGCTTATTAGAAGTTTGAAAGCGTAGTAGACAGTTGTACAGTCTAAATATTTTGTTCTTAATCTTAAAATTCAAATGTATAAAAATTTTATATTAATATTTTACATAGTAACCAGTTATGAACTTCTGACAAAATTGACTTGTTACATTACGAAATTATGATATCACAATGTGTATACAAAATGCGAGTCATTTTATTATATTTTTTTTTCACTTTAATGTTTTATTATAAAGCAGAAAGTACTCTTCGTTCTTCAATTCCAGTCGTAAACAGACAGGGAAACCTGTATTTCAAGAAAAGAATCGTGCCGTTTGTTTGCAGCTCGAATTCGATCACGAACAGTAAGTTATATTCTTTAAACGGAGTCGCCCAGATATAACTGTCTTATGAATGTGGCTACAAAATTCAAATGGTATACAGAAGTATGTCATACAAAACTGTTTCTAAAGCTATTTTCAAAGTTATTTAGAAATGTTCAGATACTTCAAAAGTTAAAACGCTTTCGCTTATGCATTCACTTTGCATTTTTTTTTTTTTTTTTTTTAAGAAATGCAGGATAAGGTAGACAGGAGTTTGTGGACATAGATTTTTGATTTTTTTTTTTCTTTGTGCAGTATTTGGAGAGGGCTTCGGAATTCTTTGGCTTCAAAATCCTGTAAGACCCATCAGATAAATACTTGTATGTATTTACGTACACTTGTATGTATATGTATAACAAAGTCTCAATTTGGTCTACAAATTCACCAGACGAAAAAAAAAAAAGTATATGCTAGAAAAACATTTGCTCGCCACTGAGTAAATTTGATATAGAGATTTCTCGTTCATAATTCTTCCAATCATACTGAATTTACGGTGGATGGTTCACTTATACATACATTTATCCTCCATGGTAGCAGAAATTAGAAAATGAGTAAGAACTAGTCCCTAACATACTTGTCAACATCCTAAGTAACATTCCGTAGTGTTGTTAGTCCCGCCCTTTTCTTCATGCCAGTTAATCTTTAGATTAATATTTTCCAAATGTAATCACAATTAAATAAGGAGAAAATTCTCTAAAAAGATACTGGTGGGAAAAAGAAGGCGGGCTAACCATACTACGGAATATTAATTAGTATGCTGGCAAGTATGCCAACTAGGCTAATGCAAACTAACAACAGTATTCATTAAGACAAAATAGAGTAAATGCCACACACACCAAAATAAAAAAAAAAAAAAAAAAAAAAATCCCATTTTATTACAAAATGTTAATAAAATATATTATTAAATTATTTATTTATTTTGCATATTTAGCTAATCTATAAAATTATTGTTTTACAATGAGCGAGTGCATTTATTTTCTATTGCTTTAGAAATTCGTTTTAATTTAATAATTTTATTCCGTGAAATATTTAACCTTTTTTTAGAGTTTATAAATTATTACGCTTTTACTCATGACAGTGAATAATACGTCCATTTGATACGAATGATAGGGGATCTTAAAGCTATTGCTTGATAATCCAGTATTCGATGCTTTGAGGGAATTTCAAAGGACTCATTTAGGCCATCAAATTACCTGAATTGATATGAAATGGACCTGTAAGTAATTCAGCCATTAGCTTGCTTTGATAGAATGTACATAAATAGAAATACGTAGTTGCACTAACATTGGATTATTTGAGTGTTCGGACTAGGTACAAAATGGGTTGAAATGGTTTAATACAAAAGAGTTTAGAATTAAATTGCAGAATTTTGAAAGAAAATAGTCTGTAGTAAACGTAATATTCTATAGGATACTTGAGTGGATTAATTCGTAGTTGTGATATAGTAAATAAATAATATATAGATTAATAAATTGTAAAGTAGATTTAAGAAAAGTTGTTGCATAAAATCTAAAAAATAAATTGAACCCATAGATCATAATGATAAAAAAAAAAAAAATCGTTTTGTCCCTGTAAAAATCTATAAAGGCTAGATTCACCAAAATCTATACAATTTGTACGACAATGACATATAGTATGTGTATAAATTTGCAGCTTGATCCACTAAGGCGATTAGACGCTATCGCACTTTGAAAAATTTGGCCCCATAGACCATAATGATAAAGAATTTTTCTTTGTGTCCCTGTAAAATAACTATAAGTGCTAGATTCACCAAAATTAATATGGTTCGTGCTGTGGTAACTTATAACATACATACCAACTTTGAGCTCATTCGAAGAAAGCGTTTATATCTTATCGTGTTCACTAACACACACCCACACACATCATCATCATCATCATCATCATCATCATCGTAAAAACGGTGAAAACGAACTCGGGACATTAATGTGTAGAAACACCAAAATTTCAAGGTCGGATTTTTGACATAATTACAATACTTTCCTTACATAAAGTAAAAATTAATGAGTATTTGCGTGGATTTTAAGAGCATGGAAATTTTTGAAATGTAAAATTACTTTATAAAAGTGTTTTTTTTTTAACATGCTTTTATTAACTCACTTTCTTGTTTGATTGTTTGTTTGCAATATATTTTTAACTAACTTCCCATATATCTAGACATTTGAAATATTTAGAATAGCTCAGGACATGATGACAATGCATTTTTTAAATACTTTTATTCAATTAATAATTGTTTGAAAATTTCTTATAATTGCTCTTTTTATTACACATTTGATCATTTTTTTCTCAAGTTGATGGGATAATTCTTCAAAAAAATTTTTTTTATGTATTTATTAGTACATAGAATTATCAAGTTTATATGATTCAACAGAAAATTTAAAAACGTGCTATATAAAAAAATGCTTTTAGCTTGTAATTATTTAAAATAATTGTTAGATTGAATAATAAGTCATGTGACAATGTCATGAATTAATGTAAATGAACAATATTATCGAACTTTAAAGAAAAATTTTCCACCGAACTTCTTCCTGATAATTTTTGTATATTTTGCGCAGCATAAAAATGTAAAACTATTCTTTAAATAAATTAGTGGGTGTAATATATTCATACACTTTTATTAGTCAGTTTACATAAACTATTAGTTCTATTGTTACCATTTTAATAAATTACCATTTTTTTTTAAATTAATATATATATATATATGTGTGTGTGTGTAATTTTTAGAAATTGTAAAGATAATTATGAAAATGAGAGCTTGGTTTATGTATTGACGTACAATAGACGGATTTTTTTTTTTTTTTTTTTTTTTTTAATAATTGATGAAAAGTTTTTAAAAAAAGAAAAAATAACACACGTAACATTTAACATTTCTTTATTATTTTTTAGATTTACTAACTAATGAAAAATCTATGTTTAGATGAATTATTTACGACAAAAGGTTTTTGTTATCATAATATTATATTTAAATATTATAATGTTATACTCTATCGCTATGCATAGACAGGTTATTCACTCGAATAGAATATTTTCCTAATTAATAATGCAAAAAGTTCATTTAAGAGAAAAAATTTCAGCAGCTAAATTTTTTCATAAATATGTTTTTTTTTTCTTTTCTGTAAAAGAGAAGCAAATAAATACAATATTAATTTAATAATTTATTAATTTTCTAAATGCATTTCTAAAATGATCAGAGTATCATGTGTGTAACATAATGTTTTTACGAAATTGCGTGTTAATGCAATCAATATGTTTTGGTTTTATATGGTTTAAATTTAAGATTAGAAATTTCTTAACATTTCCTTAAAATTCTTTTTAAGGAAATGTTACTTTTTGAGGAAATTTACTGTTTAACAAAATTAATCATACCATCCAGAAACCACTCGCAAAAAAAAGAGAATAGTTACAGGGTGACTACTAAATACTGTAACAATCAAATTAAGAGTTAATTTCAATCGTTTGGTAAAGCAATTTCTCTCTCTAGTTATGTCATTGGCAACTTTCTGTAAGTGCACAATTTAGTCCAGATGTAGCTAGCCTCTGTGATAACTTCAGAGCCCCTGAGCTCACTATTTCTGCGTTTCTATTTCTTTTTCTCGTCTATTTTTCTTTCATTTTCTTATTGGGGTTTGCTTTTTTATCATAATATTATATTTAAATATTATAATGTTATACGCTATCGCTATGCATAGACAGGTTATTCACTCGAATAGAATATTTTCCTAATTAATAATGCAAAAAGTTCATTTAAGAGAATAACTTTCAGCAGCTAAATTTTTTCATTTTTTTTTCTGTAAAAGAGATGCAAATAAATACAATATTAATTTAATAATTTATTAATTTTCTAAATGCATTTCTAAAATGATCACAGTATCATGTGTGTAACAGAATGTTTTAACGAAATTGCGTGTTAATGCAATCAATATGTTTTGCATGATATGTTTTATCTTAGATAATTCATCAGTGTTGAATTAATGATATCTATACAAATTCCATTCCTTAATTTTCTTTTAGGTAAAGGTTTCACTTGGAAATTTCCTTTATATCTTTTTATCTGTTTAACATATATTTTTTCATAAATGCCAAAATAAATAAATAGATAAATAAAAATAAAACTGTTTTATTAATATTATCAATATATATATATATATGCGTGAGAAATGTAGGTGAAATAAATAGTTGAAAATATGAGTTATTACAAATAAAGAATAACATTAATTATACTACAGGGTGGCTACAAAATATTGTTACAAATATCGAAACATTTTATTGAACAAATATAAAATAGAAATTAATAAATACGCCAACAGGACAAACACTGTCAATGAAAGTTTATCTTGAAATAATTTGATTAGAATCAACCACCATCTTTATCTATTACTAAAGATAGAATCATTTTAAGAGCACTTTAGAATAAAAAAATTGGAGATGGGGGGGGGGGTTAGAATCCGTAGAAAATAGCATGGAAAGGCAAGAAAAATTTCGTACAATCACAAGTGAAAAAATAAAAAATAAAAAAGCAAACCCCAATAAGAAAATGAAAGAAAAATAGACGAGAAAAAGAAATAGAAACGCAGAAATAGTGAGCTCAGGGGCTCTGAAGTTATTACAGAGGCTAGCTACATCTGGACTAAATTGTGCACTTACAGAAAGTTGCCAATGACATAACTAGGGAGAGAAATTGCTTTACCAAACGATTGAAATTAACTCTTAATTTGATTGTTACAGTATTTAGTAGTCACCCTGTAACTATTTTCTTTTTTTTTTTGCGAGTGGTTTCTGGATGGTATGATTAATTTTGTTAAACAGTAAATTTCCTCAAAAAGTAACATTTCCTTAAAAAGAATTTTAAGGAAATGTTAAGAAATTTCTAATCTTAAATTTAAATAAAATCAATAATAAGATCAATAGCTTATAATAAAATCAATAGCTATTATTTCTGAGAGATTTAGTTATTTGACAATTAGTTTTTAAATATATTTTCCAGCAGGATCTGCTTATCAAACAGACATTAACCCCCCCCCCCTTTTTTTTTCATTTGATGATTCTAAAAGAGACCCGTAAAAAGTCCCGTAAGCAAAACAGTTCCCTCCAATTGTTTATTCGATTATCTAACTACTTTTCCTGAATATGAAAATTCATAGTGCAACCTATTACAAAACAGTCATATCTTAGTTAAATGCAGTGTATTAGTGAAATGCATAGTTTACATAAGAATCACCTGTCCTTTGTTAATCAAAAATTTTTTTTTACTGTAGTTTATACGTATTTTTTTACTAAATGCACACATATGTTTGTAATACCATAGTTTTATATAACATACATATTTCAGCATTTTACCCAGTTTGTATTTTGATGCAGGTACTCCACGAAATTATGCATATCCCAAACAGTACAGGATGATTTAAATTAAAGCACCCATCTTTGGAAAATCCTGTCGAACGAAACGGTGGACGTAACGTCTTCATATGTGGAAGGTATATTACACATTAGTGTTTGAGAAAACGATTGGTGGACAAAGAATAGTTTCAAACAAGAACGCAAAATAATGTGGTATGCATTGATTATTAACATTTTTCAAATGTACGTAATTATTGTACTGTGTAACTTTCAATACTCTTTGTCTACGTAATCACACAACAGACAGACAGTTGTTCTGAAAGGTATACAGAGAGAATGATTTAACTTCTGATCATTCTTAAACATTGTTATAAAGTGCTAAAAATGCTTAAAACTGAAGAAAAGTAGCCCTTATATATTAATTGCTGTCCATAATGTATTTGAATACTTTAGTGTATCCCTGTAAATTTGAATGATAACTTAAATCATATTCTATACAAAATATTATTTTAGCATATTAAACATCATTGTTAATTTCTTTATGTTAATCGTCAATTTTTTCAAAGTCATTTCGAACACTATTCGCGAACAACGAATTTTTTAAACACTGAAAAAATCTTCAGCATCTTGAATGCTAAAGAGATTAATGGAATTTCACACAGCTTTTTCGGAAGTTACAAGCCGAAATCTGCACTCGAACTCCATTTCTCTGAAGCTTTTTACATCTATAAGAATCTTAATAGTATTGTTAACTGTGATTTCGTTGTACACCCTTAGTTTTATTGTTGTAAATTTTGTATCCAATCCTCACTTCTTTAATTTCTTTGACATTTTTCACAACTATCTTTTTGCAGTTTCCTATTGGTTCCTACTGTCCTTCTATTGAATATTATAGAGAATGTAAAATAGAAACAGTTAATTGAATAATACGTATTATTAATATACTTTATAAAGATTTCCCTAAAGAAGTACATTATAAAAAAGTAAAAATGTAATACATTATAACAGGGTAATGTAATATCCCGCTGTTCAATGTATTTTTCTAGTCAACTTTGTCCCCTTATTACTTCCGGTGTGAATTTTTTTTTTTTTTTTTTTTTTTTTTTTAACACACTTGACATTGTGAGTTTTTTTGCTTTTCTTCGCATGCTATTTCTATGGGGTTTTTAGCCTTTTTCCCCCTCTTTTTCCACATTCTGAAGTGGCGGTGGTATTTGAATGCATGAATTTTATAAAATTCATGCATTTTATAAAAATAAAATTTAACACGTAACGCATTCTGTTGGTATTAAAATAAAAAGATAGCGTGCCTAACTAGATAATAAAACTAAAACAGAAACATTTATCTTAAAAATTACGTTGTAATATAAAAAATTAAATTTCTGCAAAAATAGTCTTAACTCAATTTAAAATTTATAAAATCCTTTTTTTTTTCCGACGTTTTGTAAAAGACATGGTAAAGAAACAAAATATGTGTTGAAAATTACTTTACAACTTCTAACAATAATGGGAAAAAATAGACTGATGTTTTCCTTTATCATTAAAAATAAAATTAGAAATTGCTTTCGTAGGTAGTTTAGACAATTACGTTTTAATAAAAGATTTTCTTGAAGAAATCCACGTTACAAGTAAGAAAGCGTTTTCTCGTAGGCATATTGGAACAAAGCAGATTTTAATTACGTTTAAAAATAGTATTAAATTGCGAAAAAAAAAATGAAAGCTTTTATGTTGCATTATTCTGAAAATAGCATAAAAAGATTTTATAGCCCAATAATAGAAATACATTTTCTTTATAAGATAATGTCACTGTAACTTTATTAGACACATTGGATATACAATTTAAATTATGAAAAAAAAAGTAAGTTAGAATGTATTACATTCTAAAATATAGATAGTATAGATATTTAATAAGTATACATTGATAAACATGTCAAATACGTAAAAAATTAAATAAATACAACCTAGTATGTCATAGCCACAGCCAGACACTTCTGTATTTTTCAATGCGTATTTATAGAGTTATTACATAATTTTTTTTTTCAAATGCAGATAGAACAGATATTTAATGCGCATACATTGATAAATATGCCAAATATGTAAAAAATAAAATAAATACAATCTAGTATGTCGTGGCCACAACCAGACACTTCTATATTTTCCAATACATATTTACTCCGTTATTGCATTTTTTTTTTTTTTTCAAAATACAGATAGTACAGACATTTAATGAGTGTACATTGATAAACATGTCAAATTTGTAAATATATATATATATATAATCTAGTATGTCTCGGCCACAACAGGACTCTTCTTTATTTTACAATATGCATTTTACACAGTACAAATATTTCTATATTTTACACAGTTCAAATTATTTATTAAATTTATTTCCCATGATGAATGCAGACGATTTTCCTCTCACAGATGTATAACATAAGATGTCCAAATAAAGTGAATTTTGTGTTGACATCTGAGAACACGTTATTTTTTTTCATGCTATTCTTTTTAAAGGCACTGACGAGGCCTCTTCAAAGATGCCCATATTGAAAACTTGCACCCCATGAGGAGGAGAGGGGAACAATGCTCCTCCTACATGCACACATTTTTGTCATTGTTTGATACGATTATTATGAAGAATTTTATTTAATTTTAAAATAATTCGTTAAAAATAATACTTATTATGTACATGTATATGAAATTTCGTCCTATACTGTCATATTAATATTAGTGAAAAAAAAAAAAAAAGATGGCAGCACCAGTTGTTGAACGATTCAGTCAGTAATCCAGTTGACTAGTAATAAGCACTAAATTTGGACGACAGGGATCAGAAAATTTGTGACACACACACACACCGATGGACAGACATTTTCTAAATGTATTCACATCGTGTACAGGACACCTCAAACGAATCCCACGATTCTTATCTTTTCTTCTTAGTTATATATATATATATATATATATATATATATATAAAAGAAAAAGAGAAAAGAAAATGTCCTCCTCCCCTTTAGACTAATTTCTCAACAGATCATCGTATAAATTTGCTGTTGGTGTCGATCGACTCGTAGCAACACCTAGTTTATAACGATATTCTTATATTTTTCTTAGGGAGTCGTCTACTTATTAAAACTTTCGCTAACTTCATTTTCTTTCAGTGGCAGTACACATTTGAGACAACTTTTTGGCGTTATTTTCTTGAAATCAGCCCAGAAAAATAGTATAATTTATATATTTATCTCAATTTTTCATACAGTTTTGAGTTATGAAAATATGAGGTGTTAATGTTAAAGGAATGTGAAAAACAGTAACTCATATCTTCGCGAGAAATTAATACATTGAAAATTATTTTTTTTATGTGTTAGAATAAAGTGGCCCAGACATATTATATGCATATTTTTGATCAAAAACATTTTTTGGATTATGAAAATTATAAATAAATTCATATTTAAAAAAATTAATATGTTATTACCTATGTTAATCTTTGCAGGAATAGAACGAAAATCCTTAAAGATATGAGTTTCCAAATTTACACGTTATTTCTATCGTTATGTTTCGAGTTACAGAAACATTTCGTTTCTTATTAATGTCACTTGTTTTCATTTATGTGTGAATTAAAATGGTTATTCATGTAAGCTTAAATTCACACATCATTTCTTAAATTGTATTACTTTAGTTTATTTTATATTTGAAAGTGTCATACTTCTTTTCCCGTTTATTATATGGATGGGCATAATACTTTTGTGAGTGTAATATCTGTTTTCATTTTTTTTAATATGTGGATGAACCCCTACCAAATTTTAGTTTATAAATCTATCGAGAATTAATTGAAAGTATAGAAACTATACATTTTACTGAGCTACCTTGATCACACGAATTGGAATATAGAGTCATAAATGTATGTTAACACTCAAAAAAGTGCAGTCGCATATTTTTTTGCTAATTTTCGGCGAAATGTGTCGGGTGTGTGTGTGGGGGGGGGGGGGATAGCGTTTTTCATTTACATTTTTTTCCCTTTATGTCTGTACATGATATCGTATTTGCTGTTCTGAACGCAAATGAGTTATTTCCTGAAATCATAATAAACTCGAGAATTAAAAAGCTTCTCAGTATAATTATTAATGACATTCAATTTTATTTCATGCGACTGCGAGTAAATTAAATATGGCAAATGCTGAAAACGTTACATTCTTCATTCGAAAAATTATTAGTGTCAAACAACATAATTGTTCCTTTGAAGAGTAAACATTGTTTCCTTAATTGCAATAAAATGAATTTCTGAGAATGATTTAGATTTGCATAATTAGAATTGTTTATAAGTTGTGCTGTTTTATGTATATATTAACTTCATTTCATGAATAAATCCTCTTTGTTTTCCTATAAAATAAATATTAATGCATATTTCAAGGGAAAAAACGGAATAGACACTAGAATTGTGTGACATATGGTTTTGTTAAATATATATATATATATATATATATATATATATATATACAGGGGTCGATCCAGGCAACATTTGGGTCCCTTTTGCGACCTCTTCACAAAATTCCCCATAGTAAAAAGGGACCCTTCACAAAATTCAAATTCATGAAAAGGGACCCTTCACAAAATTCAAATCCATAAAAAAGGACCCTTCACAAAATTCAAATCCATGAAAAGGGACCCTTCACAAAATTCAAATTCATAAAATGAGTCCCTTCACAAGATTTTTTTATAAAAATGATCCTTTTATTAAATGTTTTCAGTATTATTTTTTATTAATGCCTTAATATGGCTCAACGAAACTATTAACTTGATATTAAACATTACATAAAGTGATTGTAAAAACGAAAAAATTTACACAATATTTTACTTTTTCACAAAAATATTTTATATTTCACAAAAATATTTTGTTTTTCACAAAAAAGGGACTCAAAAATTAAAACCTGGATCGACCGCTGTATATATATATATATTAGATGCTTACGAAGTAATTAATTTATTTCTAGAAAAATGTGTTATTTATAAATTTCTCCTTTCATTTCCTTTTTTCGCATCGAATCAAAATCCACTAAAACAGAACTGTTTATTTCGAATACAAAAAACAAAAGATTACACTGCTCGGCAGGAAAACTGCCTCTGACACCATTTCATCCTATTCTTAGGTAAAATGTCCTCCTGAATCCGAATAGGACGCCCATTTCGCCCTATCACCCACCATTTTTTAGAAATGGCCCCCTATTTTTATCATTTTTGGTTGATTTTATGTCTATAAATTTGATTTTTAGGTGAGGGGAGGATTATTTTAACTGTTAAATATCTTCTGAGGGGCTACAAAGTTGGAAAATTCTAAAACATGGACAATTGCAAAGAAGGATTTTTTTTTATTTTTTGTGGAGGGTGGGGGAGGGGGGAGGGGGGAGAATTGCCACTGAAATTATGCATTACATATCTTATATTTTTTTTAAATCTGTTATTAACGTTGTTTTTTAAACTTTATATTTTTTTGTTTTTAGGTGTTGAATTAATTACTTTTCATTCTTCAAATCAAATTTGTGGTCATAAAATTATCGAACAGGGAAAGAAATTATTTATTTTAATTTTGTTCATGAATTTCGGTGGCAGTGTAATTGAAATAAACAGAGATTCGAAATTTGTGGAACACGGCTACTGAAATCAGTGTGCAGAGTAAAGCTTATTAAAAAAGAGCAGCAAACACCTCACATTTGGTTGCTTTGTAAAGTAATCCAGAAAGAACCATCCAATTAACACCCTTCTCAAAACTGATTACATTGTGTGCTGTTTTACTTCTGATATTCTATGAGATTGAATTTAATCACTATGCCCCTACATAATACGACAAAGCACAGTAGAGAAGACTAGTGTAAACGAGTATTCATTCATTGTACAAACGTGTATCATTAATTCGGTAAATTATATTACAGCTTCAGTACAAGGTGATAACTGTAATTACTTGTTCAAATGCTGATGACACAAACCTGCGATTTTTTTTTTTTTTTTTTTTTTTTTTTTTGGGGGGGGGGGGCACAGAGTTGGGTGTTTCTAATGTGTGTGGATGCGCTGAATTAAGAAATATTTTTTTCCTATCACTTTTTTTTTTTTTTTTTTTTTTTTTTTGGGGAAAACGTGAATTATGCGCAACTGCATGGCTGATGAGGGAGGGAAGCTCCCCACACATAGAAATTGATCTCTAATAAAGCTTTTTTAATAGTATTTTAAGCTGTATTTCAAGTATGTTAAATGAATTGTTATCTTACTCCTTTACCTATAACCTGTCTTCAGGTCGTAGGAGTGACACACCAGATTATTTTGTTTAAAGAAACTTTTTGTTTAGACAGGCTTTTCGCCATGAAAAAGCTGAATTGTAATAATTTAGGTTCACATTACTCATTAAAAATCCGAATTACAAAATAAACTTACAAAATACCTAATAAAAGTTTTAAATAATATTTTGAATGTTGTTCAAAAAATCATCATTATTTGTAAACAAAAAGTACGTAAAGAAATTTTAAAGAACGTGTAACAAGATGTTGAAAAAGAATAAAAAATAGTGAATTAAGGACACGTTTATTTAAACAAGATCAATTTAAAGTAGTTTGGAGTGGGTTTAACGTCGCATTATATATACGTATTAAGTAATTGGCGACAGTTTGGGATTCACTAGTAGATTGGTCCGTAGACGTGCCATCAGTTTTTAAACTCTACAGAGAGACTGGCTTCCTTGGTTCAGTAACCCCCTGAAGTTCTATTTTTGAACACCAAAGGCACTGCAGCCACAATTGATCTTACCTACACCAACCGCTATTAAACTACACCAGGGTGCACCTTTTTATACCTGCCGCCCACTTTTATATGTCTGTCAGAAATAAAATGTTCCAACCGTCCACCGGTTTCACAAAAACGGTGATTTATAAAGTAGAGAAGTTACTATATAAAACAGAATTATAGCAAGTTAAAGCATATAATAATAAAGCATTTTACCACTTCAATGGTTTTAAAAAGACAAGTTGAAAATAAAGGAATATGTTTCTGTATCGGACAAAATCCTACCGCCCACCATAAGAGCTGGAACGCTTGCTAGTGGGTGGTAAGGACCAGGTTGTTCAATATTGGTCGACACCTCGATCTTCGGCCTGCTCCTCTATCGAAACCTCAAATTTTCACTTACGAACTATGTATTGTCAAGCTACTGAAGTCTATTTAAAAAAATAAACAATATAAAAGAAAATTTTTTAAGTCAATTCCTACTTACAAAACACTATCGAAAAAGTTTTTTTTTAATAATTTTGAATTAGGAAATAAAAAGCGCGCGTGCAAAATGAAATAAAAAAAATTATAAGGTAAAAAAAAAAAAACTTTTTATATACCATATTTTAAATTTTCTGATGAATCATAGAGCTTTTATCAATGTGGATAATTTTTTTTAAAGTGATAATGACGTCAATTTTGTGAGATGCTTAATTTTACTTTTTATAATTTTTTTTAATTTTCACGTTTAATTAAATGTATTTATATTTATGTCGAAGGAAAATGAACTCTTTTTTTTTTTTTTTTTTTTTTTTTTTTAAACATTTAAATTATAGCTAATATTTTAATGGCTATTTTAATGCTATTAGGATGTTATTATTTTCTTATATAAATTAATTATAGGAAAACTAATAAAAAATTCGGAAATCTGACTTCGAAGTATTGTGTTGTCACCGTGTTCTGAGGAATCCTGAAAGTTTCTAATTTCTGGCTAGTTCGGAAGTTAGTTAAAAATAGATTGCAAGATTTGTACAAGATATATATAAGGAGAGTTTGAACTAATACTAGTAATTGAATAAATAAAGTACTAATAATAGCAGGAGACTTAGCGTTGGAATATTAAAACAGGAATAAACTACTACGTCAGAAACGCCAAATAATTACTTAATAATTTTTCTTTGGCGTTTCTGACGTAGTAGTTTATTCCTGTTTTAAATAAAGTACTAATAACATTTTTATTAATTTTTAAATATTCTCTTCAAAAATATTTAAATATCGTTATTGCATGGAGACGAAACCTACATATATACAAAGGGCATTCCATAAAAACTGAGAGTTCTTTTTTTTACGTTGTGGCAACACCGCGAAACTAAAAAATAGAAGTGTAGGCGATTTTTTCAAACTGTTTTTCAAACTCCCTTATCACCTTACTAAAGAACAAATGAAAACAAGAATTCACCAATGTTGTGAATGGAAACAAATGCTTCAAAATGATCCAAATCTCCTAAAGACTGTAATAACAGGTGATGAAACTTGGGTGCATTATTATGATCCCCTTACCAAGTCCGCAACAAGTGTATGGAAACATACTGATTCTCCGCCTCTGAAAAAATCCGACAAACCAAATCTGCTGGAAAGGTCATGATGATTATTTTCTTTCATCATAAAGGTGTAATCTATCAGCATGCTGTGCCTCCAAAAACTACTATGAATGGTGAATATTATGTTTCAGTTTTGAAAATTTTGCGACAACACATATCCAGAAAGCGTCGTGAACTGGTAGGGAATTGGACATTACATCACGATAATGCTCACCCGCATGTCGCTACTTCTGTTCAGCAATATCTTAGTAAATGCAATATTAAAATCCTGCCACATCCCCCTTACAGTCCAGATCTCGTACCATGCGATTTCTGGCTGTTTCCGACGTAGAAGGAGAAGCTCCGTGGCAGAAAATTTAATGAAGATTCTGAAGTTATTTCAGCAGTAGTGGGTTCTTTGAAGCAGTTTCTGCTTCTCTACTTGTTTTGAGAAGTGGGTTGCATGATGGGACCGTTGCATACCATCTGACGGAAGGTATTTAAAAAAAGAATGATGTATTTTTTGCTGTAAATATTTCTTGATTTCTTATGATTTTACTCTCAGTTTTTATGGAATGCCCTTTGTATATATATATATATATATATATATATATATATATATATATGGGCAGTATAAATGAAATTGGCGAAAGGTTTTCCAAAAACAAACACCAAAACTATTTTATTTCTAGCTTTATTTAGAATATTAATTATAAAACGTGTACGAAGTATATATTCGGTCTTTTAATAACGCAGCCACATTCCCAGTTTTATTCTCTAATATTTTATCCAATTTAATAAGAATGTAACACTATTGTAAAATGTCTTAAATAACAACAGTTTCATTTTGCTCGCTTGACAACTTGTTTACGACGAAACTATTTTCTACGTAAGATTGCATTGCCATTAAAGCAAAAATGTTAATTTCTATATTTACGAGTTAGAAGGAAATTTTGAGTAGACTGTAAGGATCGAGATAAACTTTATACTATTTTATGAAAAGAAAGCTTAAACGTATGCAGTTTTGGAACAGCTTGAAATATATTGAATAAGGTATACTAAATTTTAATTAAATTGCTTGAAAACTGCTGAAAATTCAAACGTTTTGTGATGTGTCATTGCGGTAATTTTGAAAATATAATGAAAATTTTCAAAATTATAGACTATTTAAGAAAATATATTACGTAACGTATGTAATAAAGTATTTTACATTTTTTTAATATGACTTTATTCGCAATAATTTATGGAAGATTAATTTTTAGAGCATTTTTATTATTAATAAAATGGAAATTTAAATGTTGTCTTTAATTACAAAACATAAATATCGTGCAACTTAGTAAACTTATCGTAAAGTTTAATTAACTAAAGTTTTAATAATTAATAAATGATAACAGGAGACTTGCCGTTGGAATATTAAAACTCGAATAAACTACTACGTCAGAAACGCCAAAAGAAAAATATTTTTCTTTTGTCGTTTCTGACGCAGTAGTTTATTCGGGTTTTAATAAATAAAGTTTTATTACACTTATCGTGAGTTTAAATATTGTAAAGTTTTATTAAACTTTCATAAAGTTTAAAATTTCGTGAAGTTTAAATCAAACTTTTTATTTCATTTAAAATAATAATAATAATAATTAACTATTCATAAATTTAACTACTTTCACTGTTAAAAGAAAAAAATAAATAAATAAATAAAATGCAGCAAAATTTACGGGTTTTTGCCAGCTAGCAAAAGTTCCGGACAAATACCCATTAATTAATATTTTGCCCGTAATTTATCCTTTTTTAATACCACTTTATATGTAAATCAGTTTTTGTATTATTCCTTCGAAGACATGTACCACAAACGATTAATGAAGTTTACTATAAAAAAAAAAAAGGTAAAATATTGCTGAGAACCATGTGATAAAGCTGAAAATATCAAATCATATTAGAAAATACGGGTGTGCCTGTTAAGTAGGTAAAAAACTGTCATGACCGTAAAAATTAAATGGGCGAAAGCACGTAAATTTACGTGTTTTTTTTTTTAATTAATATCGCTTATTGGAAATGTTATTTGTAGCATTTATTTATTATAAAAACATTGGAAATAACTTCCATACATTATGATTTTTATAAATATTTAAATGATATTAAATTATTTCAATATTATTTTTTTTTTCTTTCAGCAAGTACACAATACATATTCCTTTCATTTTGGGGTCATGAATTTCTAAAAATCAGGAAATTGCTCTTTAGGCATTTGTATTTGTTACATTTTAAAACATAAATCTTACAAATATCCTACACTTTTCTTTGAGATATGAAGGGGTATGGGAAAAGTACGTCTTATTCTTACTTTCAAGTTCAGAGGGAGAAGGAATTTCCTGACATTTCTAAAATTAGATTTTAAGAATTCACAACTGTTTTATTTTAAAGAAACAACCTTACTTTAGCATGTGTAATTACTTTGAGGTATGAATGGGTATTCGTAAACACATTTTGCTTTCCTCTCTCACCCTTTGGTAAGAGAGGAAATTCTTTAAATTCCAGAGAAAGTTTTTTAAACATTTGTGGATTTTATTTTTTAAAACAGGAACCTTAAGTTTTTTAAAAAATATATAGGGTAAGTGCACCAGTGATTGAGAGTTTTAGAACAATCTCTGATGTTTTAAATGTTCTAGTCATCAGAAAATATTTTTAAAAATCTTAAGTTAGTACATATGTTATAAAAGACATTCAGAACCCCATATATGTTAAAATATATACGTTTGATAACAATTTTTTTTTTATGAATTTTTATTTGACACCCACTCGATGTTCCAGTAATTGACACTGCCAGTTTTTCATTTTATTAGTAATTGGCTCCCTATGTTTCAGTGTTTGACACTACTAGTTATTCATTTTACCAGTTATTAGCACCCTATGTCCAGTGTTTGACACTGCTAGCTATTCATTTTACCAGTTATTAGCACCGTATGCTCCAGTGTTTGACACTGCTAGCTATTCATTTTACCAGTTATTAGCACCCTATGCTCCAGTAATTGACATAAAATGCTAAAATTCTTATATGTAAAATATATGATTTTATTATTTTTCTTATTTATTAATTATTTCGGGATAAATGTCAATTACTGGAGCATGCCAATCACTGGAGCACCTACCCTATAAGTAGATGTTTGTAAAACGACATTCTGCCTCTCCCCTTTGGAATAAATTTTGGAAAGTTACTACTTTGTGGAGGTATATGACATATAAGAGATGTTTTCACAGATTTTTTTTTTTCTAAATGCAATGAGTTCGAGTTGAGTTTCTGAATCGGGTACAGAATGAGTCAGTCAGGCAAACGACTATATATATATATAATAAAGATATCTAATATTTTTCAGAAGAATGTACAGTAAAATTAGTGCTGATTGAGGAATGTAAAACTTTCTAAATAGGTAACATAAATTGAAAAAACGCATAATAATTTTTCCTGGTTACAATAATTAAATATGTCCTTCGATGAGAGAAAAATGTAAGTATGGGAATAATAGAACACCAATAAATAAATAAAGGGGATCATATAGGGATGCTACAGTAAGCTATTCGTTAAGATCAAGCAAATGGTTCGTGTACAGGGACAATCAAGAGAATTCTAATACATTACGTCTATGGGGGAAATTGCAGGTAAGCAGAGTTTAACTTCTGTAGACTGCACTAAACTAAATGAAACGAATATATATTTTTTGTAATAGAGATAGTTAACTGGGAAAAAAATTGTGTATGTAGGAGCCTCGCCTCCCCCCCCCCCTGGGGTGAAGTCCCCCCTCCAGGGGAGTAAATTTTCATGATGGGTATCTTTCAAAAGAGCTCGCCAATACCTTTAAAGCGAATGGTTGAACCATCGATCTGCGATAATTTAAATCAAAGTTATCGATTTTTTTTTACTTTTAACGAAAAATAAACTTAGAAAAAAAATCGTACTTTTTTTTTTTTTTTTTTTTTTTTTTTTTTGAGAATAAAATGGACTTTTTTTTTTTTTTTTTTTTTTATATTTCTGTACTGATAAGTATAAAGGATTTAAGTCCATATTCTTGATTTTTCAGGAGACGAAAAATAAAGTTAAACTAACTAAAAACTAATGAGTAGAATCGATTAGGAAAAAGGGATTATGTTGGTTTATACGCTTTATACCATTCAGTGATTGTCAATCTTCATTTAGTAAAGGAAAAAAAATGAATTAAATATTTTATACTAAAGATTAATGCTAAATTTCTGACTTGAATCTTTTTTTACCAGTGGATTTTCTCAAAGACTAAATGACATGGATTTAAATCCTTTATACCAATCGATAGAGAATTTTTTTTCTGAGTCTGACTATGTACTTAACTCAAAATCGACATTTTTGGACTTAAATCCTTTACACTTATCAGTACAGATTTAGTGTTATACTACTTCTCTAATATGGAAATCGTCTGCATTATCATGAAAGATAATTTTTTTAAATAATAATTTTAATAAATTATTTTTTAAAAACAGACTTAATTTTTAATAACCGAATTTAATTCTATATAAATGTAGGTGCATTAATGAAACGGGGGGTTGAGGGGGGCAGTAGCCCCCCCCCCCTCACACAGAACTAATTATCATATAAAACTCTTCAGAAGCCTAATATGAATTGTTTAAAATAGGTTTACATAACAGTACTCGTTATCTTACCTATTAATCTGCAACCTGTATTTATTGCATTAAATTTCAGGGTAAGAGAAAGTCGTGTGAGTGACACACCAGATTATTTCCTTTGCATTTATTGCGACTCATAAAGAAAAGTGTGTACAATAATGTTTACTATGTAATACAATTGTGTAATGGTTGTGTAATGGACATTTCTTCTTCTTCTTCCTTATGTAAGTAAATTTACAATATTGCTAAATATATTTATTAAATATTAAAATGCAATGTAAACACTTTGCGACATTATCATGTATATTTTATCGAAAAATTTTTAATTTTAAAAATATTAAAATTATATTTTGTTGTTTTTTTTCCACATTACCTTTCAGCAGAATTTATGTGAAAGATGAATTAAAATGTCTAGTCGTTTATACTAGTTCACAAAATTCTGAGAAATTCACCATTACAGAATGTTCTTTACATAAGAGAAATTGCTCTTAAATGCTGTTGAACTTTCTTGACTGGTGTCATTTAAAATCAGGTGAACTCGCGTAAATTAAATGTCAAAAAGATCTTGGGGAATTAATGAGAGTTTTGAAGGAGATTGAAGTAGATCCTAAATGGGCCAGCTGGTAGATAGATAATTGATTTAAAAATAAAGCGTTCACCGTAAATATTTGAAATATTTCAATTTGAAGTAGTTAATGTACGGAATCTGTCATTTGGTAAATATAATTACATCATTATCGACCAGGAACGCAGCGTTCTGAATTTTTGGACGCAAATTAATTATTGCGGTAAGATATATACACCGTATATATATTTTCTAATTGCTAAATTAAATAAATAAATAAATAATGCATATAAAAGTAGAATTCATTAAATAAAGGGAAGACAAAATGCTGGTCTGTGATTTGCACTTAACCCTTTCCGACCCAGGCCGCACGATCGTGCGGGTAAGACATCCACATACATTTTTGCATCTGGAACATCCATATGTAATAAAAACCAGACATGAATGATCGTACTAGTTCGCAGAAAGTATAAAGTACCTTGTTCAATCAACTGATGGTGATTGCAGTCCACGTTTTTCTTTCAGCCGATTAGCTTTGTTTACCTGTATAAGGAATACGGTTCGCCTTTTTATTTATCGTAAAAAGGTAATTATCAATATATTTCTAATTGCTTACATAAAAGTTTTTTGTTCAATGCGTAAATAACTGTAAAATAATGAAAAATATTAATTATACACAATTTATGTTATTCGCAAGACTTAAATTTTCCTCACCTGCACGGTCGTGTGACTTGGGCATTACGTGATAACAAAAAATTCCCCAAAAATGTAAAATGGATCTTTTAGTTTTCAAATTAGAAGAAGCAGAAGCTTTAGTAGCATTTCCATATTCTAACAGTAGCATTTTAAATGTTGGTAAAGTTGGTGATGCTGTAATTCCTCCGGTAAAAGGATCCAAATATAATAATTCACCTGCCAAAACACGTCATGCCAGGACAAAAAATACAATATGTAGGGTCATTTCCCACGTGTTGATGATATTTTGAGATCATGAAAATGCAGATTTGAAAACTTCAAAAACAATTCAAAAACATGGTGTGAAAAATGCAACGTGTACTTATGTTTAGCAAAAACAATAACAAGTTTTAAAGATTTTCATTTTAAATAAATATCAGTCAACAAAAAAAATAGTACGTCAATGAATTTCCTTATTTGTAACAATTTCAGTTCAATATAGTTTGCTTCTTCTATCAATGTAGAGACAGTAAATGTATAACTATTTAAATTTTACAGGTGATAATTTCACAGAAATAGCCCAACTCGCACGATCGCACGATTCCCCTCTACATTCTAGAGGGGAAACATTTTTTTTTTTTTTTTTTTCAGTGTCATAGGCGCCAGTATAGAGTACAAATACAGAAGAATACAATATTTTAAGGTCGGAAATATATTTCGGGTCGGAAAGGGTTATAGTAATAATAAAAATTAGTAGCAAGAAATATTTATTTATTTTTATTTATTCGTTTATTTATTTATTGTTGTTATTGTTGCTGAGTAAAAAAATCACAAATCAGTTGTGGATAAGATATTTTCTTTTATTTACGAAAAACTGTGTTATTTAAGATGCCATACTACAAAACAACCGCAAAACATTAGGGGAAACTAGGGAGACTTGACCCAGTTTTTGGTTTTTAATTTTTCGTATTTTTTGAATAACGGTTGGAGCTGAATAAAAAATATGAGCAAATAGTCTGTTGTTTTGTACATACTGTAGCTAAAGATAGTAACCCAGTTCTAATTAGAAATGGTGCAAAAAAATAAATTACTTAAGTCAGCACTTGGGTCAAGTGCTGTCCTTTGGGCCTAGTCAGCACTTGGGCCTAGGGAGACATGAGCCCCCTCATAAAAGTGAGAAAACGTATAGTATTGAATGAAAAAACACAGGTTTTGTGATTTTAACTTTTTCTTTTATTGTGCAGAAGATTTTAATGAATACAAAAAATTGTTTATTGTTTTCTTTTGTTTGTCTTAAGCTTTGTATGTTTCACATTAAGAGCCTTTTTTGCCTTTCTTTTGCCAGCATTAATTTTCTTTTTTTCTTTTCTTCCTTCTGCCTCTTTCTTTCTTTCTTATATTTATTTATATATTTGCTCAAATAATAAACATTGTTTTGTACAATTTCTTTTTCTTTTTGTTTTTTTAACATTAAAAATAAAATGTTGAAACCCACACCGTCGCCAATTCTACATTGCATAGCTCCAGTTAAACATAAACCACACCCAAATTCAATCCTAAAAGCAGTGGCACTCTATTTGAAAAGAAACCGAAACCGAAAGATTCCAGGAAATCGAATAAACCAATCAAATCTCTCCTAAGTGTCTCCATATTGCGTCATCATAGGAAATGTGAATTAAGTTTACAAGAATTGGTAGTTTCTCGCCATAGAATTTCGCCAAACACAAACAGAACCTACGGTCTCCGTTTGAACACTTAAATTAAATTATTTTAGTTATTCATAAAATAAAAATGCATTAAATGAAACAAAGAACATTAAATTAATCACTGGATCAAGTCTCCCTAGTTAGCTTGGGTCAAGTCTCCTTAAGTAGCTTTGCTTTGTTAATCCTAACTTTTTAACCTTTTTAAGAACTTGCATTATAGTTACTTAAAACTACTATATACCAATCTGTAGCTAAAAGAGTGACAAAAACGAGTATACTTCTGAAATTGACTTACCTCAAAACTGGAAATTCAAATTTAATAGACTCCAAGATCTTCAAAATTTACTTGAAAGAAGCAGTATCAATCAAGAAAAATATGGATAATTTTGGAATGGCTGTTATCTGCAAAATGCTGTTGTATGATTGGTCAATCAGTATAGTCACTGACATTTCCCTGAAATTTTCCTTTCTCAGGAAAAATCCGTATGGGTCAAGTCTCCCTATGGGTCAAACCACCATAGTTTCCCCTATCTAAAAGAAAATACACTTTTACAGTTCATATTATAAGATACAACATATAAATTTAACTATATTAATAAAGATAAGACTTTTGCCTGAAAATCACAAAGTATCTGTCGTGGGGAATAAGAGTTTATCGATTTTTCTTGCATGGTAGTCTGCAAATAAATTCTGAGGTGATCTTTACCGATACTTACCCAGATTAATTAAAAATTTATAAAATGTACCTGCAAAGAACAACCAAACATTTAAAAAGTGTTGTTTTCTCCAAATTTTAGATCGATCACATTGAACCACGTTATTTAATATAAATGATTTTTTTTTTATTTTAGAACAAACGCTCCTCAATCCCTCAGGGACGAACACAAGTTGTGCAAGATAACTATGATCTGAAAAATATATTATGGCAAATATTGCGTCTATTCATCACAATTAATGAATACAATAACTGCGTAGACGTCTATATCTACCCATAGCCTCCTTAACTAG
The DNA here is from genome assembly GCA_963930645.1 of Salticus scenicus. Lineage (NCBI taxonomy): Eukaryota > Metazoa > Arthropoda > Arachnida > Araneae > Salticidae > Salticus > Salticus scenicus. Next base: position 26,102,525 of record OZ005648.1, read on the forward strand.
ATGCCTGTCGCGTGGCTCTTAAACTTGGAAACAGGTCGAACGGTAGACAGCGCCACCTGCTAAAGATTGCACGACTTTTTTTATTCAAATGTCACCAATAATTGTAAGAAGTGATATATGATATATATAATCGACGTTTCTTCGATTCTATTCGCCTTTTTTTGTATTTCAAATCCCACTTTGAAAAATTTTTGGTGACAGTTGAATAAAAAAATCGCGCAATCTGTACCAGGTGGCGCTGTCTACCGCTTGAACTGTTGACAAGCTTAAGAGCCACGCGAGAGGCATCTACTTAAGGAGGCTATCTACCTATGTGCATCAATAAGCGCAATATCTCCTATCAATTACTACCGATCTAAAAACGAGTTCCTATCCTTGCTTTCCATGTACTCACACATACATGCAGACATTTCCTCCTGAAACAATCTCGTCTTCCGAAGTTTACAGTAAGTATCTCTGGTATGGTAGAGTTTAGTGCATGTTAGATGAAGAGCAGTGGTTTAGTAATTGTTTGTTTCTTCGAACGGTAACAAAACCGTACAGTCGGTAACAAAAGTCTCCGAACACTAGCAAAAATTCCTATGTAAAAAAAATACACTTAATACAGCTTTGTTAAATAAATCCTTGTCGAATCTTGTTTTCAGACTGACATAAGAACAGGATTCGACAAGGATTTATTTAACAAAACTGTATTAAGTGTACTTTTTCTATATATGAATTTTTGCTAGCGTTCGGAGACTTTTGTTACCGACTGTACACATAATTAAGCGGGTAAGAAGGGAACTCAGAGGGTTTCTAGTCATTAGCTTGTAAAATTATACAGACGTTTACAAAAGCATGAAGATAGCTTCGTTTTATTACATTGATTCCCAACTTAAACGTGCCCACCAGCAGCCGAGTGGTTCGGCGTTCAAAGCTGGCAGACATTAGGTGCCGGTTTCGATCACAGATTGCGCTCTTCGGCGTAGCTGTTCGGAGTTTTCTGTGGTTTTTTCTGAAACTTGCGTAAATACGGCCTAGTACCCCCATAGAAAGACCACCACGCAGGTCACTCACCCTCATGCCCAAGACCCTAGAGTAGTCAATCGGCCTTACTCCCAAAACACCAAACACCCAACTTAAATGTACAGTCGGGGAAAAAAAAACGCAACACTCAACGTAACTTCGTTGCTAATCGATGTAGAAAAATGTAATAGGTATCATTCGAAGGGGAATTGCGAGTAGTTTCAGAAAATGAACAGAAATTTTCAATTGGGGGTCGTCTACATATTAAAACGCGCACCAACTTTGATTTTTTGAATGGTAACACCCTATTTTTATTTTATATTTGAATTCCTGGGATCGCGACAAAGCGAAAAAGTATACTGGTTGTATATTTTACTTATTTTTTCACAGAGTTATAAGCGTTCAAAGTTTGAAGGCGCTAATGTTAAATTCATATTTCAAACTTTTATTAATATCTTCACAAAAAATAACTTGATCGATATAATTTTTGTTTTACGAGATATAGTGAAGAAACCCAAACATAATCCATCGTTACTTTTGATTCTGAAAAATATTTTTAATTCTGAAAAATATTAATAAATTCATATTCATAAAAATTATGAATTATGACCTATATTAATTTTTACATAAAATGAATCCTAACGCTGAAAAATATGGGTGTGCAAATTTGCAGCTCATTCCAGCTATTAGTTTTCGAGATATAAATAAATCTTTCTTTTGGAGTGGTTTAGGGGGCCGTCTCTTATAAAGTTTTGCATGAGATAACGAATCAAATCTTAAAAAATAACAAAGAAAATTAAACAAAATATTTTTATTTTTTATTTACGGGTCAAATTATATAACAACAACGTCAAACGCAAAGAAATGAAACAAAAATGATGATTTTTAGACATTAGTATTAGCATCAAGAATTCCTGTTTTATAAAGAAGACAAGCCACGCCTTCATCGTTCTTCAAAACAAAACAATACAGAAATGGAAAAGTAAATGTGACATTGAGTATTCGTGTTAAACCCCTTATTTTATGTTGACAAAAATATGCACAAGTGGTATTTACTTCATCGATTAATTGATGATAAATTTTGAATCTTTTAAACGAACACTGGAAGAAAAAAAAATTACCTAAATAGGCGGGGTTTACTGTTTTAAATAAAAAAAAAAATAGATTTAATGTGAAATTGTCAACGATAAAAAACGAATGGAATTGGAATGCAAGACAGACTTGTAAAATCGTTTCTTAACTACCGTCATAGTTAAAAAAGGTTAATCATTTGCTTCATATATTGCTTTATTTTATTTTATTTATTTATTTATTTATATATTTTGTAGAGGGGAGGATTATTATTTTAAGGGAACTTTAGTCTTTAAAATTCTATTAATATATTTGAACTTTATACAAAAACATACTTTAACTTTTATAAATATATTTTAACAATTTTTGCGACCGCAGGATTTTGTCTTTTTGACAGTAAGACCCGCCTACGAGCGTTTTACTCTCAAAATGAAATATTTCAGAACAAATTTTCTGTATTCACAATTATATTACAAATGGATATACATTATAATTATATTCTTTCTAATCAATATATTTTTATCCATAGTATATTTTATTGCAAAATTATGAGCACTGGGTACACACTTAAGAAAATGTAACACACAAATTACAAAAGAAACGCCCACTGACGGAGTTACAGATTTTCAAATGGCGTGAATCTACGTCAGCAGTCGCGAAAGGGTTAATTAAGATATTATATTTTCATAAAAATTATAAAATGAATCGTACAGTTCCAAAGAGTTCAACTGACCCAAAACTAGTAAGTGCGATTAAAATAGTTTAATATTTACTTCAGGAACCCTTACAATAATTTATCGGAAAAGATTTTGTTTATGCGTTGTTGTATAGATATATATATATATATCTATATTATTTCATTTCGTATATTATGTTACACCTACGAAAGAAAATTTAAGCTTTATTGGTGCCATTGTGGTTAAGCATTAAGCTTTAGTGGTACAGCCATAATATACACTTTTACTTGAAAAATATTTCACTTTTTTCAAAGAGTACTGTACGGACTAATCGCAAGTGTAATGTATTTAAATAGGCCTAAAATTAACTAAAAAAGTACTGAAGTGTATACAAATCTAAGAAATTGAATTCAGGATAATTAAAGAAGAGGTAAAAAAAAATAACGTTCTATTAGCTTTTTATTATTTTTTTCCTGAAAGATTTCCGGTGTGAAATATTAAAATTTTGTCTATATCTTATAAGATCTTAATTTTATTTTTCTATGTTTGCTGATAACCCCTAACACATTTTTGATTATAACTTTATAAATACTAAAGATAAAGTATACAAATAGTATACTTTTCCGCACTGCCAGACTCTCAAAAATTCGAAAATGAAGTCAAAATTGGGTGTTGCTATTGAAAAAAATCAAAGTTGGCGCTCATTTCAATATGTAGATGACCCCTAATTCAAAATTTGACGACATATTCAGAAAGTGCTTTTAATTTCCTGTTGAATTATGTCTATTAGATGTTCCTGCGTCAATTAATAACGAAATTACAGCGGGTGTTGCGTTTTTTTTCTCCCCGACTGTACAATCCCATAAGTATTGTAACTCTTTCAGCAGTAACGAATAAATTCAAGCTTGTTTTGAAACACACAGAACTTTTCCCTACCCACACCCTTCATCCCTTTTTAACTAAACTGTTTCACATAGCTATATATCCTTATTAACACTTTATACTGAAATCAGCTGTTTATATTAAAAGATTATGCTACATCAAACTTTCATTTTAAATATTACAAAATATTCTATTTTCCACTAGATAAGACTGTGGAACACGAAATGGAATTTAAACGAAAATATATATTTCCGAAAGCGGAAACTTTTATAAAATCAATTTTTTCGTATAATTCTACACGCATTTCTTCATATTCTTTCTACTATTTCTGAAATAAATGTCTTCATCATATAAAACTTCATGTCACGTTTTTCTTAATATAATAATTCGACTTCGGGTTTTTAACGTAGTTTTCTTTTGATAATTTAGTTGTAACATTTTCATATACAGAAAATGCATTTTAAGAGAAATATCCTGCAATCTGATATTACCTTTAATAAGCTATAGTAAAAGAATTAAATGTGGATGAAATTAATATTTTCTGTGATTGTGAAGTTTTTGGTAATAGGAATATTATACTTGCAATAATGTTTCTTTAAAACAAGTTAGTTGTATATTTCACTATTTGTCCTATGAATCTGGATTATGGAACACGTTGTGGGAAATATTATTTAGAAGTAATATGTTTTAACGAATGAGTATGCTACATTATTAAGAGTTCCTGATATAAGAACTAAAAGTTAAATAATTAAAAAACGATACTATAAAAATAACATTTTCTTAAAAATAAAGTGTTCGAGAATAATGCTGAAAACGGATATCAATTCAACATTAATGCATTGTATTATAGAACATAAAATTTTATTCATTGTTTTTATCCGTACATTACAAATGAGGAAAAGAAAGAATGCGAACAATTTAGTGTGTCCCTCACACGACTTTTTCTTACTCTACATTTTAATACTATGAAGACAGATTGCAAAAATTGTCCAAAATAGGCTTTGGAATAAAATATTAAATATGACATAAAATTCTGTGTAAGGGGGCAACCGTCCCCTCAACTCCCGGTTCAATTATAATTCCTATATTTATTTAAAAAGAAAAGTCAAGACTGGTATTAATCTGCCTACAAACTTGCAAATCATGATCGAATTTTCAAGTGGGAAATTTCAAAATACACAAATTTGAATTTTCTGCAGTTATTTGTTTTTACGTTATGCTCATAATACATACAGATCAACCGCTAAATATTTGACTTTCGTATTTAGGAAACCTCAAAACATGATATTATAAAAAAAAAAAAGGAAAGAGAAAAGAAAAGAAAGAAAAGAAAGAAAAAAAGAAAGAAAAAAAAGAAAAGAAAAAAAAAATGAAAATAGAACTTCAAAAAAGGGTTTGTCGGTAAGTTATAGCTATAGAACGGTATAAGCACTTTATCAATGTGTATAATTTTTACTTTCTCTTACCCATAGGTAGAGAAAGTATTGTTTTGGGGTCAAATTTTCGAACGCAAGATTTTGTTATATTTACACGTTTTGAGGTCCCCTGAATACGAAAATCATGTTTTAGCAAATGGACTGTGTGTGTGTCTGTGTGTGTGTCTGTGTGTCTGTGTGCTTGTGTGTCTGTCTATTATCAGCATATCTCAAAAACAAATTATGGCAGAAAGTTTAAACTTGGTATTCTAAATATGTATCATATAAGGATGCTACACTAAACTTTTCGTTAAGATCAAGCAAATGGTTCGTGTACATGGACACTCAAAAGTATTCAAATACATTACATCTACGTGGGGAAAATCCAGGTAAGTAGAGTTTAACATCTACAGACTGCACTAAACCAAATGAAACGAATATATACACTAAGCGACAAAAAAAAAGCCGCACTTGGATGTTTTCCTTTTAGCCTTCTACAACCGCCAATTTTATCGTTTAAAAAGCAAATTTTCGAGCAGATTTTACTATGTTGTCCTCCACATACACTTTAGCTTTGAGTCTAGTGTTAAAAACAAAATGCAATTGTCAAGAAAATTGTAATTTTAAAATTTATTTCAAAAATGGTAAGAATAAGGCAGTTAACGATGCCACAAAAGTATTAATTTTTGAATGAAAATCAAAAAATATTTTAATACGTGGGATGGAAAAATAATTAAATGTTAACGAAATATTGGTAAAATGAATTTTAGCAAAATATAAATTTTTTTGGCCGTTTAAACTGGGAATTTGTCTTTAGGCGGTCATGTTGCTCATCCAAGCAACATAACCGCAAGTTAAAATGCGAATGTTTAAAAATCGATTTGTATCATGTTCAGAACTTAAAAAATATTTTTGAAAAGTATACAGTAAATTACTTTCTTCAAAAACAATGCGGGAACAATTAAACAAAGCGGGTTAAAGAACAGAAGATCTGCGAAAAAAGCCATTATTAAGGAAAAGAATTAGAAAAAACAATACTTTAGTTGACCAAAATTTAAAAACATTATCAGTTAATTATTAGGCTGAGCTGGTTTTCTCTGATGAATCAAGTTTTCTTTATTTCGATCAGTTGAAAAAAGCTAGAATGAAGACGAAAATGTGACCGACTTAATGAAAATTGCACTTTTAAAACAGTGACACATTCCCCGTACATTATGGTACGGAGGTGCATAACTTTTCAAACACTCGGGGAAATTTTTATGCTCAAGGGATCAAATAACTCGATATAAAACACAATCTGCATAAAAGTGGTGCCTGACCGACTATTTTGGAGGTATCTTAGACATTTCCGTAAACAGCATTTGAAGATAATAAGGCATCTTACTACACGGCGTCTGTGGGAAGTTTATTCACTTCAAATTGTCAAAGTTTCTTATACATTCCCATGAGAACCTATAATTCTGTAAGTAATCATACCTTTTTTCACTTTAAGTTAAATAGCACAAGGGATATAGTAGAATTTCTTCTTTACCAGTCATGGAAATGGTCAAAATCGCGATCCGCTCGCAAATGTTTCGTCTATAAAAAGGCGGGGGAGAGGGGAGAGGATTCGAAATCTGCAGCCTATAACTGTGCGAGAACTAGAAAAAAATATTTGTGATATTTGGCACATTGAAATTTCTGAGATTTATATTAAAACACTGTATAAAACTATGCCATTGCGCATTAATGCAGTAATTCCATATAAAGGTGGAATTAACCCAATGCAGAATACATATTTTTAACAAAAAATTGCTTAGATCTAACAAATAAATAGTTTTATTTCTTATATTAAAATATAACTTGTTTATTTCATATAATAAATCATAATAGAATGCAAAGTGTATAGCTATTGCATTATGTTCAAAAAGAAAGTTTCATGCAGATTTTTAAAAAGTACTTCTTAAAGTGCAATAAAGCGAATTATTAAATCGAAAATATACATAGGTATCATTTCATACCTTTGGTATTATGCAAAAAAGACAGTTTTGTTTGTTTTAAACATTAATTTTAAAGTTATTACAATTAAAAAAGGTATAAGTCATTTTTTCTGCAGTGCGGCTTATTTTTTTGTCGCTTAGTGTATTTTTTGTAATAGAGATAGCCAACAGGGAAAAAAATTGTGTATGTAGGAGCCTCGCCTTCCCCCTGGGGGGGAGGAAGTCACCCCTCGAGGGGAGTAAATTTTCATGATGGGTATCTTCCAAAAGAGCTCGCCAATACCTTTAAAACAAATGATTGAACCATCGATCTGCGATAATTTAAAACAAAGTTATCGAATTTTTTTTTACTTTTAACGAAAAAAAAAAAAATAAATAAAATTTATTATTATTTTTTTTTAATATTGAGAATAAAATGGACTTTTTTTTAATATTTAGTGTTATACTACTTCTCTAATATGTAAATCGTCTGCCTTATCATAAAAGATAATTTTTTTAAATAATAATTTTAATAAATTATTTTTTAAAAACAGAATTATTTTTTAATAGCCGAATTAAATTCTGTAGAAATGTAGGTCATTAATGAAAAGGGGGTTGATGGGGGTGGTAGCCCCCTCACACAGAACTAATTATCACATAAAACTTTTCCGAAGCCTAATTTGAATTGTCATAACAGTACTCGTTATCTTACCTATTAATCTGCAACCTGTATTTATAGTATTAAATTTCAGGGTAAGAGAAAGTCGTGTGCGTGACACACCAGATTATTTTTTAAATGTTAATGACGTCAATTTTTGTGAGATGCATTAATTTATTTTTTTACATTTTTTTGTTGTTCCCGAATGAACTCGTAAATTTTTTTGGCAACAATTAAATTTTAAGTAAAAGAAAAGCACTGTAAATAAATATAATCTGATGTGTCAGTCACACGACTTTCTCCTACTCTGAAATTTAATACTATAAATACAGGTTAGAGATTAAGAGGTAAGATAACGAGTACTGTTATGTAAACCTATGTTAAGAAATTCAAATTAGGTTTCGAAAGAGTTTTATATGATAATTAGTTCTGTGTGAGTGGGGGGCTACCGCCCCCCACAACCCCCCGTTTCATTAATGCACCTACATTTATATAGAATTTTATTCTCTTATAAAAATTAAAAGTTTACTTAAATTTATACAGACAACTTTTACACGCAACATTCCTTGAAACTTATCAGTCTTAATCAAACTTTTCCAGCAACAAACGTATACTAACTTCAGAATATAACATTTGGATCTCCTAAACTTATTCGTTTTTAAGTCACTTTAAGACACACAAACAAAGATCAAAAGTTAAAAAACATGACTACGGTAATCAGGAAGCCTCATAACGTGTAAATATACAAAAAATAAGCGATGAATATTTAGCTTAAAACATACATTATTTACCATATCTCTATGAGAAATTTATTTCATTCCCGAAGAGCAATCCTGCAAATGGTAAAATATTATTGGTAAAGCAATTAGTAAACAATAAAAAAGTATGTTATCGCTCAAATATTTGCAACCATGTATATGGTTTGAAGATTATATACAGACCACATGGTGCACCTAAATATAATCCTATAGAAATAATAACCTGAATTATACTTCCATCAATTTTCAGCTATTTTCGCACTATAATCTAGTTCTTTTGTGTAGCCCTGTAAATGAACAGTAAACGATTTTCCAACCATATTCTACATAAGACATGTTTTTATGCATATAGAAAATATATATTCATTTCACTTGTTTTAGTGCAGTCTATAGCTATTTAAACTCTACTTACCTGCAATTTCCCCCATAGACGTAATGTATTTGAATTGTCTTGGGTGTCCCTGTACAGAACCATTTGCTTCATCTCAACGAAACGCTTAGTGTAGCATCCCTATATCATACACATTAAGAATACCAAGTTTGGACTTTCTACTGCCAATTGTTCTTGATATATCCTGATAACAGACAGACACACAAACACACACACACACACAGACCAACCGCTAAAAATGTGATTTTCGGATTCAGGGGTCCTCAAAACGTGTAAATATAACAAAATCCCGCTTTCGAAAATTTGACCCAAAAACAATACTACCTTACGGGTAAGAGAAAGTAAAAAAGTGTGAGGCGTAATTATTCATATTTTCAATTATGTTAAAAGTATTAGATTAACATTTTTGTCGCTATGATGAACAATGTTTGAAAATAATAATAATAATAATAATAATAATAAGTTTTGCTGATTTATTTATTTATTTATTTAAGTAGATAAAAAAAATTTTTAATTTAAGAAAAAAAAATTTTTTTTAATCTATATTTTTCATACATGCATGAGTAGCAGGCTTTGCCCGCTTCGATGGTCATTATATTGAAATGAATTCTCAAAATACTATATCATTAATAATAATAATAATAATAAAATTGAAATCAATCAAAATCTAAGTTAATGTGTTCGATACCTTCGATAGCGGTTTTCCCACTCGCCACACTTCACAAAATCCCTTTACAGTGCATGTTGCATACACATAACTAACCGACACATTAAAAAAATCGGGATTCTGAGATTATCCGAAACAGAGTTATGTTTTAAAACGTCTTTTTTACCCCCCCCCTCCCTCGCACTGCTCTTTAAGTAAATAAAGCTGTGGGAATTTCGAAAAATCTATTTAGATTATGAGTTAGATACATATAACTGACCCACACATCGAAAATCTCTTTCCTAAGATAATTTGCGGCAGAGTTACGCATGAATACATGTTTCCCCTCCCCCTCCCCCTAAGGGTAGGTAGGGTGGAGTTTCACAAAATCACTTTTTAGTGTGTGTTGAATACGCATAATCAGTTTACACATCCAAAATTGCCATTCTAAGACAATTTGGAACAAAGTTACGCACAGAAACATTTTTTTACCCCCCCCCCCAAACCCTCAATGGGGGAATAGCACGACATTTCAAATAATCCCTTCCTAGTTTGTCTTTCTTGAGTACGCATAACCAATCGACATATCAAAAAATCGCTTTCCTGAGATAATTTGGAGCAGAGTTACTCTTTAAAACATATTTTTGCCCTCCCCCCCCCATCCCTCTCCTTTAATGAGGGAAAAGAAAAATTTCACAAAATCCCCTTATAGTGCGTATTAGGAACGCATAACCAGCCTGCACATAAAAAATCGCCTAAGATAGTTTGGAACAGAGTTGCGCATGGAAACATGATTCCCCCCTCACCCCCAAGGGGGATAAAGTGGAATTTTACAAAATCCCTTTGTAGTGTGTGTCTTCAGTACGCATAACCAATTGACACATAAAAAAATCGCTATTCTGAGATAATTTGGAGCAGAGTTACACTTAAAAACGTTTTTTTGCCCCCCCCCCTCCCTTAAAAAAGGGAGAGTGGGAAATTTCTTAAAATCCTTTTATAATCCGTGTTGGGAACGCATAAACAACCCACACGTAAAAATTAATCTTACTGCGATAAGTTGAAGCAAAGTTATGGTTGGAAATGTGCCCACCCCACTTCCAAGGTGGGGATAGGACGGAATTTTACAAAATAATTTTTAGTAATTCCCTTGAGTAACCATAACCAATCGACATGTCAAAAAATCGCTATCCTGAGATAATTTAAAGCAGAGTTACTCTTATAAGCGTATTTGAGGGAGAAATTTCGTGAAATCCCTTTACAGAACGTGTTGGGAAGGCATAAACAAACCACACATAAAAATTAATATTGCTGAGATAATATGAAGCAAAGTTATGTTTGGAAACGGGTTTATTGCCACCCAACTCCAAGGGGGAAATAGGGGGATTTTCGCAAAATCCCGTTCCAATGGGTGTTGGGCACACTTACATAAGCCACACACTAAAATTTGTGTCCTCAGCTCCTATAGATTTCCCCGGACGAATTTAGCGCTAAAAGGGGGACTTAAATTTGCCTCCTCGTAAGTCCCTCCGAATATCGAAAATCAAAAAAAAAAAAAAATGGGTTTTTGGAAATATCCTCAAGTCGACTCTTGGCGGTTTTCTATTTCTTTGTGTACAATTTTACTCAAAAATCAGTATTTTGCTAAAATTGTCTCCGAAAATCCTTTTTCCCCCTCCCCCTCTTAAAAATCCAAAATTCCAGAGCCGCAGAAAATGATTTTTTTGTACTCAAGTCTAGTCTCTCCATCTGCAATTTCTTCACCGTGAAGCAATTTGAAGCGGAGTTATGCTTATAACTATTTGCCTTCTACCCCCTCCAGGGGGGAACGGGGGGGGGGTATTTCGCAAAATCCCGCCTTAGTGAGCCTCAGTTTCCTGAAACCAACATGCTCACCTCAATTTGGGACTCTATCTCCCATGGAATCGCTGATCAGTGAATCAGTGAGTTTGCTCTTTTATATACTATATAGATTATACGTTTAATAATTTATGTTTTTATTCACAGTATGATTATATTATTAATAAACTGCACCCGTTTATTTCTGTCAAATAGAAATAGTAGGAATTATTTTCATACATTTATAAGTCTTCAATTTTTTTAAACTGAACTGCCTACAAAGTAATAATTTTTTAAAATTATGTCAATAAAGTATTATTATTACAAACATAAGGGTTGGGGACAAAATCTCGCGGGATGAAATCACTCGTGGACAAAATATCGCCTACATAAATGAAGGAAATTATTAATTATGTTGTATAAAATTTCATGACAACACATACCATAGTCAGAGCACTCACATACAGACAAATAAACCTCAAAAATTGTTATCAATTTTACTTAAAAGATTATGTTAATTAACTTTTGTCAAGATTAGTCATAAAGAATTCACTCATACTTATCCATTTTAAAATTTGTAATTAAGGTTTCTGAACAGCTTTGATGTCAGCAGTTAAGTACAATATTTTTAAGTATTTTGAATGGTGAAAAGCAAATGATAAAATAACTTAAAATTAAATATATATAAAGTAATAAAATTCCATTCTATAATGTATTTATTTATTTATTTATCTTAATTAATTAATTTAGATTTCTAAGGCCCTGTGGCCTTCACCAGAGATCCCCTGTGACACAAATATAAATTTTTGAATGGATCATACTATTTTTTTTATGCGATATTTTGTCCCGCGATATTATGTCCGGATCTCCAACAATAAACAAAGTTTACATCAGAATAATTTAAAATTTTTAGTGTGCAATTTACAACCCAATAAACAAATTAAGAGTACTTCTGTGTAAATTAAATTACAAAACGCTATTCCATTTCGCTATTCCATAACTTACTTTAAATAAAGATTTCATTGTACATAATTCACACAACATTTGCGTTTATAAGTATAAAACGCTTTCCAAACTTTTATAAATAAACCTGAAAGCAAAATCCACCAGCAAGACCTCAGCGTTTAGCACATTAATTATGCAAAAATAAACCATCAAATATGAATTTCAGATATCTAAATGGATGTTATTTCACTTACTGACATTTAGTCCACAGATTTCCTTTACTGATAAAATATTTTTAATTGTTCTTTAAAAAGCATTGCTAAGTAAACAAATTGCGAAACTTTCCATTTAAAACATATGTAACTTTCATTTTTAACTCTTATCAGATAATAATTTTCAATGCTTTACTAAAGCTTTCTACTAAGTTTCGAGAATATTTTTAAAAGGAAATGAATCCATTATTTAAAATAAATTGCTATCATTATCTTATTCAGTGTTATACATTAGCTTTTCAATCAATATCAACTTACTATAGGGGTTAATGCAAAGGCAGATTGTATGCACTAGGAACATGAGTCTGGGTGAAATTTTTTCTACAGGTAGTTTCTTTTATTTATTTATTTTTAGTACGACAGGACTATTTCAATCTGGTATTTTGCGTCGTTACCAATTTATAGTGTTCCGCTTAGAAAATGCCTGACAATATCCAATTCGACCATTTAATTTCTTACTCTATCTTAAAATATTTTGTGAAATCCGTAAAATCTTATATCATAAAAAACGGCAGTTTTTTGAGTGACGCAGCAAAGCTCAAACAAAGCTTAGCAGCGACACTCTATTATACAGCTAATTTAACATCAAAGGGATTTGGAAACGCCGACATTTAATATCTCAGTAAATAGGAGATATTTTGATCTGATGTTTTCAGAATAACCTTTTTTCTTCTGTCTGATGCTATCCTGAAAATTTCACACTTCAAAATTGTATATATTTTGAGATCTGGAGTTGTAATTTAAGACTTCGAAGGAAAAATGTGTTTTGTGTGAGTTTTTTTTTCTCGAAAACGGCTCGAAGAAATTTTATGAAATTGATATATGATATTAATTTATTTTGTCTGTGAAGCATGACGTCGCCCGTTTTTCCCAAAAAACTCTTATTTCTTAAATAATTTAGCTTAAAAATCGAACTATTTTTTCCTCCGCCAATACATGTATTTGAACTGCATATTCTCAGAATTCAGAACAGGCGTCATTCGGTTTTCTGAGGCTGTGGTTGGTTGGTTTAATCTGAATGCAGTCAATAAAATAGTTAGATTTTTTTTTATTAAATGCAAAAAAGAAACTTCATTGTTTGTTTTAAATATTTATTATATATTTAAAATAAAAGAAGTATTTTTTAATTATAGATATTCTATTTTATCGTTATTCATAATAATAAAAAAAAAATTTAAAGCAAAAAAGTTTAAATCACTCATGCACACGAATTTATACTATGGTCCATGGTCTTTGGAGCGCATGCGTACTTTATCCAGATCCAAAACTCTTGGCGCTCGCTAAAGACAGGGCTAGCTAGTTTGGTTTGTTTACGTACTGTATTCCTCCGCTTGTGGCGGCTTGTTAAGAATATGATACGCGTTTTATTTTTTATTTTTTCCAAAATCAATACAATTTTTTATTGAGAAGTATTGTAGATTACATTTTTAACGGGTCTTTGATGATCAACTAGACTGAAAGATTATTGTTTCACGTATGTGTTTATTAAATATTTTGTCACATACTACGACAATTTTATTTCAGTCACCAATTATAAAATCCGACATTCGGGAGTCACACTGTATATATTTTTTTTGCACTACCCTTCTTTTTTTCAGGTAAGTGTTTGTTTATATATATCATAAAAAATAAAATTACATTACTAACGGCTAAAATTACAAAACTAACGGCTATATTAATCACTTTCGAAAATATCCTCATTTGACTTGCAGGTCTCTAAAATCTATCTGTACTAATTTTGAACGGTCTAAATGTGTTTCTATTTTTTCACTTATGCATTACATTTTATTTTTGTTTATTTATGTTTTACATTCCTCGAGACATATAGTTTTCTTTACATTGACAAACAACTGTTTTTTCTTGCTTATATATATAAATTGTATTTTAATAAGATATTATAAATTTTTTTCACAGAAGACTAGATTTAAATAACTATTTAGTGTTGCTTTATTCAGGGGTGAAACTTTTCATTTGCTATCCCTGAATTCAGGGTTTTTGAAATTTTTGCTTTCTTTGAATTTCATGTTAAATTATTTTGTTTTTGCAGAAATTACTCATTTTTAATGTTTAATTAAAATGTAGTTGTTTCCTTAAAATGTATTAAGAACTCTTCAAATATCACTTATAATAAGTAGCCATGTAATATATCACTAATAAGTGTGCCTTATCTGCATGCAGGTATTAGTTTTCAGGGTTTTTGTGGCCATTGCTATTTGGACCATCAGTGCAATTAGTGTGGAGGCTATTCAGACCGCTTCCTTGTTGTGTTGATCATAATAATGATTTTGCTTGTTTGATCTTGAATTTTCTCTGTAATATACTAATGCAGGGCCTAAAATTTCAACTCCGATTACACTCACCCCAAAAAAAGTTATACTCGCTGCAAAATAGGGTTGTCTTTTTTTTTTTTTTTTCTGTTTTACGCATTTTGGGTTTTTTTATTTTTTCTAACTATCTGAAATGCTTTTGCAAATATGTCTAAAATTATATATATTAAAAGTGTATCGTATATATCATCATGTCTCATAATCATCTATAATCAAAAATTATTATAATGCATTATATTTGAGATCTGAAAAAAAAGGTTAAAATATCTATCAATGGGAAGAGTCATTTAAAAAAAAAAAAAAAAAAGAAGAGGAAAAAAAAAACTTTTTCAATCAACACCCTGTGAAAATCTTATTATGCAAGATTAAGCTTCCTTATTTACCTATTTATATATTTAACTTTTTACATCAGAAATATCTTTTTCGTCCATTTTATTTTTATGATCAGATGGAATGTCGATGTGTATAACTTGTTCATTGTTGTTATTTGAAATAGCCATTTCGGAATTACATGTTCGATAAAATTGTTGCTTACAAATCATAACAAGCATAAATTCTTGGTGTTTCAGCAAAAACTGGAAAATGTTAACTGTTTTTTGATCATTATTCAACAAAATAAACATAGACAGTATCTTTAAAAGGGCTCGGGATCATTTTCATGCGCCAATATCGCATAGGCAAACTTTCAATTTTTTTTTCTCTTGGATTGTGGGTGTCTAGCAAAGAGGCTCTCTACTTGTCTATTCTCACTCTGCTTAAAGAAATCACAGTGGGAGAAACGAAACTGCCTAGAGATTAAAACTTTTATGCGTGTACTTTTATGCATTTTTCCTTTCTCAGGCTGGGACGATTGTCGGTCAATGCGCACACAGACTCAACACTCAAAGAAGAGAAAAAGGAGAGGTTAAATATGAGGTTATACAGGGGTGGCCAACCCGCGGCCCCCGGGCCGCATGTGGCCCGCCGTGTAGTACTTTGCGGCCCGCGAGTAACTTGACGATATTTATAGTTTGAAAATTTTGCTTAAATTAATAAATCTTTTCTGAATTTTTAAAGTAAAAATACCTCTAAACAGTTGCTAAATAAAGAAACAACACACTTTTGTAAAAAAATATTATTAAATCTTTTATTCATTCTTTTTTTTTTTTTTTTTTTTTTTTATGGTTATTAATATACAATTTTCGACGGTTCTATTGTTAATTTATAAATGAAAATTTAATATCAATGTATTATGTTCTAAATCTTCACCCTCTCTTCTCCCGAAAAATGTACATAATACATTATTCATACGCTCACAAACATGTATAAACACATAAATACGTACATACAGTGCGCCTGCCTGAATAAAATAAATTTCCAGTGCGGCCCATCTGAATAAATTATATTTCCAATGCGGCCCGCCAAGTGTTTCGGGTTGGACAGGCCTGGGTTATAAGATGGCAAGATTTTGCCATATTTAAATCTATAAAAAGAATGTTTTCTGTCACCTTATCATGTAAGAATTCTACCTATAACTAGACCAAATTTTTACTCGCCACAGTAAAAATTCCACTCACCAATGGCGAGAGGAAATTTCGTGCCCTGTACTAATGATTTTGCTGGTTTCAACTACAAATTCAAACTTTTAACATTTTGAAAGTGTATAATGCGATTGATCTACAATCCATGTTTATTTCAACATTGTTGTTAGAAAACATTACAAAATAAGTACAAAAGTCATTTTCTGAAAAATCATACATATATGTGTATAGAAAATTGGGTTTGGTTTAGAGCTGTACCGAGTACTCGTTACTCGGGCGAATTTGGACTAAGTATTCGGCCAATACCGAGTAGTTGTAAGAATTTCATTATTTTTATATATTATTGAAAGAAATGTAACATTCATAAGAGTTGTTTATTAATAACTAAACTAAAAAAGGTAAAACTATAGTATTTCCCCTCAGCTGAATTTGACGATTTTTCTTTGGCGCCGATTTGAACGATAACGATGTCGTTCTGGATTGTTTGCGATATAATATGGCAGCCTACATGCTATTTATTTTGGATTTATGATTTTATGATTTATAATTTAGCTTACGATTTTATCATTCATGCTATATGATTTATGATTTTTAGATTTATGATTTAGCCACAATCGCCAACGAAAAATCGCCAAATCTAGCTGAGAGGAAATACTATAGTTGTTCCCTAAAAAATTATGAAAATATAAATATAAAGTCATTAAACTTTTGCTGCAAACAGTTTTCACAGTGAAAATGGGCGAGTATGCCACCAAACTCGGTATAGCGACAATTCATGGTATGAGCTTATCCCTTTTAGTTACAAGCAGGGTTGGCAGGTTTTTGACACATGACAGTTTTTGACGGTTTAAACCATGGTTAAAACCGTCACGTCAAAAACCTCCTTGTCAAAAACTGTCATAAACCTATATTTATAATTTAATTGTCATAAAAAAACTTAGTTTAATAAAATATAGTTTATAAAGATTTTTTGAAAAGTAAATAGATTGATGTTCTTTAAAAAACACATTTTTACAACATTTTGATTAATATAAAAAACAAAACATTAGGCTTTTCAAATTTTATTATGAGTTATTTCTATGTTCATTCAAAATATGCTGTGGCTGTGATACTTTTATATATTATTACGAAATTTATTTATAACTATGCTTAATATAGTATATGTTAAACTTAGTTATGTGTACTTCAAAAATATAGTTGTTTTCAATACGATATTATTTATAAGTATGTTTTAAAAGGTAAACATGTTAATGTTTTTAACATTTTGATTAATATAAAAACAAAACCTTTCTAAAAATTTATAATTTTATAAATAATTTTGGTTGAAAATCATTTTATTTGCGATACAACATTGTATATTTTAATTTTTTTAGTATTATGTATTTAACCAGTAAAATAAAAATGCATAGCCTAATATTTTGTATTTAAATATTTTATAGAAAAATATAACTTTTTTTTTTTTTTTTTTTTTTTTTATGACTGCTGATATTGCAACTTTTTATGAAAAAGCAATAATTCTGAATGTTAAACAAGCTTGAATTGCATCTGAAATTCTTATAATTACCGTGAGACAAGAGAAATATGAATGCTTTCTGGACATGTATAAATTGTAATATATTTAATATTTACTCGTACAGATTTTTAAAAAAATTATTAGTCTAAGCTGTAGGGCCTATCAAAGGCCAAGCGGTTCTACGCTCAAAGTTGGTAGATGTGAGGTGCCGGGCTCGATCCCAGGGCGTGCTTGTCGGCCTAGCTGTTCAGAGTTTTTTGTGGTTTTCTCCGAAACTTTTATAAATATGGGCTAGAACCCTTTAGAAAGACACCCCCCCCCCCCACAGAGGACACTCCCCCTTAGGTCTAAGACACTAGAGTAGTCAATACGCCTTACTCCCAAAATACCAAACACCAATAGTCCAAGCTATAAACAGGTACAAATATTTATACAATCAATAATAATAATAATAAACAGATAAAAATTTATTAATAAATGATAAGTGTAATAAATATAGATTATAAATATAATTATTTTCAAATTAATATTAATTTACTGCCCACATATATTATGTATGTTTTACTTAAAAAAAAAAAATTCCAGTATTCCTGTGTTTTCATGGCTTATGTGAAAATTCATAAGTAAACTTTCGCATCTGAGAAAGACTATATAATAAAGAATGAAATTATCAATTATTATGGTTTTAATAATCCACTAAGCTGGACATATCTAATATAACAATGAACCTAATTGTGTATACTATACACTACAAAAGTTCTGAAACATTTCATGAAAACATGCTGTTTGCCATTTAACTTAATTTTGTGTTCAAAAAGCCTTTTTTTAATTTTAACATGTGCAAAATTCTTCATATATACATCAATTATTCATTCTTTCTTACAACTATTCGGTACTCGACCGAGTAGTAAAAGGCCGAGTACTCGGTTACTCAGAGTCAAAGTGCTACTCGGTGCAGTACTAGTTTGGTTTGCATCGAATTATATTGGAACGGTTTAATTTTTTTTTTTTTTTTTTTTTTTTTTTAAGAAGGAAAAGAAATAAAAACCAAATGACATCTATGTAGTTGAATATGCAGATTTATTCTTATGTTATGCATTTATTCATATTCATAAACAAACATATTGCAAAGATTTTTTTCAAAGATTAAAAATACTCAAATTTACTAAGATCTGTTTTCATGTTACATTTTTTATTTTTATTATTCAATTTTCAAACTGTTTATTATTGCCCTTTTATGAAGAATTTTAGCATCATTTAGAGTACAAAATTTCTGTGAAAATAATTAATCTCTACCCCACTCCCTCACTCAAAAAAAAAGTAAAAAGATAATTTTTCATGCACGGGGATGAGACACATTATATTATTTCTAAGTTTTACTCTTATCAGTGCTAACTTATTCTCCTTCGAAAAGATGGTCTGAATAGCCTGTACACTAATCGCACTGACTGTCCGATTAGCCACTTCGGAGTTTTGGAAGGTTTTGTTTGGTAGTTTTATCCCTGTTTATTAAATTTTTCACATTTAATAATTTTCATATTAAATGTAATTAAAAATATTCTTAATTATCGTCTCACTACAATGATTACAGTGTTGCATTGTTAAAGTTTTCAGAAATTCTTTAACATTTTATTTTTATTTATTTATATTTTACATTCCTTGACTAATAGTTTTTTTACATTGGCAAACAACTGTTTTTTCTTGCTTATGTAGAAAGTGACGCAGCTTTGCTTGCTTAATGTTGTGTTACATCCATAAGTGCTTTTTAGTTCATCCTAACACTTTAGCGGTAACATCCATAAAATCACAATCATCACTTTACGCCTAACTTTTGGCAAGATTAAAAAAAATCAATTTTGTCAGTTTTTTATTTACAAAATGCTCTTTTTTTTTTTTTTTTTTTTTTTTTTTTTTAAATAAATATATATATATATCATATTAAACAAATTCTTACTTTGTCAATTTCAACATATATACTTAAAATAAAAAAATCCAGCAAGTACAAAAATACATAAATGCTTTTTGCAGAAAAATTTTCCAAATTATGAAAAATTTCAAATATTAAAAAAAAAAAAAAAAAATTATTACTTAGTTTGTATACAACCAAAAATTTGCCATCATCATAATTTATGAAATACAGAATTAATTTGAACCAAATTTTTGCTTTTGGAACCTGAAAATATATGAATAGTTTAAATGGATATTTTATGGTAGTTCTCATTTTGCTTGAAGATGAAATACATGGTATTTGACTTATTTTAAAAATCAGTTGACCAGCAGATAATTAAAAATTTTCTTCTACTGTTTGTTCCAGGGTTGGCGAGTTTCTTCCAAGGTGGAAAAAACCAGCCGGAAGAAATAGGTTTTTTCCAAGTGGAAGAAATGGAAGAAACTGTTTTTCTTAAAAATTTATCCTATAAATTGCAGATTTGCAAGCTACAGTAGATTCATTTATCTTATAAACAACTTTAAGTAACTTTAATTATACCTATAAAAATTTAATTTCATACTATTTAATTAATAATTATGAGATTTTTACTGAAGTGATCTTTGGTATCTGATGATCACGTTCCAAAATACTCAAAGTCCATTAAAAAAAAAAAAAAGATTTCAATTTAAACAGTGTAAAGTTTTATAATCTAGACAATTGTATTTCTTTAAATGGTAATAAATAATAGTTTGGATTACTTGCTTATACTTTCTGATAAAACAGCTCTTAACAAACATCCAGTTAATTAACCCTTTCGCTACCAGCGTCACATATATGTGACGATCCGATTTTCTTACCTGAGCCTGGCATCACAAATATGTGACGGGTGTTCATTATTAGTTTATGATAATTGTTTGCATCAAATCGTGTCGCACACAGACGGGTTATGTTATAAAACAAAAAAATAGATACAGGATGTTATTGGTTTTAGTTAGAACGTTATAGATACATCCCACAAAAATAAATGACAATTTTATCATATTTAAATAGTAAGACATCTGGGCAGTGGCGGCGGTTTTTCTCCTGAGGCTCTGGTAGCGAAAGGGTTAAGAGTACTAATATTCAATAATTACTGTATTACAAAATGTCATCAAAAACTTTATTTTCCTTATAGTCATATACAGTACAGTCAACTCCCTCAAATCTGCAGATTTATAATCTGCAAATCCTTCTAATCCAACTATGTTTTTTGAATGAAAAAGAAATTTACATCTCATATTTAAAAAAAAATCACATTATTTCTTTTTAAAACAAATTTTTAGCTGAAACCTTATTTTGAAACATAACTGGGGAGAAGGGGGAATAACAGTCTTGTATTTATTATCCTGCAACTCATACAGACTAGTGCTTAAAACAGATCACTATTGCATCAACATTTAACAAAATTAATCAGTGATGAATATTATTTCCGAACTTTCAAAAATATTTTGCTTCGTATTTTTTAAATTTGTTTGTTTACATTTTATATGTGCCTATTATTTGAATATGCTTAAATTATTTACCATCATATATGAATTATGATAGATTAGTTTTATTAATATTGAAGAAATATTTTATTCAAAAATTATTAGAAATCGTCTATCCATTTTGATGTCTATTTATGAATTAATAATAACTGACTCTGTATCTGCAAAAGAAAACTGTAAACAAAAGCAATGATCTCTAATCTGCGAATTCCTGTAATCCGCCTAACCTCTGGACAAAACTTTTGAGAGTTAGAGGGAGTTGACTGTAAAACAAATGAAAAGTTTTTTAGTAGTTCAATACTGCACTTTATTTTTCAATCTTGGAGAACCTGCAGTTAGCCATTAGTGAGAAATCTTTCAGTTAAAAATAGATTTTATTACTTATTTTTAAAATAAATAACGCGTAAAAATTTTATAAAGGACTGAAATTCAGTTTTATTGAAGAATTCTCAGTTTTTTTGTGAAAAGAAAGTAAACAAACATTTTACAATTTTTAAGTTTTAGAAAATTTTGAATGTGAGCAAATTTCTTGTAGAAATATATTAAAAATATTCATTTCACGTATAATTCATGATTGTTTAGCATCATTAAGATGAAATATGCAATAATAGGTATAGTGATTTTCATAAGAATTTAAAAAATAATACTTTGTTTTCAACGCCGATATTTCTGGATCAACAAAATTCTGTTAATTTTGAGCCATGTTATTATACTATTATAAGAAAAGTTTTTTTCAAAGTTTTGTACTAATTACTTACAATGTTATTACTGTATGTATTATAACTGCAGTGAAAACTTTTTATTTTTAATTAACAAATCACAAAACAAAGACGTATGTAGGTTTAAATAAGATTAATAATAGGAAAAAAGTTGCCAATGCAAATTACGAATATTCCACGAAACTTTGAGTATATATCAGCCAGGCCAGCCAAAGCTTTGACCTTACCAAGGCTTAATTCCATCTCTAATTTTTACTGTATATTTACCAAAAAATCTGCTCAACGTTTAAAGTTTTTCAAAATGTAAAAATTGTTAAGTATCTGTTTACTTTTTTTCCCACAAAAAACTGAAAATTCATTAATAAAACTGTATTTTAATCCTTATGATACTGTTATATGTTATTTGTTTAAAAAGTTAGTAATAAAATCTATTTTTAACTAAATGTTTTCAAACTAATGGCTAAAATCAAATTTTGGAAGGAGTTGGTTATTGGTGTTGAAAACGCCAAGTACTATTTTTTAAAATTCCTATAAAAATCCCTGTATTATTCCATATTTGATCTTAAT
Source organism: Salticus scenicus (assembly GCA_963930645.1). NCBI lineage: Eukaryota > Metazoa > Arthropoda > Arachnida > Araneae > Salticidae > Salticus > Salticus scenicus. Next base: position 26,125,141 of record OZ005648.1, read on the forward strand.
GATGCTAAACAATCATGAATTATACTTCAAATTAATCTATTTTGAATATTTTTATTATATTTTTACAAGAAATTTGCTCAACATTCAAAATTTTCCAAAATGTAAAAATCATAAAGTTTCCTGTTTACTTTTTGTTCACAAAAAAACTGAAAATTCATGAATAAAACTGAATTTTAATCCTTTATAAAACTTTTATATGTTTATATATATTTCAAAAATGAGTAACAAAATCTATTTTTAACTAAAAGATTTCTCACTAATGGCTAAAAATCAATTTTTGCAAGTTACCCAATATCGGCATTGAAAACAATGTATTATTTTTGAAATTCCTATGAAAATACCTGTGTTATTGCATATTTCATCTTAATGATGCTAAACTATTATGAATTATATCTCAGACAAGTCTCTTATAAATATTTTTACTATATATTTACAAAACAATTGCTCAACATTCAAAAGTTTTCAAAACGTTAAATCTGCGAAGAATTTGTTTACTTTTTTTTCACAAAAAGCTGAAAATTCATTAATAAAATTGAATTTTAATCCTTCATAATACTGCTATGTTGTATTTATTAAAAAAAACAACAAATTAATTAAAAGATTTCTTAATATTGTGTAAAACCAATTTTTGGAAGCTACCAGATACATTAGAAAAAAAGTGCTTTTTGTGAAATTCTCAATAGCAGCTATGCGATAGAAAAAAAAGAATCAACCTACCCTTCCTATGAGGTGGAAGGACTTGTTTTAATCTTTAGATCAGTTGATCATTAACCCCTAAAAAGTAATGATATCAGAACAAAAACCCTTAACGGGTTAAAAGCTTGTGACGCAGCATTTTATTTCGATATGAATTGGAAATATGGGTCTTAAAAGTAATGATATCAAATTTGAGTGACGCTTTGCTATTCATTGAAATATATTACATAGATTTTCTTATTTCATCATTTTTTTTTTTTTATTCTATTTACATCACAGTGTATACATAATATTTTCAATTTCAGCACGAAATATATATAGAATTTACTCCCCGATACTTTTTCATCTGCACCTCGTGAATTCAAAATATGAGTTTTAAAAGAAATGATATAATTTCTGTGACGCCTCAGTGTTACTTTAAAAGATTTATTTTTAGATTTTATTACAATTACTTTTGTTTTGTTGAATAAAGTATATTTACACATTGAAATAATGCTTTTAATTTTCAAATATACTGTCAAATAATCGCACTTTTATTGAATTTATATTATAAATTGAAATTATCTAGTTCAATAAATTGATTTGTCTATTGCGTCACGCTATCCAAAACTGAAAGTAAAAATTTTGTAAATGTTACTTTGTATCATAGTACTAAGTGAAAATGTGTGCAAAGAGATTGTGTGATGCAAAGAAAACATTTACATAATTTTTACTTTCAGTTTTGGATAGCGTGACGCAATAGACAAATCAATTTATTGAACTAGATAATTTCAATTTATAATATAAATTCAATAAAAGTGCGATTATTTGACAGTATATTTGAAAATTAAAAGCATTATTTCAATGTGTAAATATACTTTATTCAACAAAACAAAAGTAATTGTAATAAAATCTAAAAATAAATCTTTTAAAGTAACACTGAGGCGTCAAAGAAATTATATCATTTCTTTTAAAACTCATATTTTGAATTCACGAGGTGCAGATGAAAAAGTATCGGGGAGTAAATTCTATATATATTTCGTGCTGAAATTGAAAATATTATGTATACACTGTGATGTAAATAGAAGAAAAAAAAAAAAAATGATGAAATAAGAAAATCTATGTAATATATTTCAATGAATAGCAAAGCGTCACTCAAATTTGATATCATTACTTTTAAGACCCATATTTCCAATTCATATCGAAATAAAATGCTGCGTCACAAGCTTTTAACCCGTTAAGGGTTTTTGTTCTGATATATATATACACATACTTTATTTTTCGCTTACCATCGGTGAGGATCGAACTCACAACCTTCGAGATCGTAGTTCTGTACTCTGACCATAGAACCAATGGGTCTCGGATATATATTTCCTGATTATTTTCACGAGTATTTTCAGATTCATATAGGTATATATATTTGAAAGGGTGTTAAAATACAAATATAAGTCGTCATGTCGTACTACATTAAATTCTGTCATAGATAGACTTTCATCCATGGTTTTAATGCTCGCGAATCGAGCATATTTTCTTATTTATTTGTTTGTCTATTTATTTATATGACTTAAAAAAAGAAGGGAAAAAAAAACAGGGTTCTTACCGGAATTTTTGCAGTTTCAGTGAGACCGACATCAATATTTGTTATTGAGATTACAATGTGTGTAGTGTATATAAAGAAATGTTCTTCTAATCAAAGTTTTTATTTAAATTTTTAAAATGTGTTAGAAAATGCTTTTTTTTTTTTTTTTTTTTTTTTTTTTTTAAATATTAAATTAAGCTTTCAAATATTTTACACTTTTGCAAGTTATCATCTTTCCCAATCTTATATTAAACTTTAAAAAATTCTAAAACACAGATTTTGAAATACGAATATGTCATTTCATAGTTTATAATTTAAATTCGTAAGCAAATTTCATTACTTTCTTAGATAAAAGGACTTCATTAAACTTCATAATCGACTTCATTATATTTACTAACAGCATCTGAATTCGTTGTCGTTTAGATATAATTAAAATAACTCATCTAAAGTTAGTAAGTTATAAATATTATAACTTTGACCAAAAATAAAAATTATTAACGACTAATTTGTATTTTCTTCCATATAAAATTCTTTTACTGGTCTTAAAAGACTTTTTATCTATTCTAAACTTTACACTTTTTGGGGAACGCATTTTAATAAAAGTCAAGTTCGGTAGTAATAGGAAAATGTATTGATGATCAGTATCAGTAATATAAATTTTTATCCATTTATTACACCGTTTAACTATATTAGGGGCTCTATTTTCATAAAAGTGTTTAAAAAGTTAGAGATAAGTTTTTCTGTGAAAGTTTATTCTAAGCCATGTTGAACTTTTTCGAATGATTCCAAGTAGGGTAATTGCACCAGTGGTTGATACTTTTAGAGCAATCTCTGATGTTTTTAATATTCTAGTCATCAGAAAATATTTTTAAAAATCTTAAATTAATACATGGTATGAAAACATTCAGAACCACGTATGTGTTAAAATATATACATTTGATAGTAATTTATTTTTTAATAAATTTTTATTTGACACCCACTCAGAGTTCCAGTAATTGACACTGCCAGTTTTTCATTTTATCAGTAATTGGCACCCTATGTTCCCGTGTTTGACACTGCTAGTTATTCATTTTACCAGTTATTAGCACCCTATGCTCCAGTGTTTGACATAAAATGTTAAAATTCTTACATGTAAAATATATGATTTTATTATTTTTCTTCTTTATTAATTATTTCGGAATAGATGTCAATTACTGGAGCATGCCAATCACTGGAGCACCTACCCTAATATTCTTGCTTCATTTCATCAAAATAATTTTTATATTTATTTATTTATTTTTAAACCATCTTACCGTCGCTGACGGATATTTCCGTTCACTGGGCTGTTCTTTTTTCCGCAATACATTTATAATTAACAGTTTTATAATTATGGAAATTCGAATTATTTCTGAAATTTGAAGATCCTAAATAATAGTCATACGAATTATAATCATATGCACACTTACGATTTTAATCTCAAATTGAAATAAGCATTATTTGACTATATTAAAAAAAATGACCAGGAAAACAGCATTACAGTTTTGCCTTTTTTCAAAGATGGTCAGACTCTGACCGCCTTTAGAGGTCAGGGGGTTCAAAAGTAATCCGTAGTAAGGTATGACTTTGCTTTCAAAAACAATGTTGCACCAGAATTCCACATCGCACTAATAACATCATATAGAAAAATCATAAAATGTGACCCATATATAGGTATATTCGTGGAATATTAATGTTGCCATATAAATTCGAATGTGTATAAGAAATCATCTCCGGGCTTCTTCAGTATTTTCTATGTTACTGTCTGTATATCTTTTTCTCTAGAACAAGAATTCTATATCAAACTTTACACTGAAAAATGAATTTTTTTCTATATTTTTAAAATTTATCAGCAAAGCAAAGAAAATATATATGGAATAAGATTTCCTGGATATATGAAAATTTCATCTTTGAGATAGAGATTTTTAAAAAACTTTCGTCTTCGTTTTATAAATTAAAAGAGAATAGTTACTATTTGTTTCATTTGGTAAATAAAATGCCCAGAAAAAAAATTTTAATTTTTAAATATATAAATTTTGATATATAATGAAAAAAAAAAAATCTTAAAATTTTGCATTAAGTTTTAATAAATAGTTAATTTTTATTATAATTTTCGCCTACATTCTTAAATCAATGACAATTCAACTTGCTTTAAAATAGCTGCTTATTTAGTTCTAGGTGCTATTTTATAATTAATATATAGGGTAGGTGCTCCAGTGATTGGCATGCTCCAGTAATTGACATCTATCCCGAAATAATTAATGAATAAGAAAAATAATAAAATCATATAGTTTACGCATAAGAATTTTATCATTTTATGTCAAACACTGGAGCATAGGATGCTAATAACTGGTAAAATGAATAACTGTCAGTGTCAGACACTGGAACATAGGGTGCCAATTACTAATAAAAGGTAAAACTGACATTTACTGGAACATTGAGTGGGTATAAAATAAAAATTCAAAAAAAAAAAAAAAAAAAGTTATCAAATGTATATATTTTAACATATATGTGATTCTGAATGTCTTTCGTGCCCTATGTATTAACTTAAAATTTCTAGAAATATTTTCTGATGACTAGAACATGAAAAACATCAGAGATTGCTCTAAAAGTGTCAATCACTGGTGCTCTTACCCTGCATTGCTTTTCTGTTTTTTATGAAAAAAAATTAAGAGTGTAAAAGTGGTCCACTGTGCCCCGGTCTCCCCTATAATATAATATTATAAAATAATATTATATTTATATACTTATACCAAATAATTATATATACCATCTTCTTAATTAAAATATCAAACTTAAACAAAATTATCAATTATCATTAGTTTAACACGAGATATTCGTAAATTTTCCTTTTATTTGTTAATTTTATATCCTTTTATTTGTTAATTAAAATTTTTAATTATAAAAATCTTTTTGTGAATTAATAATTTTCAAGTATAAGATAAACTGCTTTTAAATGTCATGAAATTCCTTAACTAACATCTGTATCGATTAACTCTTGTAAATTACATGTCAAAACGATCTCAGCAAATAAATGAGAGCTTATAAAGACATAGAAGTAAGCACCATTAAACCAGCTCAGAGATAATTGCTTTGAAAATAAATTTTCCCTCGAATTAAATTAAATGTTTCATTTTGAGACGACTATTAATAAAACAAAGCTGTCACTTGCATGTAAAGTGGCGCTAATTTAAGCTTGAAAAATGATTATTTTATTAGTTAGCTATATGCAAGTCATTAAACTAGACATATAAAAATTATCGAAGAACATTTGATAATGTATATATGTATTTTCTTTTATTATTATTATTATTCCGGTTAAAGGAATATTTAATTAAAAACAATATCAAGTAAATAAATGCTTCTGTAATCTAACAAAATTACATAGAATTTTTTAAATAAAATTAATTAAAAATTCAAGAAAATCAATTTTAAAATACTCAAAAGTACAATTTTTTCATTGTTCCCCCAGACTTGTTTTCATTCGAATTTATTATTTAAATTAAAAGAAATGAGTACCATTATTTTTACAACATTAAAAAAAAAATTATTAAATCATTAAAAATGAAAAGAAAAAAGGTAATAAAATAAACATAAGATATAATATTTTTGCGTTTACATAATTTTTATTGTTAAAATTAATACACATATCGTCAGTTACTAAAGTTTTTATTTAAAAATATCCCTATTTCTATTTTTTTTTTTTTTTTTTTTAATAAAAGACAAATTTCAAAGAATATTTGTAAATTAAAAAAGCAACAGATAAAACACAAATAGAAAAGATTAAAATTATCATATAATTATCATGTTTAGTAACTTTCATTCAAAGAAGAAATTACAAATTAAAATAGAAAATAATCCTTTGAATGTTCTTTTAGACGGGATAATTCCAAATATTAATTAAGTGTCTAAAGTGTTTTTTGTGTTTATTAGAATACACGTTTTCAGAAAAAAAAAAGATTAAATACTATTTTAGATATGATTAAAAACCTTAACTATTACGCATTTCCTGTCTTTCAAATACACATGATTTATCACCATCATTTCAATTTAGCTAACGAATAAAAGTTTTACTTAACTTATGAATATACAAATAAATTTCAAGCTGATGCTTTTATATTAAAATAATTTTTCATGGAAAATTGCTACATTGTAAACAAGATGACAGGTGAACCAAATTAAAGAGTTTCACGCTTAGATAGTTTATAACGCAAACACATATATTTCTAACTGATTAAACGTGGTGAGCGTGACTCTGTTATCCATAAACTGGAAAGTATATTTTGTACGTGTTTTAAAACGTTTATTCCAGGCAGATGTTTGTATGTAGGGCATTGTCGATATTTATGAGATGCTTTTAAGTTTTTTTTTTTTTTTTTTTTTTTTTTTTTTTTTTTTTTTTGTCATTGTTGTTTTGTTTTTGTTATGTATGCCCGCAACAGCTTTAACTTTCGTAAATGTGTTATATTTAGCCTGCAAATTTGGATATATGTTCCGGAAATTCTTATAAAATTATAATTCTTAATTGGTTGTTATTGCATGTTCCTTCTTATAAATATATCAGTGCATACTATTTAAATATTTTCACTGCATAATATTAATGTTAACCATTTTAAACTGTTTATTTAAAAAAAGAAGGGGGTGGGGGAAACTGATGTACATAGTTTTTTTTTTTTTTTTTTTTTTTTTCTATGAAGTATTGCTTATTTTCTGTATAAGATTTTATCATTCAGGCATGTTAAATAGTTTTGCTATATCATGACTTTTTTTTAAATTTTTAGGTCATGTTTAAATTATTTCAATGTTAAACCTTTTTCTGCTATTCCTCATTGCACGTTTCTTCCACTTCGGAAGAGGGCAGTCTATTCCTGAAAAATCCTGATAATGGTCTTTAGTCATTTGTATTTGTCACATTTTAAAACAGCGAAGTTACAGGCCTCTTTTTTATTTTCTATGCAGTATGAAAGGGTGTGTGAAAAGCACGTCTTTCCCTCCCTTTCAATTCCGGGGGGTGGCAGGGATCAAATTCCTGAAATTTCTTAAATTTGTTTTCAAATATTCGTACTTGTTTTCTATTAAAGGAACAATCTTATGATATATCCGTTTTATTACTTTGAGGTGTGAAGAAGTATGGGGAAAAAAACCATCTTGTCTTCCCTCACACTTTGGTGAGAGAAACAATTCTCGAAATTAATGAAACTGATTTTTAAATTCGTATTTTTCTTTTTTTTTTTTTTTTTTTTTTTTTCAAACAAGAATCTCATAAGTACGATTAAAAAAAAATTATATATATATATATATATATATATATGTGTGTGTGTGTGTGTGTGTGTGTGTGTGTGTGTGTGTTTGTGTGTGTGCGTGTATGTAAAGATGATGATTTGTCCTCTCCTTTAAGAAAAATTTTGCAAAATCACTTTTTAGTAGAAATCTACGTCATAGAAGAGAGGTTTTTCACGAAATTTTTGTTTCTAGGTGCAGTGGGTTTGACCTGAGTGATTATGAATTTGGGAAGCAACTAGTCAGTCAATCAGTCAGGAAAAACAATTATATATATGTAGTTAAAGATGTCAGGTATTAATCAAAAAATTGCTCTAGAAAAATAGGGCTCAATGATGAAGAATCGGGTTTTGTAAGTAAATAACATAAATTATAAAAACACCTAATAAATTATTGCTGGTCACAATCAATAATCATGTCTATTCTTTAAATAAAACTGTAAGTATGGAAACAATAGAACTCTAATAAATTAATAAAAATTAACTGACTTTCATAAACTCCAGCACTGTTTGTTTTCGTGTCGGACTTCAATTAATACAACTGTGTAATCGACGTTTTCTAAAATATAAATATTTCTTTTAAAAAATAGTATACTGTATATTGTTTAAGTAAATTTACAACATCGCTTAATATAAAAGGAGATTTATAAAATACACTTATTAAATATTAAACTATCATGAAACGTTTTGTATTTAGTTTAATGTATATTTTAGCATAAAAGAAAATTCTAAATTAAAAAGTATTAAGTTTATATTTCTTATTCTTATTTTCCCATGTTGCCATTTATCAGAATTTATGTGAGTGATGAATTAAAATTTCTAGCCACTTGTAGTAGTTCACAAAATTCTCAGAATTTTACTATTACAGAAATTTCTTTACATAAGATAATTTATTCTTAAACGCTTTTGAACTTTCTTGACTGGTGTCATTTAAAATCAGGTAAACGAACTTAAATTAAATGTCCAAATTATCTTGGGGAATTGAAGGAGATTGAAGTAGATCCTAAATGGGCCAGCTGGTAGATAAGTGATTTAAGAATAAGTGTTCACCGTAAATATTTGAAATACTTCAAAATGAGATAGTTAATGTACGGAATCTGTCAATTGGTAAATAGAATAACATCATTATCGACTAGCAGCGCAACATACTGAATTTTGGACGCAAATTAATAATTTCTGTAAGGTATACACGCAATATATTTCTTCTCTAACTACTACATTTTTCAAAAAAGAAAAGAAAGAAAAAATATATATTTATATAAAAGTAGAATTATTCAATTAAGTGGAAGGCAAAGTACTGTTATGGGATTTTTACATAAATTAATAACACTAAACATATTTATTTATTTATTTTGTTTGTTCGGTAAAAAAAAAAAAAAAAAATCTATAAATCCGTTATGAATATGCTATTTTCCCTTATTTCCAGACAACTATGACAGTTCAGATGCCATATTACAAACCAAACCGTAAAATATTCATGCAAAATCAAATATATTTTTATTGATTACAAGATACAACATAAAAATTAATCTATATTAACAAAATATAAGACTTTGTCTGTAAACTGCACAGAATCAAAAAGTTTTGCGATCGATATCTTAAAAGATTTGGGTGCCTCAACCGACTGAATCCTGCAAAATCCTGCTAAAACAGCATGACTCTATGTATTTTACAAGAGAAAATATTCGATAAAAACAATTCTTAGATAGCGATTTTATGCACCTTCCGGTAGCAAAAATGTATTACAAAAGCCTCATTTTATAAAATTTTAACAAAGACAAAGGTATTTATTTTCTTGGTGATCGAATGCATGAGATAATGGAAGAAAACTTAAAAATATAAAAAAAAATAATAATAATAATTCATATAAATACTATAATGACAAGCGGTTCAATGAAAGAAAAGTAAAAGCACGTAAAAATCGCTCTACCTAGGGACTCCTGAAAAGTAAAAGCAAGGGACTGATTATGGGACGGGCACAGAGAATTCCCATGTTTCACTCCCCTTACCGGAACATCTCACAAGGAGACATTCAAAAGGTGTCGTCTTCAAAAAATATTGAAAAAAAAAAAAAATACATGTGATTCTACTCTTCATAAAACACCAGAAAGTGAAAAAATTATCGGCTGAAATGAATTACATAGACCACAAAAAATTATCAAAATTAAGCATATTTGGCGATTTCACACTGATTTTGATTTTTTGGCGGAGAAGCAAAACACGGTTCTGTTCGTACATGGCAATCTCAGTGCTAGCAAACTTATCGCCTAACAGCGCTAAATCGCCAAAAATGCTTAATTTTTTTTGATAACTTTTTGTGGCTGCTGTAATTCCTTTCAGCCGATATTTTTTTTTTTCACTTTCTGGTGTTTTATGAAGAGTAGAATCACGTATATATTTTTTTTTTTCAATCTTTTTTGAAGACGACACCTTTAGAATCGACACCTTTTTTGTCAGTAAAAAATTTTAGAAGCATCAAAAAAGAATTAATAAAAATTTTTGATATAAATGGTAAATAATTTATCCTTGTTTACCATGTACTTACATACATGCATACATTTCTTCCTGGAAATAATATTGTCTTCCAGTAAATATCTCCAGTATGTTTAAGTGCATGTTAATCAAAGACCAATGATTTATGAAAACACATCTTTCTTTGAACAGCAACAAAAACATAAACTTGGCTAAGGTGGTGTAAGGTCGGTGTGTAGTAGAAGTCACGTCAGCATGGCGCTGTAGCTAAGTTCACAAGTTGCGAAGCGCGAGTGAATAAGGAGAAGTCGTAGAATTAAATGAAGTGAGTAGAATGGATGAATCTTAGACATAAATATGGATGTGTGAAGGGTGTGAAAGTGTGAAAGTGTGAAGAGGAGAGTAGGAGAGTCGACGGAGAAAGAGTTTGATTAAGTGCCTTTTTGTGATTAGTTCTTAGTTTTGGGGAATGTCATAGTCGTTTTTGGAAGGTGCTCATCGTTAATGCGAAGTTAGGTGAACCAAGGGAAACCTGTCATCAACAGAGCATTGTGGATAGGCAGAGAGCAATCGTCGACGGCATCTGTATTGGTGAGATTAATTTACGTTTATTTAATGAATTGCTGAAGTTATCCCCTAAAAGTTAATTAAGAGTTACTTCTGAGTTAGCCCAACACCCGTCTTTAATAAATGTTGTTTGTATTTAACTTTGTCTCGTGCTCTTATCATTTACTACTTAAGCTAGATTAAGTTAAGATTGAGGAATGGAGACCTCATATTCCTCACAGTGGATCAATTTCAAGGCGGGTGTTGGGCTAACCCAGAAGTAACTCTTCATTAACTTTTAGTGGATAACTTCAGCAATTCATTAAATAAACGTAAATTAATCTCACCAATACAGTTACTGTCGACGATTGCTGTCTGCCTATCCACGATGCTCCGTTGATGACAGGATTCCCTTGGTTCACCTAACTTCGCATTAACGATGAGCACCTTCCAAAACGACTATGACATTCGCCAAAACTAAGAACTAATCACAACTCTTTCTCCGTCGACTCTCCTACTCTCCTCTTCACACTTTCACACCCTTCACACATCCATATTTACATCTAAGATTCATCCATTCCACTCACTTCATTTAATTCTACGACTTCTCTTTATTCACTCGCGCTTCGCAACTTGTGAACTTAGCTGCAGCGCCATGCTGACGTGACTTCTACTACACACCGACCTTACAGTGGGTGTAGACAAAAACATTCAGAGGTTTCCTAGCTGCTTATACAAAAATGTATACTGTTAGGAAAGCATAAAGATAAACTTTCTTTATTTCATTTGTTCTTAACTAAATATATATAACCTCATAATTATTACATCCCGTCGAGTATTAATTAATAATTTCAAACTTATTTATGGCAAATAGATCTTTTACTTGCGCATTCTTTATTAAATGTCAACTAAGATGTAGCACAGTGATTGCATGTCTTTATTAACATTTTCTAGCAATTTAAAATTAGTGAAATCAGATATTTACATTAAAGGATTTGTTACATCAAACTTTCATTTCTATATATAACAAACATTTTTTCTCTTTCTTGTTACTAATTGACAAAAGTATTATTGACAAATATTTCAATTTACTTATATATTTTATAAAAATAGTTCAAGGTTTATAAGGTAAGTAAAATACACTCACCTTGGTTGTGAGTATCCTCTATTATTTCAGCTTTCAGTATCAAGATGTAGAATTTCATAAATGAAGATAAATCAGTTTGAGTTTCAGGAACTATCATTTTAGTTGACTGATGCTGTTTAAAATATATAATTTGAAATTAAATAAATAATGGTTTTAATTGAATTAAACCAGCCTTCTTTAGCTTGGTTTATGAATAGGAAAAAAATATATAATTTGTGGGAATGAAAAAAAGAACCCACATGTTTTCCTTTTTAATCACATTTTTATTATAAAACTGAACATCGAAGAAGAGAAAAAAAAAATACGTCATTACATGTACATAGAAACAAAGACGGCCAATCAGAACAAATGCGTCACACCGACGCTCCAGTGTAGATGTATATATGCATGAAGAAATAAAAGAGTCAAATGAAATGTTTTTAGAATAATTTGAAAAAGAAAGTTTTTGTAATTATTGAAAGAATGTCATTTTGAGTTTATTTCTCACCAACACCCCTGCGTAAACTCGATGACATTTAATCACAGTTCATCAAGGAAATTCGCAATTTTCGAAAAGAATGTCTCGGCAGAGGCTTGGTGAGCACATCGGCGATCATATTTTCCGTACTTACGTACTCAATCTTTATTGTGCCCTGCTCAACAAGGTCTCGAATCAGATGGTACCTTAGCTCGATGTGCTTAGTTTTCTGTCGAAATTTGTCATTTTCGGCCAATTTGATGCAAGAAAGATTGTCTTCATAGAGTGTAATAGGACAATTTTGTTGCATATCAATTTCTTCAAAAAGGTTTATAAGCCATTTTACTTCTTGCGCGGCACTTGCTGCAGAAATATATTCCGCTTCCACTGATGACATTGATACAGATTTTTGTTTTTTGCTTGTCCAGTATACAGTATTTGCTCCTATGCAGAACAAATTTCCTGTTGTAGACTTACGATCACTGGGATCGTTTGCCCAGTCGGAATCTGCATATACCCTCAAGACAGGCTCTTCAATATTATTATATGTCAATTTAAGGTTAATTGTACTTTTTAAATATCTCATTAATCTTTTTACCGCTTCCCAATCTTTTGCTCTTGGGCGCTCATTTCTTCTACTCAAAATATTTACCGCGGCGCTAATATCCGGACGTGACACGGTTGAAATATATAACAATGCGCCTACAGCCTGTCTATATTGTGTATTTTCTGGTAAAAGGTTTTCTTCGTCATTTAATTTTATGTAACCTGTGTCCATAGGAGTGTCTGTAGGTTTTGAATTTTCTAAACCGTATTTGACTATAAGTTCTTGTATTTTGTGTGTTTGATCAAGAGTCATTGTATTTTCGTTAGGACGATTAATATTTATCCCAAGGTATTGTTTTGCTTCTCCCAAGTCTGTTAACGGGTATTCTTGTTTTAGTTTGTTTACAATTTCATTTATTTGTTGATCATTCCCCGCTATTAACAAATCATCGACATACACAAGTACATAAGTAGTTACATCGTTTTGTTTACGTTTATAAAGACATTTGTCGAATTGACTTTGAATAAAGCCTAAGTTAAGTAATGACTCATTCAATTTTAAATTTCATGCTCTCGCGGCCTGCTTTAGCCCATATATTGCCTTTTTTAATTTACACACCTTATGTTCTTCCCCGGATACCACGTATCCTTCTGGCTGATGCATATAAACATCTTCACTCAATTTACCGTGTAAAAATGCAGTCTTGATATCAATATGTCTAAGACTTAAATTCTTATAAAGACTCATTGCCAAAAAACTTCTCAAAGTTGTGTGAGACGCCACTGGGGCGAAAGTCTCATCGTAGTCTATTCCATATTTCTGTGAAAAGCCCTTCGCAACCAGCCTAGCTTTGTATTTTTCAACACGGCCCTGACTGTTATATTTTGCTTTGAATGCCCATTTGCACCCTACTATTTTCATCCCTGGTGAAACCTCAACTAAATCCCAGGTGTCATTCTGCTTGAGTGAATTTATTTCATCTAATGTAGCATTGATCCAATTTTCCTTTTCTACAGGGTTTTCCATACTTATTATATCATCCCAGCATTTTGGTTCACTTATTCTTTCATTGTGTAATGTGAATGCGAATCTATCTGGTGGTACCCCTTTATTAGATCTTTGTGATCTACGTGGAGTATTTTGTGAATTATCTGACACAACACTATCATTAGTTTCATCTATCTCTGAGTCTATTATTTGCAAATTTGGTGATGGATTTTTATTATCACTTTTCTCATCATTGTTTTGTGATGTTTCATATTTAAGTATCGCTTGTTTTTCATTTTCTACAAATTTTACGGTTCGACTAATAATTATGTTTTTGCCATTTGTGCAGATCCTATATCCTTTACTTCTATTATCGTACCTTACGAATATACTTTCCTGTGACGTATTATCTAATTTTCCCCTGTGTACCTTTTGTACGTATGCATAGGCACGACAACCAAATGGTTTTAACATCGATAGGTCAGGTTTTCGACCTGTCCATAATTCATAAGGTGTCAATTCACACGAAGATGTTGGGAGTCTATTTTGCAAGTAAACTGCGGTATTTATTGCCTCCCCCCAGAAAGAATTTGGTAAATTGCCATCCTTTAATAAACAACGTGCCATTTCAACTAAAGTACGATTTTTACGTTCAGCAGTTCCATTTTGAGAAGCTGAATAGGGAACAGTAAATTGGTGGTCTATACCTAATTTTGTTAAGTATTCATTTAATTCTGTCCCGGTATACTCCCCTCCGTTGTCGGAGTGGATTGCATGCAAAGTTCGTCCGAACTTGTTTGATGTCATTGCGATGTATTCCCTCAATTTTGTGAAAACTTCATCCTTTTTTCTCAGTAGGTATATAACTGTAAATCTACTGAAATCGTCGATAAATGTTAAAAAATAGTATTTTCCACCGACCGTGGGGGTTGTCATTGGTCCACACAAGTCAGTGTGTACCAACTCTAGTGCTTTAGTTGCCCTAAACTGAGCCTTTTTAGGATAAGGATTGTCGGTTAATTTAGTTAATATGCAAGTTTCACATGCATTATCATGTTTGCAGTTGTCTAGTTTTATCCCAACTGCCATGTTGTTGTTTACCAATTGTTTTATATGACTAATGTTTCTATGGCCTAATTTAATGTGCCATTTATCAATGCAATTTTTATTTTCGCATGTTTTTACCATGTTTATAGTGTGTGTTGTATCATAGCTAACTTTGCATTCGTATAAATTGTTGTTAATGTAACCTTCAATGCATGTTTCTCCTTCATGCATTATTTTGCATGATTTGTTTTCAAATATTGCTACACAACCATTTTCAGTAGCCTCTTTTACAGATATGAGGTTTGTCTCTATCTCTGGTACATATAAAACATTTTTCAATATTATAGTATTATGTGTGTTATTGGAATTTATGGTGTTTAATTTCACAGACCCATGACCCAGGGATTCTATCTCCTGTCCATTCGCGATTGTTACGCGTGAATTATTATGATTAAATTCATGAAATTTACTCCTATCATTGCATACATGCGTTGAACAACCTGAGTCTACATACCAATTGTTAGATTTCTCACCGATAAATAGAGTGAATATTTTATCGTTAGGTTTTTTATTTTCACTCTCAGTAATAAGAGTCTCAGTAATCCGCGTTATGTCTGTCTTGAGAGTACATACCAGATTTTAAAGTTGATCTGGCATTGCTGGCTTTTGTATGTTTCGGAGTCTTTTCTTTATTTTTATTTTTAAGATGCCAGCATTCTTCAATTGTATGCGATTTTTTTTTACAATAACGGCAGAACTTTGAATTTTCTAGTTTCGGTTTAAATTTAACCTTTAACACTGAATTATTTTCAGATTTGTTTTCTTTTCTTTTAGAAAATTCATCAATCAATTTGGAGCGTATAAACTCTGGTACAAGATCCTTTTCATCACGCGATTCTAAAGCGGTGATTAGTACATCATAACTTGGAGGTAAGGAACAGAGCATTAGGGCTGAAAGGTGCCTGTCATTTATTTCTTCTCCGATTGATACTAACTTATCTCGTAATTGATAAATGTGCGTTAAGTGGTCGATCATATCGCCACCCTCAGTTAATTTCGTAGAGTAAAGCTTTCTAAGCAAAAATAGTTTACTGCTGAGGGTTGAACGCTCATGTACAGCTTTTAAAGCGTTCCAGCATTCTTTAGCGGTCTCGAGATTTTTGACATGGATTATTTGATTATCCTCTATTAAAAGGTTTATTATAGCGCGTGCTTTCCTATTTTTGTTATTCCATATGTCCGTAATGGGATTCGGAGCATCGTTAATAACCACAGAATATAAATCTTCCTTTTGGAGAAACATTTCCAATTTAAATTTCCAAACATCGTAGTTTTGTGCGTTAAGTTTTTCAATTATAGTGTCCTTGAGGATACTCATTTTAATATTTCAATTTTGTTTTCTTTCTAGTTTATAACTGAAATTTTATACTTAATCATTCATATGTTTATTTTAAACATTCTTATATATATTTCACTTCTTTCGTTTTTAATGTTTATACAGATTTCTATACTTTCGTTTTCAAGAAACAAAAAAAACATATTTATTTATTTTCGGTTACATTTTTTTTTCATTATTATTATTTTAAATGTAGCAAAATAATATTATTTTAAATGTAGCAAATGTTTCTTCAAATATGCAAAGAAAAAACTTTTGTCAAGAATAAATTTAAAATCTCAATTTAGAGCGTCAGTGGTCATAATCTGTTACTAATTGACAAAAGTATTATTGACAAATATTTCAATTTACTTATATATTTTATAAAAATAGTTCAAGGTTTATAAGGTAAGTAAAATACACTCACCTTGGTTGTGAGTATCCTCTATTATTTCAGCTTTCAGTATCAAGATGTAGAATTTCATAAATGAAGATAAATCAGTTTGAGTTTCAGGAACTATCATTTTAGTTGACTGATGCTGTTTAAAATATATAATTTGAAATTAAATAAATAATGGTTTTAATTGAATTAAACCAGCCTTCTTTAGCTTGCTTTATGAATAGGAAAAAAATATATAATTTGTGGGAATGAAAAAAAGAACCCACATGTTTTCCTTTTTAATCACATTTTTATTATAAAACTGAACATCGAAGAAGAGAAAAAAAAAATACGTCATTACATGTACATAGAAACAAAGACGGCCAATCAGAACAAATGCGTCACACCGACGCTCCAGTGTAGATGTATATATGCATGAAGAAATAAAAGAGTCAAATGAAATGTTTTTAGAATAATTTGAAAAAGAAAGTTTTTGTAATTATTGAAAGAATGTCATTTTGAGTTTATTTCTCACCAACATTTCTCACTGGACAAAACTATCTACCATGAAATTAGATTATATATGTGATGTAGTAAATACAAAATTTTTAATAAATACTATAAAATGAAATAACTCGCAAAAAATGTTTTGCGATTGAAAGAAGACACATCCTTTCGTCAGGCGAAGAAAGTAGACACGAGTGCTGCAAACAAAGCGGTAACCCACCGTCTACTTCTGACCCGAAACAGTTGTTGCGAATTCTTGCGTTTTATGGTATTTATTCAAGGTTTTATACTTATTACTTTTAAATGCCAGTTCTAGCTGCTATAATTAATATATAGGGTAGGTGCTCCAGTGATTGGCATGTTCCAGTAATTGACATCTGTCCCGAAATAATTAATAAATAATAAAAATAATAAAAGCATATATTTTACAAATAAGAATTTTAACATTTTATGTCAAACACTGGAGCATAGGGTGCTAATAACTGGTAAAATGAATAACTTGCAGTGCCAAACACTGGAACATAGGGTGACAATTAGTAATGAAAGGAAAAATTGGCAGTGTCAATTACTGGAACATTGAGTGGATGTCAAATAAAAATTCATAAAAAAAAATATCATCAAATGTATATATATATTAACATATATGTGCTTCTGAATGTCTTTCATGCCACATGTATTAACTTAAGATTTCTAAAAATATTTTCTGATGACTAGACCTTTAAAAACATCAGAGATTGCTCTAAAAGTGTCAATCACTGGTGCACTTACCCTATGATGAATTTTCAAAAATGGCAATTTTAATGCAATCGTTTTTTTTTTTTTTTGTTGTTTTTTCATATAATTCCACACACATTCTTTCTACTATTTCTGAAATAAATCTCTTTATCATATAAAATTTCATGTCACGTTCTTCCTAATATAATAACTCGAATTCTGTTTTTTATATTTGTTTATTTATTTATTAAATTCGGTTGAAACATTTCATGATTCTTATGACATATATGATTTTTAAGAGCAATATCCCGCAACATGATATTATCTTTAATAAGCTATAGTAAAAGAATTAAACGTGGATGGAATTAATATTTTCTGTGATTGTGAAACTTTTGTCATAGAAATATTACACTTAACAATGTTTATACGTAATAATGTTTCTTTAAATGACGTTAGCTGTATATTTCTCTATTTGTCATATGAATCAGAATTAAAGAATTCCTTGTGGGGAACATCATTTAGACGTGTTATGTTTAAACGTAAGAATATTTATATCATTATTTGTATCTAATATAGACCTGCTAACTATGCTAGTTTATCCGTAATGGTATTAATCCCCACCTTTTTTTTACACCAGAATAGTTGTAGAGCATTAGTCTTCTTATTTAATCATAAGAACATATTGCTGAATATTACTCTACAACGATTCTGGTGTGAAAAAAGGCGGGGCTTAATACGATTACGGATAAACTACCATAGTTAGTAGATCTACTAATATAATAATTAAAAGTTAAAGGGTTAAAAACGTTTACTCTTAAAATAATATTTTTTACATGAAAAATCCAAGTTTCCCGACGATAACGCTGAAAACTGATGTCATATCTACGACAATGTATTGAATTAAAGAAAGTAAAATTTTATCCATGGTTTACATGCAAAAGAAAAAAAGAATACTTTAACAAGAAAATTTTCTCTGCAACTGCAACATTAAAACATTATAATTAAGTTAGATCCAATTTATCAAATCAAAACATTTTTTTGTTTCTTTCAAAATATTTGAAGAAAATCTCAAATAATAAAAATTTATATGTTACATTGTTACATTAAATAATATTTTAAACTGTTTGAAATAGATATCCTTTAAAGCTCTGTTAGTTATTACTACAATTTAACCTTGCATGTCATTTGATTTTTGATAGGTATATATTCAAATAATATGACTTTAGTTACAGTTTCACTTTAAATATAATGTGCTAAGTGGATTTTTTTTTTTTTTTTTTTTTTTTTTTTTGTAGTTGTCTTTTTAATTCAAGTACATTAAAGATACAATTAAAAGCAAATTCAATAAAAGAAAAATGTAAGGCATAACTAGTAAATATTTTAATTTTTTTTTTCAATATATTTACATTTTTATGGTTGTGTTAATCAAAATCCCCCCTCCCCACCAAAAAAAAAAAAAAAAAAAAAAAAGAAAAAAGGTTATTAAAATTTTTTGAATGCATAGATTTTTTATTATATAAAGAAAATTCTTTAATATATATATATATGATCATACGTTTAATAATTTATGCTTTTATCCATAGCAAAATTAAATTTTTTAATAAACAGCATATCTTTATTTCTATCACATAGAAATTACAGAAATTTTTACATTGATTGCCGCAACTCCATTTTTTCAAACTGAACTGCCTAAGAAGTAACTTTATATATATATATATATATATAATATTATTAATGCAAAAAACAATTAATTTTATAGTTACTAAATTATGTTATTTCAAATAAAGATCAACAATAGAAAAATCAACAACACAAAATAAGAATATATGTGTGTGAATTAAAATATAAAACAAATTTTTCACTAATCAAAAATTTACTTTGAATAAAGATTTCCCTTCACATATTTCCCATAACATTCGCATTTGTAACTAGAAAACATACTCCAAACTGTTAAAAATATACCTGAAGGCGAAATTATCAACAAGATCTCAAAATTCAGTACATTAATCACGAAAAAATAAGCCATTAAGCTTAAATTTCAGATATCTAAATGGATATATTTCTAATGGATATTATTTCACTCGCTGAAATTTAGTGCATAAATTTCCTTAACTGATAAAATATTTTTAATTGTTCTTTAAAGACGTATTGCTTAGTAAATAAATTGTGAAACTTTCTACTTAGAACATGTATAATTTTCATTTTTAACTTTTGTTAGATAATAATTTTTAATGCTTTATTAAAGCTTTCAACTAAGTTTTGAGAATATTTTTAAAAGGAAAGGAATCCATTGTTTAAAGTAAATTGTTATCATTATTTTATTCAGTATCGTGTATATTAACTGTTCAAAAATTATTTAGTAATATCAACGAGAAATATACATAAATGTATTTATTTTATTTTAATTAATTTAATTTAATTTATTTATTCTTTAGGGGGGGGGGCATCTTGTACACAAATCTCCAGTAGGAGAATTTAAAATTTAATAAACATTTTAGCATTTAAACATGAAAATATTTTTTTAAAA
The DNA here is from genome assembly GCA_963930645.1 of Salticus scenicus. Lineage (NCBI taxonomy): Eukaryota > Metazoa > Arthropoda > Arachnida > Araneae > Salticidae > Salticus > Salticus scenicus. The sequence continues at coordinate 26,145,394 of OZ005648.1, forward strand.
ACCTTATCAAAGAATACACAAATTAATATTAAAATATGGTTAAAATATATAGCTAAACTATAGTGAAGTAAGATGTGGGGTTAAACGTTTAATAAGCTAGCAGGAACCATTTCCAAATTTTTAAAGAATTTATAATTTAAAATTTTATTTTGTTAATTTAAAATTTTTCAATTTTAACGTTCAACCTTTGTTTTATTTTTAACGTCCAACATCCGCGTAGATTTTTTTTTTTTTTAATTCTATTTTGCATGTTGTCGTTGCCAAAGTTGTTCCAAAATCTATTAAAAAAAAATAATAATAATAATAACACATTCATAAAACGAGAGGAAATCGTAACGTTCTAAATTTTGCATGTAATAAATAATTCCTACCCAATTATAATAAATTTTCGTATGTTGAATAAATTGCCATCACATAGTTAGATAAATATAATAATCTTAATATATTAGATTAAACAAATTCATTATGTTCACTTTTTTTTTTTTTTTTTTTTTTTTTTACAATTTCTAAGCGTTATCCTAACTTATTTCTTTAAACAGTTAAAGATGTATCCTTTGAATATTTCTACACCAAAGTTGTTTTCTTATGCCATATTATGTGAACAAATCGGAGTTGAATGATGAGGTTTATCCAAACTAAATAATTATGATAACAATTAAATCACTAATTTTTAATTAGGGAGCGGGAAATAAAAACCACAAAATAGCGGTTACATAAACTTTTGAAGCAAAAGCTTTCAAAACGATATCACATCTCTCACATCCTCCTTCAGCTTGTTGGGTCACATGATCTCCCATGTGTTTCTGACAAGTGGTGCAGTCCGTCGTTCGTCACATGATGATAACATTGCTCTGAAAAAAGAATCGAAATCTGATATTATTTTTGCTGATTCTTATGTATAATGACTTCCTGAATCCGAATAGGACTCCCATTTTGCCCTGTCACCCTCCGTTTTCTATGTACACCACCCCCTCCCTCAATTTCTTTCCCTGTTCAATAATTTTATGAACATTCATTTGATTTGAAGAATGAAAAATAATTAATTTAACCCCAAAAAACAATAATGTATAAAGTTTAAAAAATAACATTAATAACAAATTAAAAAAAATATAGGATATGTAAAACATAATTTCAGTAGCAACCCCCCCCCCCCCCCCCCCAAAAAAAAAATTCCCTTGTCGCAAATGTCCATGTTTTAGAATTTTCCAATTCTGTAGCCCCTCAGAAGATATTTAACGGTTAAAATAATCCTCCCCCGTCCTAAAAATCAAATTTATAGCCGTAAAATCACCGAAAAATGATAAAAAATAAGGGGTCATTCCTAAAAAACGGTGAGTGATAGGGAAAAATGGACGTCCTATTCGGATTCAGGAGGTCATTTTACATAAGAATATGCTCAAATGGTGCCTGAGGCAATATTCATGCCGAGCAGTGTAATTAATGAGTGCTCGCACGTTTGGTGACATTTCTCAAACATGTTTTAGAAATTCGTAAACAATACGGATCCTACAACTTATCTCTCAGAAAAAAAAAATCACGATATAAGGAGGATTGGTTGCTGCTCTTTCCCCAGTCACCACTGATATAAAAGTAGTAAATCAATTCTATCTTTAAAATTTTTATGCAACAGAAAATCCTGTATCAGCATCTCGAGCTTTGATATGAAGCCATTAAAAACATCTCTTATTTTCTTAGGGTATGAAAACCTACCCTTTTTGACCAAAATACCACGAACACCAGATTTCAGCAGAATACATTTTTGAATGTTTGGATGACATTTAGGAGAAAATTCATTCATATCCCCTTCTTCTCATCGACTTTCTAAAAACAACAACAACATAATACACTGTTAAAAATGGTTACTTAAAAAGGAGCTAAATTGTCTCAAAATAGCCCCGAAACAATATACACTCTAATTTGAAAACCCATTTGAAAACCCGTGCTCATTTTTGAGTATATTCACATGTAAAACACGGGAATATTTGAATTCTTATTGTCAACCCCATTTTTGAGCATGTCAATATACTCAAAAATGAGTACATGGTTTATGAAATTTAAGTATATGTTGTTTCGGAGCTATTTTGAGACAATTTAGCACATTTTTAAGAAACCATTTTTAACAGTGTACGGACCCATGAAATGCTCTGTTTGCTGGACTCTGTAATAGAATGCCGTGAGCCCAAAGTGTTCCGGAATGGGTAATACGCAGTCTCCAACAACTAGACGCGTTTCTCATTGTATGAAAGCTTTTGGTTTGCTGACAGTATTCTTTAAGTACTAGAGTGCGAAAAAAACATACATTGATCCACCATTCGAATACTCATAATCTAAATGCCGTTTACAAGAAGTATTCATCACATTGTTTGTGCCTTAGAGCATATATTTGTCCAAAGAGTGCATCCTTCATTGATGAATGTAACCAGCATAAAAAATTACATGACAAGAGTTTTTCAAATTTTCACTACTGAAGATCATTTATCAAGCGCCTCAACCCACTTTCGGACAAGGGGTGTCAAAGATTTTTCGCTGTGTCATTCAATTATATACGGATATGGCCGTTTCACTAATCATGTGATGGAGGAAAATCATCTCAATCTTCGTTACTCTTTGAATAGGAAATTTTGTATTGAATGCTCTATCTAGTCAAATATAGGCTCTAGGTTTTATGCTTTTGCCGTTCACTCTTGATTTACAGTAACTTTCGTTAAACAACCAATCTCACGTAACCTTCTGTACATGCATACGAGGATTGTATGATGAGAAGCACGCCTTGTAGGAATCGTTCCTGATACGAGCAGTGAGCAGTGCGCCCATTACGGTACGCAGCCACAATATGTGAGGTGCATGTTGGTCAATTCAGTGTTTGAATATTCGTTCAACTTATTACCTCGGGAACGATTCAGCTTCTGTGGTTGCACAACATTCCGTTCAACGCCTTTTACTACAAACAATTCTGAGATAGCAACGCTATTTAATTCTGATTTGTGTAAGTGCTCTTTACACCTCACGCAAGTTTGCCGCACTATTAGTAAAACACCTTGTATACATTATATATCAGAATTCATTAGATCGTGTTTTGTGTTAAATTCTGTTGCTAGTATTTACAGCTGTCTGACCATTCCAAAAAAAAAAAAAATAATAATAATAATAATAAATAAATAAATAAATAAAAATATCGAAATATATTAAAGTATACAGAAATGCTTGATATGAATGTTCACCGTGATTAACTATCTCCAACAAAGTAAACATTATACACATCACATTGATTCTATTTTTTTTATATGATTAATCAAATAAACCCTTCAAAATTAACAGTTTTTAACAATACAAAGAAAACACATTACAATATATGGAGAATAACACTTCAAAGCACGTTTAAATGATTTCATACAGTTTCTAATAGATAATGTTTAATCATAGCCTCCTAAACTAGGTGTCTGTCTCGGAAACCTGGTAACAGTTCAAGCGGTAGACAGCGCCCCCTGGTACAGATTGCGCCACTTTTTATTTAACTGTCACCAATAATTTTAAAAAGTAATATATGATGTATGAATTCGACGTTTCTTCGATTCTGTTTGCCTTTTATGTATATGAAATTCCACTTTTAAAAATTTTTTGGTGACTGTTGAATAAAAAAGTCGCGCAATCTGTACCAGGTGGCGCTGTCTACCGCTTGAACTGTTGCCAAGTTTACGAGCCCCGCGGCAGGCATCTAGTTTAGGAGGCTATGGTTTGATGGCCTAATGGTGTGCTCTATGGGTTAATGACGATTACATGCATTAAGGACATAACGTTGGTGTAATTCGTTTGCGTAGGGGGTCTTTTAACAGGTTCTTAACCCGTATTTATAGAGTTTCAGTGAAAACCACATAAATTTTTGGTATTGAGATTATACTGTATATAGTGTACAGAGAGAAATATTCTTCTAAACAATGTTTTTTATTCGAGTTTTATTGAGTTAGGAAGTGCAAATTTTTTAAATAATAATTTGAGCTTTAAAGAATTCATCACTTATGCTAGTTACTCAATCTTATTTTAACATTATACAAATCTCAAAACTTTAATTTTGAAACAATATCGAAGTAAAATTGATTTGATTGTTTATAATTTATAAACAGATTCTATTAACTTTTAAGATACCTTACTGAAAGCGAATTCATTATGTTTACCAATGACATTTGAATTCATTGTTGCTTATATACACCCCGCGACAAAAAGATAGGTACAAAGGCTTTTTTCTTTGATTTTTCATAAAGAAACATTATCTAAATTGTGCTTATCATTTATTATTATCATAAAATAACACTATTTCCGGACTGGTTTTTGTTTTAAGATTCATTTAGAAAAATTTTAAGACTAAAATTTTTCTAATTTAAGACTATACACCGCGACAAAGAGATAGGAACAAAGTTTTTTTTTTTTTTTTTTTTTTTTTAATATGATTGTTTTGAATATGAATATTCTGAATATGATTCAAATATTTAATAGGTTTTTGATATGATAATATTTTGTTATGATAATAAATGATCAGCATACATTAGATAGTTATTTTATGAAAAATTTTAAAAAAAAAAAACCTTTGTTCCTATCTTTTTGTCGCGGAGTGTAGTCTTAAATTAGAAAAATTTTAGTCTTAAAATTTTTCTAAATTAGTCTTAAAACAAAACTTTGTCCGGGAATACTGTTGTTTTATGATAATAATAAATAATAAGCACAATTTAGATAATGTTATTTTAAGAAAAATCAAAGAAAAAACCCTTTGTACCTATCATTTGTCGCGGGGTATATAGTAGTTAAATGAACTCATCTAAAGTTGGTAAGTTATAAATAATATAACTTTGAACAGAAAGAGAAATTAACGATTAATTTGCATACTTACCAACATTCTAATTAATATTTCGCAAAATTTTCAGTCCCGCCTTTTTATTTTATTTTATTTTATTTTATTTATTTATTTTTTTTTTTTTTTACACCAGTGTTTTTTAATATATTTCTTTTTATTTAATCACAATTACATTCAGAGAAAATTACAGTGGAAAATGTGTCAGTACTAACACTCTTACGGAATATCAATTAGTATATTAGCAAGTACTAATTTGTAAAGTATTTTCTTTCATTAAAAAATCGTTTTATTGGCTTCTAACAGACTTTTTATCTATTCTAAAATTTTCACTTTCTAGGGAATTCATTTTATTAAAAGTTATATTTTGTAATAATAAGAAATGGCATTAGTAATTAATAGTAACAATAATACAAATTTGTATTTATTTATTACACCGTTTTTAACGACTTTAGGAACTATATTTAAATACAAAATTTAAGGTGCCTACCTACCTTTAAAATGCAATTTTCGGTCAAAACTCCGATTTTCTATTTTTGAGTCAGTATTAAAGCCTTGAACTTTAGCTTTCTAAATCAGTTTGAATTTTGTTTCTATCTTGCTTAGAACTTGAGTTACAGGCATTTTAATATTAGTCAATCGCCAATTTTTGAAACCGGAAGTGACCGTAAATGACCCGTAAATATTTGTTTACAAAAATGTTTTACTCAGTATAAGCATCAAAATTTGTTACTGATATAAAATGAATTTGACAAAGAAAATAAGAAGCTTTGAAATAAATCAGGAACTTATTAAAATTATTTTTTATTTAATTGGTAAAATCTGGTCTTATATGTTTTCTGTTTTTTCTCAAAATGAGATTGTTAACATTTTTCTTTATCCCAAAACATCATAACTCCAAAAGTTATAATTGAAACGTTATGAAACTTTGACAAAATACTCTAAAGGAGTTGTTTTAGGAATTGAACAACGACAATGAATCTAGCTAAATTATTTTTTGTTTTTTTGTCGATAGAAGTTATGAACTGTCATGAATATTCATGATTTTTTTCAGCATGTAAAAAAGTTATCTTCTCTAAAATATTAAATAACATAGTTATAGTTTTGAGAGTAGTTCACTCCCTTAAGGATCATTCACTTTTATTCACTATTTCTACGGTTATTCACTTTTTTTTACTATATTCTATCATATAATGCACATAAATAGGCAATTTTTCAATTATTAAAAAAAATCCCCTCCGACAGTAGGCAGGCACCTTAAAAAATGTTGTTCCTAAGCCCAATTTAATCTAAGCTCTGTTGAACTTTTTGGAATTCTTCCATGCAATCTTCTTGCTGCAATTCCTCAGAATAATGTATTATTTATTTATTATTTTTTATAAAAAAATCTGTAGTAAGGTATAACTTCGCATTCAGAAACATTGTTGCAACAAAATTCCACATCGTACTAAAAATTTCATACAGCAAAAGTCATAAAATGTGAGCCAGAATTTTTTTTTTTTTTTTTTTTTTTTTTTTTTTTTTTGAATTTTCAATTATGCCATATAAATTCGTATGTATATACGAAATCATTTCCAGGCTTCCTCAATGTTTTCTACGTAACTATATGTATTTCTTTTTCCTCTAGAAGAAAAACTCCATATGGAACTTCACAGAGAAAAATGAATTTCTCTCTATATATTTTTTAAATTTATCAGCAAAGTAAAGAAAATATATTGAATAAGATTTCCTGGATTTATGAAAGTTTCATATTTGAGTAGAGATACAAAAACAACTTTTTTTTTCTTCGTTTTATAACTTACAAAAAAAGAAAGAAAAGAAAATAAAGCTACTATATGTTTCATTTAGTTAATGAAAACGGTCGGAAGACTAATTTTAACATAGAAAAGATATAGTTCTTGCTACCTGATAAAACCATCTTAATAAAGCATTGATTTTAGTTTTTGTCTACAATTTTAAAACGATGCTCATTTAACTTACGTTAAAACATACCTGCCAACACACTGATTAATATTCCATAGTATTGTTAGTTCCACCCCTTTTTACACACCATTTTACTTTTAGAGCAATTTTCTCTAAATGCAATTCAGATTAATTACGAAAATAAATATGCTCGAAAAATAATATTGTGAGAAAAGGAGCGCTATTAACAATACTATGAGTACTAATTACTATATTGGCAGGTATAGTTAAAATCGCAGCTTATTTTTCTTCCCTTAACTATTTCAAACAGCCTTATGTAATAATAAATTGGAATTCCTATTAGCTAAATAAGAAAATACGAAAAATATATTATTTCCTGAATAATCTTGAATAAAGAAATTTAAAAAAAATCTTTTTTACCCTTCAGTATTAGCCGCTTTTCGGTATATCTGTTTAATGATTCATAAAATTAATACTATTCGCAGTATAAGAATTTAATACTGTACGCTAAACATATTTATCAATATTATTTTCTCGAAAAAAGCAACATATATTTCAAAATTTAACCGCACCAGCCTTTTATTTTGACTATGCATGACGGAAAAAGACGAGCTTAACATTTAAAGGGTTAACTATATTTTGTATTGTCTGCTAAAATAATTTCCCTTTTTTCAACCAAATTTCTCAAATTTTTAAAAGCAAAAATCAACATTGTTACTACTGCATTTTAATCATGGGTGTTATTTGATTTTTAAAACATAAGGCAGGAAAAAGAATAATTTTTTATTTTAATTTATCCTTGAATAAAATGGTTAAGCGGAACTCTTTATTAATAAATGAGTTTATGTTTCAGTTACCTTAAAGGTTCTATTAAAGATACAGTTTATAAAAAATAATATTATAGTTTTAAAAATTAAAGAACACGCTTTTATAGAAATGTGAACTAAAAAGCACAAAATATCTATCTTAGTATTAAAATTCAAGGTAAGAGAAAATGTGAGTGACACACCATAATATTTACATACATTTAAATCTTTAATAAAATAATTTAGAATTAAACAAAAACCATTTTTTAAAAATCTCCCCTGACTGGGCTCGAACGCTAGACCTTTAGGTTCGTAGCGCGGAGCTTTACCTCTCAGCCACAACGCTCACGTAGGGAAAATCTTTTTTTTTACAATATAGATTTTTTGTTTGCTCCCAGAGCGGTTACAAACATACATTATACATACAAACATACAAACAAACATACAAACAAACATACAAACATACATACATGTGAAGCTAATAAAAGCGTGTTAATAAAAAGAAGAATAAGATGTTGCTATCCATATTTTTAGTGAAAGTTAGAATTTATCAATTTTATTGTTGTGATTAGTAAAATATATGTTAAACTGGCGAAATATGTTTTGCTAATTAAAATAAATTATTTTTCAAATGCATAAAATTTTGAATAAAATTTAAAAAAGATATATATATATGTATATATATATATATATATATATATATATATATATATATATATTACTTTACGTATATATGTATAAGCATGCATTTAATAAATTATACCTTTTGTTCATAGTATGATTACATTTTAAATAAACTGCATTTGTTTAAATTTTGTTACGGAATATTGTTCAGAAAACTTACAGACATTCACACATGCTTAATCAAAAAGTTTGCAGACGCACACACATCCCCTATTTTTTAAACAAAATTGTTTACAAAGTACTAATTTTACTGAAATTAGATCAGTAAAATATTATTATCACAAAAAAACAATTAATTTTACATTTAGTTAAATTCTTCAAATATGAGAATTATAACCCATAAAACTGGACAAGAATATTTATCATTAAGGTTCATATTACAAAAAACGTTCATTACAAAGCTTCATTTCTCATAATTCATACGAGATTTCTAAATAAAGAGTTTTATCGCAAACTGTTTTAAAATGCGCCTGAAGGCACAATTATCAGTAAGATCTTAGCTTTCAGAACGTTATTCATGAAAGGTTATCCATCCAACACAAATTTAAGATCTATAAATGGATAGTTTTATAGGTTCACTGAGAAAAAATTCTGTATATGACATCTAGAATCTAAATTCTGGCTCTAGAAAAAATAGTACCATGTCATCCTTGTAAATTCTAGTCCCCTTGGAAAGCGAATTCTAGAAGCCCCTATTAGAATTCTAGAGCGTTTGCCTATATTATCCAGGGCAAAGTTATTTAAAAATCTCCGAAAATAAAGGAGACTACAAGAGGCGGATTTCAGCAAATATTATCTTGGTTTATGACCCAATTCTAGAAAATCAAGCAAGAATTTCTCGCAATACAAAAGATTCAGAATATACGGAATATTCAGAATATTGCTTCACCGTCTAGAAATGTGTAAACTAGAAATTCTTGATCATTTCGTCTATTCAGTTTATTGGCATGCCTTTTGTGCATAGTTCGGAAATCTATATTTCTAGTTAAGGGATTTAAAAAATGGCAACTTATTCATGCTAGAGGGAGGCGGTAATTTTTTTTTCTTCAGTGTTGTTATGGAGATCGTTGACATTTGTTACACAGACTTCCTTTACTGACAAAAGAATTGTAAGTGTTGTTTAGGGCTTTATTACTTAATAAACGAAATTGTAAAAATTTGCCTTGAAAACAAAAATCATTTTATTTTTTTACTTTTGTGGATTAATGCGTTCTGGTGCTTTATAAAAAATTTCAACCGAGTTGGGTGGAAATTTTAACAAATAAAAAGAATCCACTATTTTAAAGAAAATTGTTAACAATCTTCGTTTGAGTAAGGAAGATGTTCATTTGTTACAGCATATTAGTGGCACAAACAGGAGAGCTTTTTCGGATAAAGAAATTTTCTTTAAAAATATTTTAGACTAGCAGATCTACAGATCAAGAGCCTCAACGTTCTATTGTATCACTCGTGCCTCAGCAGAACAGTTTTATTATTCCACATTATTCAAAATAAGTACATATATATTGTTGCGAATTTGTATATAATTCTATTTCTTTTTGTAGAAAGTCTTTAAAGAGGCTTAATAAGTTGATAAAATGTTAATTTTCTGCATTTCTTGTTTGTTTTAGCTTTAAAATAGTCCGATTTTCCCTTAAAAATGCATCAAAAACTCCAGTAAGGGAGGTAATGGATTTGGCGACAAATTTGGCGATTTTTTGCTCGTGTCGACTTTTTTGGCGACTTCTGGCGAGAAAATCCTTATTATCGATGTACCAAAGTTGGAAGCTGTAACATCATTGGTTAATGAGACATTCGCAATTTACCAGAACATTCTGGGTTCGACAGAGGTGTATAAAAGAAGGCCCGTTGCGCCAAATCACAGTCAGTCTCAGATTAGTTTCCGCCAATGCTCTATTACCTCAGAAAGTTCCTTTCGCCTCTTTGAATTATAGTCAATTGCTATATGTGTTAATACTATACAGTTTGTACTGTGGAATTGCTGCTGACAAGCTGTTATTTAAGCTTTGTTTACTGGTGGAATTGAAGTTGATACCTAGTTTATAGACCTCTATTCTTTTGGAATTTTCTGTAAATAAACTACTGAGCTTTTGCAAGTCTCGCCTTTCATTCTCGGACAATACACGAACCCCCCACGTACGCAATAATATATATTATTATTATTATTATTATTAACTCGGTACATAATCATGTACGTTTCTAAGAGGGGCTGCCACCCTTCCCCTCAACTCCTCGTTTTATCTGTCTGTCTATATCTCTTTCTCTCTATGTCTATGTATATATTTCGTTGTCACTCATAAATACTTGTACCAAATTTGATCCTAAATGATTAAATAGCACATTCGAATCATTTTGTGTGGCCAAGTAAATTAAGTACCGATTCTATGATCAACAGTTTCCACAGAAACCATGCTTTTAAGTATTCTAATAACATATATGTTTATTTCATTGAGTTTAATGGAGAGCAATCTTGTTAAAATGCAATTATAAGAAATACCGTCTATAGGCCATGGCGGTACGAAATTCTTTTGTATGTCCCTGTAACTATATACACACCATAGAAATTATATACACTAACAAAAAGCATATAACTAATTCATTGTAACTCAACTATATTTGAACCTTATTCGGCATCACTTGGGGATGATTACAGAATGCCATCATAATTCTTTTGTGTGGCTATGTAAATAAATTATTTAGTCTATACATGCCTCTTTCTAAATAAAACATGCTTTTATGAATCTTAATAGTGTATTTTAATTCTACAGTGTTGAATGCAGTATAAATGTATTAAAATAAGGTTAAACAGAAACCTGTTCATAGACTCTAATGTTCCCGATATTATTTTTTGTGTTCCTGTAAACGATCCGTAAACGCCATGTAACACTAGTAAAATCTGTACAACTTATTCCATGCAGCTCATGAAAAATTGTTCGAAATTTGACATAATTTGGATAAATAAGTGAAATATTCAAAATACTTTTGTAAGGTCCTGTACATTAATTATGTCTAAGTATACACGTTTCAACAAAATAAATGTATGTTTATTACATTTTCTTGAATGCAGTATAACCATTATAAAATGTATTTAAACGCAATTCTGCCTCTCGGCCGTAATGATAAGAAATACTTTGGTATGTCCCTGTACACGTTCCATAAATATATATAGACACAAAAAATCTACAGTTATTTTTGTGTGGCGCTAGAACATGTGTACCAATTTCCAAGTTAACTGGGAAATGTTTTTCGGCCGCTATTACGGTATATATAAATTCTATCCATAGGCCATAATAATAAGAAAATATTTTTTATGTGTCCCTGTACACGAACTACAAATAAAGTACACGCCGAAAACTATACAAATAATTCTGTATGGCTCGTGACCCACACAGACACTTACATGCATAATACATCTATAAAAGTTAAAAAATGATCCATTAAACTTCTATAAATATCCTATAGATATCTATTAACACGACAATTGTCACTCTTTTTTTTTTACATCCATTAGATGTCTGTTACATATCCGATAAATCTCCAAATATCCATTAATTGGACGTTTTAGATCTAATAGATATTGAAAATATCTAAATCTTATTTTGATCTAACATGTTACATCTATTAGACATCGAAAGAGGCACGTCGCCTAAATTTCGTCTATATTTCTGTACTGAAGTATAAAGGGTTTAAGTCCAAAAATGTCTATTTTGAGTTAAGTACATAGTGAGACTCAGAAAAAAATTCTCTATCGATCGGTATAAAGGATTTAAATCCATGTCATTCAGTCTTTGAGAAAATCCATTGGTAAAAAAAGATTCAAGTCAGAAATTTAGCATTAATCTTTGGTATAAAATATTTAATTAAGTTTTTCCCTTTATTAAATGAAGATTGACAATCACTGAATGGTATAAAGCGTATAAACCAACATAATCCCTCTTTTTCGTAATCGATTCTGCTGATTAGTTTTTAGTTAGTTTAACTTTATTTTTCGTCTCCTGAAAAATCAAGAATATGGACTTAAATCCTTTATACTTATCAGTACAGATTTAAGCATCTAATAGATATCTATAATTAGTACAGGATATCCAGGACTTTTAATGGACAATTTTTAGATATTTTGTATCTTTTATGGATCATTTGGATGTAATTTAGATGTCTAATGGATATCAGTGGCTGCATGGAGAGCTTGTGTACTGAACTGTAAGTCAATAGGCTGCATTTTGCGGTTGCTATCGCGAGACATACATACAGACAGATAGACAAATTCCTTTTGAGTCTCCACGCTCCACATGGAGGCCTCCACTGACGTTTCTGCAAAAATATAGGTGACATTTCTTATTTACATTCATTTATACTAGAATACAGCCTGACACCAAAATACAATTACAAACAACTGCATAATTTTACATCTGCATAAGTCAGTTGTATAAATTTTAACAGTTGCACATAAGATATTCTAATAAAATTATATTTTATAAATACAAGAAGGTAAAGATGTCTATTTACATATAATAGTATTTTAAAAATTGACGTATTTTTCTAGACCGAACATTTAAAAAAACAAGATCAAAAAATCATTCAGTACGCATGAATTATGAATAATTATCCAACATCAATCGAATGCCGTTGCTAAATCCTAATTTTTTCCAACTGTTTTCTAGAAATATTGAAGTTCTGAAAAGTCTATTAGATTAACGTATTCATATTAGCAAATATTAGTCCCTTACAATCAGTGTTCAAAATATGAAAATTAAAATTCTTTAATTCAAAAAAACACACTAGGACAATTAAAAATATTTCCAACAATATACGATGATTATAATTAAAGTTCAGATTTCAAAAATATGTTAAAATAATAATAATAATAATAATAATAATAATAATAATAATAACCGCTCAGAATGACCTGAAATTTGAATTGAATATGCCCGAATATGGGTGAAATGATATGGCATAAAAAAAAAGTTCAAAATTTGAGCAATATCTGGCACTTTAAGCGTCAATATATGCAAATTAATTGACACATGACTTGCGCATGACGCATTGCATTTCTTATACGCCGGATATGTGGATGTTTCCTTCATATTGCGTCTGAGAAACTCGCCATGACTCTCTTAATGAAGGATCACGCAATGCTTTTGAAGCTGTTTTACAAGAATGTTGACTGTGTGCCAATATCTCTGGAGTACTGATAAAAAAAATATACCGTCTTCATCTAGAATGAATAAGTGGCCATTTTCTAAATGCTTTAACTAGAAATATAGATTTCCGAGCTATGCGCATAAGGCACGCCAATAAACTGAATACACGAAATGATCGAGAATTTCTAGTCTACACATTTCTAGATGGTGAAACAATATTCTGAATCTTTTGTATGGCAAGAAATTCTCGATAGATTCTCTAGAATTGGGTCATAAATCAAGATTATAGTTGCTGAAATCTGCCTCTTGTGTTCGCATTTATTTGGAGATATTTTCAAATAGGTTTGACCTCGATAATATAGACAAACTCTCTAAAATTGTAATAGGAGTTTCTAGGACTCGCTTTTAAAGGGGACTAGTATTTATAAGGATGACATGGAACTACTTTTTCTAGACCCACAATTTAGATTCTATGTGTCAGTTATCGAATTTTTTCTCAGTGAGACGTTCTGGAGAGTAAAAGATATGAAAAGAGTCTGTGGTCCTATGCTTGCCAAGAGTCTGGAGAAAATAATTAAGAAAATCGAAGAGACAGGTAATTTTAAAGTGAAATCTGTCAAAAGAAGTAACTAAATGCTTCGATGTCAATATAGGATATGGAATATAAGAAAGCATTATAGAAAGACACGAGAGGTAGTGTGCTAACGTTCACTGCACGGGTAATCAGTTATTCACCAATAACTTCAACTCTCGGTTGAACATGAAAATTTGAAAAAGCGTATAAAGGCAGGGTGAAAAATTTCAGCAAATTTTGCCGTGTTGTTTCTGCCATCTAGCGGTATAGTCATTTTCAGATTTTTTAGGTGAAAGTTATTAAGGTTATCATTAATTAATGATCTAAATAACAAAAAGCTAACATACAAATAAATAATTAGAAAGCGTTTTAAGAGTAAGCAATATAACCATTTTAATATCGCATACTACAGTCGGGGAATACAATTCTTTCTTTTTTTTTGAAACAGTGATAGAGTTGAGTTGTAGCTTGTCATTTGTAACTTACCATAACAAAAATAACCAATCAAAGATTATATGAAATCCTCGACGCTAGATGGCAGAAACAGTGTGCCAAATTTTGTTGAAAAGCTGTACCCTGCCTTAATACACTTTTCGAGTTTTTGCATTGAACCGGGAGTTGAGGTTCATGGTGAATACGGCCATAAGTGTCCGAAGTTTGTACATGTTTCTGAGCACATTGCTTAAAATACAACAAATCATCCTGCATTGGTATCTATACAAAATCACCCATGTTCAGGAATTGCTTCTTGCTGACCTGCCAGTAAGAGAATTTTTTCTCTAGAATTTCTTGCTTTCGTGGAAGTGGTCAATCGATGACCACAGAATATTTTGTGGACAGACTAAGCTCATTAGGTTACTGATTAGCTTATTAAGTCACTAATTATAATATTTAGGTCACTGGATATTTGAATACATTTATATGAACATTTATAAAAAGAATAAGTAGTTGCGCACATTTTTCTGTTATTAAAGTAAATTATTTTAATTTTTTATTCTGCTACATATTCTTGATTTCTCTTATTTTAGTAAATCTATTTAAATCTTTTTTCAAATATTTTATTAATTTGAACTTATATCTTCAAAGCACTATTTTATTAATTCAATTTCAAAGTTTTTTTTTTTTTTTTTTTTTTTTTTAACTAATGTATCTGAAAGGAAAATAACCAGAAAATAAAATCCTATATTGTTTCTTATAATCTAAATGTTCTCTCCATTTCTTATTAATGGAATATGAAATAGTTTTTATTAAAGTACAATTTATGAAATGTTTTATATTAAAGTTTTTTAAATTAAATTCGGCTTTCACGTTTGAACACACAAATTCAGATGCATAATTTTAAAATAAATTTTTCATATTTTTGTTTGTAATATGGGTAGTTTTATTAAGAAAAGTTTTCATTTAATTATTACAGTAAGATACCAATATATGCAAAAGTATTTGCATTAAAAAATGAACATTAATTATGTTTCATCCATAAAAAAAATTTAATACCATCTTTTTTTATTATAATTTAAGAAGAATAATTTTTTCTACTGTCAATATTTTGTGTAGTTCATTGAACTGTTTTTCTTTTCTTTCTTTCTTTGAGAACTAGCAGGCTACGCCCGCTTCGCTGGTCACTATATTTAAATGAATTTTCAAAAGAATTGGATCAGTATTTATTTTTTACATCACATTACAAATAAAAATTTAAAAAAAAAAAAAAAAAAAAAAACACTGAAATTGCTTTAGATCTCGCTTCTTTGGGTACCCGTTGCCTAAGGCAGCTCTTTTTTCTACCCGTACTGCATCGGGTCCAATTTCCCACTGTCTACAGAAAGGTCTTTCCCGGGCACTTCAATCTGGGTATTTATCGACGACTTGTGGATATTCTGTTATTTAAGAACTACGATTTTAAAGATGACTGTATCTCAGCATCTATTATATATTTTAGTTTTTGAACCATGTGTTTTATAGCCCCCGTTATTTACATTATATTACGATTTGATTCCGACCAGTGCAATGAAATAAAATAACAAAGTAGATTTTCTTTTAAAAGGAATTATATACATGAAAAACGAATTTTAATCAGTTTATCCTTTCTAATATAAACTACCATTTTTTCACCCAATAAGTATTATAAATAATAATAATTAAAAAAAAAAAAAAATTTTATGAAAAATAAAAAGTTGCTTTTGTATAAAATTTATACATAAACGTAACAATTTATTTCTATTGAATTACCATTTGATTTTCCATAAATATAATAATAATAAAAAAAAATAAAGAAAAATAAAGAAAATCGCCTTCAAAGGAATGTATTAAATAAAAAATCTGGAGTGACTCCACTCGACTTTCCGAACATTGAGTAATTAACAGTTTTGTAAATAAAGTAAAGAAAGAGTAGTTGTTAAACAAACAAAAGAGAGAAAACCATAATTGAGTGTTTGAGTATTTTTCTCCATCTATTACACGTTGTTTTATTTAACGCTACTGAACTTTGAGCCCATAGATCATAATGATAAAGAAATTTTTGTTGTGTCCCTGTAAAAACCTATAAATGCTAGATTCACCAAAATGCTTATAGTTAGTGCAACAGTGATTTATAATACTCATATAAATTTTCAGCTGAAATCAATAAGGCGTTTAAGTGCTATCGTACTTTTAAAAATTTAGTCCCATAGGCCATAATGATAAAGAATTTTTCTTTGTGTCCCTGTAAAAAAACTGTAAGTGCTAGATTCACCAAATCTATACAGTTAGTTCAACTGTGATCTATAACATGTGTACAAATTTTTTGCTCGGATTAATAAGGCGTTTAGACGCTATCACATTTTTAAAAATTTGGCCCCATAGGCATAATGATAAAGAATTTTTCTTTGTGTCCCTGTAAAAAAACTATAAGTGCTAGATTCTCCAAAATCTATACAGATTGAGTATTTGTGATCTATAATATGTGTATAAAATTTTTGCTCAATTGAATCAGGCGTTTAGATGCTATCGCACTTTTAAGATTTTGCTCCCATAGGCCATAATGATAAAGAATTTTTCTTTGTGTCCCTGTAAAAAAACTATAAGTGCTAGATTCACCAAAATCTATAGGGTTCGTACTATGGTGACTTACAATATGCGTACCAATTTTCAGGTTAATCGAACAAAGCGTTTAGACGCTAGCGTGTTCACTCACAGACATACACACATACACACATACACACATACACACACACATACATACATCATCGTAAAAATAGTGAAAACGGACTCAGGGGACCTCAAAACGTATAGAAACATCAAAATCTCGAATTCGGATTTTTGACATGATTACAATACTTTCCTCACTATAGTGTTCGGAAAGTAAAAATGAATTCCGTAATAGCCGTTGCAGAGATACGCAGACGATCACAATCGAAGAATAAATTCATGAAAAATGAAACATTAAAGCCAATATTTAAAATCGAAAAAACATTAATTAAAAAAATTCAAATTCGAAGTTCGAAAAAATCTCGATGAGGTGCACACCTGCAGGGTCCCAGGTTTCTGTATGCCAAATTTGGAAGCTCTGCGATCAGTTGTGTGAGCACCAGAGCGCAGACAGACACACACACACAGACACTTATCTTTATTTATATAGATAGAAAGAAGAAGAAAAAATATACGTAGTTTATTGAACTGTCGATTTTGTTCAAATACACGTTATGCGTAAATTTACAAATTAAAATATATGAAATTAATGTTTATAATTTTATATGCGCGTGCGACAACAAGAAAAAACTTGTTACATAGATTCATGCGCTAAAATCGATCAGACTTTTTTGGATCATTCAAATATTGTTGTGAACAAAATATAATAAGTTTCGAAATGCCTATTGCAATTGAAGAGTAAATTTTTCTACATAAAAAAAAAAGCAACAAATTTTTACATCTACATTCATACATTCATATTTCATACATTTTTTACAAAAAATGTATCCTATTTGCTGCCATAAATTCGCTGTAATTTGAGAAAATACGTTCTGACAACGTAATCTTTTCGTAAATTACGCATATTTTCTCAAATTGCAGAGAATTTCTGGCAGCAAATAAGACATATTTTTTTTACAGTGTAAACACCCTGTAATGCCAAAAAAAGGAAAAAAAAAAACTATACACGATAAAGAAAAATTGGCTTTATTTTTGGTTTTCGAACACCAAACAATATACGTATTTGCTAAGATCATCAAATCAAATTTTGCACGCATCATTTTTGTTTACCTGTGTTATTTTACTAACATTGAATCAACAAAATATTATTATCGGAAAAAGAAATTAATTTTATATTTAACTAAATTCTTCTAAAATGAAATTTAAAATCCACGAAATACAATAAGAATATTTATCTTTAATTCAAATTACAAAACACATTCTAAAATATTCAATATTTTACTTTGAATAAAGCTTCATTGTACATAAACCACGCGACATTCACATTTCTAAGTAGAAAACACTTTCCAAACTGTTCTAAATGCACCTGAAGGCAAAATCATCAGCAAGATTTCAGTTTTCAGCACATTAATCATGAAAAAGTAAACGATCAAATGCGAATTTCAGATACCTAAATGGATATTTCTAACGCGTGTTATTTCACTTGATTATGGTTAGTTGTAAAGATTTTATTTTCTGATAAGATTTTTAAATGTTATTTAAAATTATATTGCTTTGCAAACAAATTCTAATATATCTTATTTTAAAGTATGAAGAGTTTTCATTCATTACTTTTATGATATAATAAATTTTAATACTTTATGAAAGCTTTTAACTAAGTTGCATGCAAATTTTTAAAAATAAAAGTAATCCATTGTTCAAAATCGTTATTGTTAACATTATTTCGTACAACGAGATAAATAAAGTAGAGTGATAAATGGTAACCCTGACAAGGTCCAACATGAGTCATGTGACATGAACCAATTATGCATTGTTTCCCTTGGTGACAGCTTATTTTCAGTAAATTTCTATGGCAACGATTTGGAGATTGTACTTGGCGAAAATCATAACCACCAATGTTTTTATTTACTTATATATTAATAATTTTTATTCTAAATCATTATAGTTTTTATTTTACTTCTTTTTCATTTTGTGTAGTCGAAATTTAACCGACAAAATATTTAAAAATAGTTGATAAATTATTATTTATTGTTAAATTTAGCTCTTTAAAAGTTTAACTTTTCTTTATAAACACTTTTAAAGTTTGATGGGAAATGATGAAAAAAAAAATATTTTATTATTTATTATAATGTGAAATATGTGAAAAATTCTTTTAAAAGCAATTTATTTCGGTTCTAGCACCGTTATGTTACCTAATAATAATGATAATTTGCCGAAATGAAATTTTAAATGCCAAAATATCGATAAAGGGCCAAACGTATCAATCTGTTGGTTCATATCGCGTGATTCTTGTTGAATCACGGAAAGCTAATCCTTTATCCATTGAGTTAGAACTCTACTTTATTTATCTCGCTGATTTCATACTATAAAAAAATACTCTTATCCTTATTTTCAGTCTTTCTTCTACTTCAATGATGACAATCCGTCTTTTTATGTATGTGTCTGCGTATTTATACCTGGAAAATATATATATTGTTCTAAAAAGCTCTTTTTTTTTTTTTTTAGCAATATTTTTATAGTTACCATATTTAAAATTAATTTATAAATTTTTACTTTCACACTGGCTTCTACAAACATTCAATTTGCTTTTTTTATTTTTAAATACTATTTTTTCTTTTTATATAAAGTATTGCGAACATGCAGGACCTGCAAATAACCATTTACCATATTGTTCTGCATATAAATAATAAATTGTATATTGGACCATTTTAATTATCAGAAAATTATTTGTTTTTACGAAGAAATATTTCATCGCATAAAAATAAAAATGTCTGTTCATTAAAATTTCTGGAATAAAGCTGATCTATCAAACTTGCGAATTATACGCAGGAAACTGCAGCTCAAAAACCTTTTCTTAAGTATTCTAGATCACGAATTTACATTTTCATTTAGATTCTGAATATCGTTACGCAGCAAAATTTTTACAGTGAACGTTATCCATACTACATTATAAACTCTTTCATATGAGACAATTGCAGGGAAAACTACAACATTATAATGTTTATATTTGTATTCTGTGTGGAAACGTTTGAATCCTACAGGGAAATTCATGGAGAAATGAAGAATCGGAAATTATGGGTTGCATATTTTTTAGCCTTGAACCCCAAAAACGGTTTTTGCCCATTACAGATCTTTAAAATTGTAGATGGGTGTACAGTCGGCGCAACAAAATTACTGAAGCGCTAGAAATAATTCATATTGAAAAAATGTGCACTTAATACTGTTTTGTTAAGTAAATATTCATCGAGTCATGATATTATTCTTTATGCTGTTTATAAAAAAGTAAGTTCACTGGAAAAAAAAAAAAAAAAAAAAAAAAAAAAAAAAAAACGTTAAAAGTACAAGAAAAATCTGGTAGCTGAGATGCCAATATTTCTCCGTCAAGTACACAGGACAAAACTGTACTTTTAACAAAAAACCTGTTTGATTTACAGGATTCCTGTGTAAAATATATGTCAGCGATACAATTTTACGGTTTTAAACTGGCGCCCTGCTGCCAGATTTTTCCTGTACTTTTAACAGTTTTTTTTTTTTTTTTTTTTTTTTTTCAGTGTTGAGGATAAAATTTAACGATCAAACTGAAATAAAAAGTATGAAAAATCTGGATGTGTGCTTCAAAAATTTTATTGCCGTCTGTATTTGGTTTAAACAAAAATATAGAAGTATTATTATAAAGCTAAAATATGAAATTTGTAATTATACTTTCACGGCATTTATTAATTAATTTTAGTAGGCTTTAGGGAAAAATCTTCAAACAATGGCATCTTTTATTATAAACTTATATCCTCTTTTATTATAAACTTATACTTTGTCAAAGTTAAGCCTCTATTGTCATATCATTTAAAATACATTCTAGTTCCAACTAATTTTAGTAGTTTTTAGGTGTTTTTAGAATTTTTAAACGGTTATACTTTAATATCTTACATTCATACGCATATAAAAATTTTAAAAGTTTAGTTAGCTTCACTCTTAAATTAACTTTAAAATATAAATTGTGAAGAATTAGTTTAAAATTCGGACCATTATTTCGTTCTTTTTAAGCGTATTTCATGATGTATTCCAGTTCTAATAAATGAAACTTTTAGTAATTGGATAAACGAAAGCTAAAATTCCATCAATATAATAATAATAATTTGAAAGATTAAAGATTAAAGATTAAAGATTCAAATATTTCAAATATTTTCTTTCCTTCTTTTATAAGATTTCCTTTGATATAAACAGGCATTCAGAAAATTCTTCAAATAATCTAGTTTTCTTTTTTTCTAGATTTCAGATAATTATAAATAAATTCTTTAGGAGAAGAACTTCAAAAGATTTTTTTTTTTTATGTTTCAAGTACACAAAAAACAATTATAACCAAAAGACATACCACAATAAAAATCTCTTTTTCATCATAGTACTAACTTTGCAGAATACATATTGTATACCAATACGTTATTTAAAAAATTGACAAATAAAATAAAAATAAATTAAAATCTGAGTAGAAATACTTTAGGAATGAACATTGTTGAATGAAAAACTTTCGAATTTTTAGAGTTTTATTATCCTAAACAAATATCTATCATCTATACTGATATCTAAAAAATAAGCATAATCTTCCGTATTGTAATTTTCTTCTGAAGTGGTATATGATATGTGTTCGTTTTTTAAGTTTTGTATCGTAATATCATATTAGTACATACATCTACCAGAAAAAAATTAAATAATACGTTAACATTATGTGGAGATCGACGTTTTACTTTGGAATAATTGTTATAATCAGGACTTTTTCTGCGTGAAAATTGGCCCCGACACCATTCTAGCAAATTCTTATGTAAAATGGCCTCCTGAATACGAATAGGACGCCGAACTTGCCCCATCAACCACCGATTTGGGGGGGGGGGGGTCGTCCCCCTATTTTTATCACTGTTCGGTCATTTTATGGCTATGAATTTTATTTGGAGGATGGGAAAGGATTATTTTAACTCTTAAATATTTTAAGGTGGCTATAGAGGTGATTTTTTTTTAAATATGAACATTTATAGCAAGGAGGAAATTTAAAGGGGAGGGGGCATTTGCCACTGAAATAACAAATTACATTTATTATATTTTATTAATCAAATTATTATTATTATTATTCATTATACATTATATTATTTGTTTTTAAGCGTTAAAATAATCCTTTTTCCGTCCTCCAAATCAAATTCATGGCCATAAAATTACCGAACAATGATAAAAATTGGGGTAGAGTATGCCGTCCCAAGAAAACGATGGGGGGTTGAACTGTCACCATGGGTGAAGAAAATGTGCACTTAAGACATTGTATGTTGTACGAGTTCCAAAAAGGGAATAACGCGATGTAGGCAACAAAAAAATTGCGTGATCTGTTTGGAGAGGACGCAGTAACAGCTCGAACATTTCAAAGATGGTTTGCGAAATTTCGTTTGGGTGATTTTTCTTTAAAAGATGAACCCAGTTTAGGGAGGCCATCAGGTGTCAATGCTGAAGTGCTACAGTATGATCGGGACAAATCGCACGTTAACTTCCACAGAAATGAGCTTCAAGCTTAGAATTAATCAGACTACTGCTTTGGATCACATTAAAAGGCTTGGATTCGTGTCCAAACTCACTGTTTGGGTGCCACACAATGACAGAACTTTCCATAGCACCTAATAGATTAATTGTAGCCCTCTTTTTTTTTTTACAAAGAACATTTATTTTAATATCTTTTCAAAAAATTTTAGCATGAATACTGTGTAATAATTATGTAAATATATATACATTTCTTATAAACTTTTTCCCATCCATTTTCATTTAATGTAACACTTAATAAGAAAAGTATTTTGATCACTTTTACTAATTCGCATTTTTAACCTTATATGTAATCTATGTGATTAAAATATATATATATAATCATCTATCAGCAAAATAATATCTTTTAAGATTTTTTTTTTCCAAATATTAACTATCATAACTTTTAGATAATTTCCTATAAATGCAAAGCAAGTTAGATTTGGTTCGATTATAACATATAGATTATGCTAATTTGAGAAAAAACTTTGATACTAATATATTTTATAATTCTAGATATGTATTTTTAATTTTGAACGACTCAATAAAAAGAAAAGAAAAGAAAGAGATACAAGCGTACAATTTTCTAACAATAGCATAATTTTTTGGAATCTTTATTCTGTTACAAATTACAATTGATATCTTATTTCTGTAAATCTGTTTAATTCTTTTTCAAATATTTCATGAAATTGAATTTATACATGTATCTTCAAAGCCCTATTTTATTAATGCAACTTCAAAAAACTTTTTATTAATATAGCAAAAAGAAAATTAGAGCAAAACATCAAGATTATTTTTTGAAGTCTAGATGTTCTCTCCAGTTTTAATTAACGTAATATAAAGCAGTTTTTATGAAAGTACATTTTATGAAATATGTCTTTATTAACTTTTTAGAATTAAATATTAGGTTTTCCCATTTAAGCACATAAATTCCTAAAACTAATTTAAAAATAAATTTCATCATTTTAATTTTTTACTATTATATGTATAAATTTATTCTGAAACGTTTTTTCTTCTATTTATTACAGCTATGCGTAGTAAGTTAAAAAATAAATGTTAACTACATTTTATCTATATATAAATTTAATACCATAGATTTTTTACCATTTTTTATTAATAATAACATTTTATTCATTTATTTACTAGCAGGCTTTGCCCGTTTCGCTGGTCACTATATTTAAATGATTTCTTTTTAATTGAATAACTGAAATGTTTAAATAAATATATTTCGATTGGTGACTATTTCCATCAGAGCTTTAGTATGGTACCTGCTTGGCGATATTAAATATATATATATTAATTCTCGAATTTGAATTAAAACGAATATTCTCAAAAACAGTCCAAAACTAGTGTTAATTCTTCTAATATTCTGTAAACAGTTGAAGCTGTTACTCGTACAGCAAAAGTCACTAATCCATGAATGTTCCGGAACAGTCTAAAAAACAGTCACTTCAACAGGAGTAAAACAAATAACATTAAATATTCCGTATCAAAAATCTTTGCTAGCTCACGGAAAATGCTGAGTAGCTTAGAGCTGCATACTCTCTAGCCGAAATCAACTCACTCTTTTGGCGATGAGTCCATCGGGAATCCCATGGGAAGCTCGAGAACTATACTCCCGTGTGCCGGAGAGCTTCGAAACTTCGGGAACTTTAGCCTACTATTTTTCACCAAATTTAGTCGCCCACTCGCCAAATTTGTCGCCAAGGCTCACACCTGTGAAAGTGAATAATCTGCCATTTCGTTTTCACTTTATCTGTAAAACTACTTTAATTGCAACAGTAAAATTAAAGTAGGGCAAAAACTTAATCCCTTGTAACAATATGCTATGAGCACTATTTCTGCCGTATTTTAGAAAACTAATGTTTTCATGGTTATAGATATTTCCCAGTAAGCATATTTTTAATTTTATTTATATATTTATAGTCCGGTCAATTTAGACATAAAAATAGTGATCAAATAAAGAAAATTCCGACAGAGCCAAATTTCCGTAGAGACCTTAGGTTCACCACAAAGAATAAGGTGTCAAAAGTCCCCATCGGTCCCATGTGTGCTAAGGGACTTATTCGGGCCCCAAGGTCAAAATTTTGGGTTTTTTGGATTTTTCTCGAAAACGGTAAGTTTTATCGAAAAAGTACCTCAGAGTAAAGTTGTAGATCTCAAACTTCTCTATAAAAATGGTCCTTATGATTTTTTCTCTAAGACCCACCATTTCTATATGTGTGCTAAGGGACTTATTCGGGCCCCAAGGTCAAAATTTTGGGTTTTTTGGATTTTTCTCGAAAACGGTAAGTTTTATCGAAAAAGTACCTCAGAGTAAGGTTGTAGATCTCAAAATTCTCTATAAAAATGGTCCTTATGATTTTTTCTCTAAGACTAACCATTTCTACATGTGTGCTAAGGGACTTATTCGGGCCCCAAGGTCAAAATTTTTGGTTTTTTGGATTTTTCTCGAAAACGGTAAGTTTTATCGAAAAAGTATAAGATTAAGATAAAATTATAAGATCTGCATCCATAACATCATCAATAGCTAGTTCTTTTAATATTGTTAATGCTAAAGTGAGCTGAAGTAACGTGTGAGCGCGAACTGCCCTCGCGTAAGCATGGCCATTAAGCATTTTCTCTAAAGACTTAGGTGCATAAATCTCAGAAAGCACTTCTTTTAAACCACTTCCTTGCATAATATAACCTATTGCGCCGAAAAATGACATTAACAAATGAAATCCTCCCAGTCTTACTATAATCTTTGATAATTCCGATCCTTCAGGTGCAGCAGATACAATTTCGCGAGCTTTCGCAAACAGAGGTTGATCAAAAGTAATTATGCAAACTGTATGGTTGTAACGTTTAGCATCTTCTAAAGCACAAAGTAAAGTTGTGTATATCGTACTGTAATTACTTGCAGGCTGTTGAACAAATGGCAGAAATGAAATTTTTGATTTTGAAAAGTCTACAATATTGCTAGTCAGGTGTTCAATGTAACCATTCCAACCAGGTAAAGGAAAACTTTTGCATTTTCCATAGAACCATATCACATCACCTTTTTTTAGAAAAGATACTTTTGTTTCATTTTCGTATTCAAAATCTCGCACATTTATTTTGCTATATCCTACTACGCCAGTATTTTGATAAACCTGTATAGGTACATGAGCCTTCGTTGCAAAATCTTTAGCTGAAAGAACTTCAGTTACTTGCGGCATCGGCTGTTCTAGTAATACTGAATCTTTGGGAGTTACAATTTGTATTATACCCATGATATGAAGCGTATTATTACCGTCCAAAGTATTTACATTAATATCAGCATTATCTGCAACATATTGAACAAATGTGCCAGTTTCTAGTGATAAAATGTGAGGTGGGCGACTGAAAACTGCTGCTGCTTCATAGTTCATTGTTTCACTGTAAGATGCGCATAAGCCAAACGATGAGAAAATTTGTATAAGTCGTTTTGAACCAAACCGCCGATGGAAAAAAACTGAAAGACCCAGTTGTAATTTAGATCTGAAGGATCTAGGCCGAACAGCAGTCATTTATGCTATGACTAATATTTGTGCTAACTTTAAATGATCCGAATTATGACGCTTGTTTTTAAGAATGACTTGTTCCAAAAAAAAAAGATAATGATTCGGGAATATCGTTATTTATATCTTCAAACATTCTACCCGGTGGCGGGTACATAGTATTATCAAACACACAAGATTGAATATCTTCTCGAATAATTTCTGCCGCAGCTTTTAAAGTTTTCCACCGTTTTTCCTTTTCATTCAAGTTTTTGTTATCAGACCAGGCTTGACTTAAAATGTCTTGGTAATTGTCTACAAAACAAATAAATGTTAATTTCCCAGGCTTCTCGGTAATAATAATTCTACTACCATACTTTAATTTCAATCGTATTTTTATAATCCCGTTTTCTAAAGCTACATTTTGGCAAACATTCTTCAATTCATCCAGTGAAAACTGGCAGTCATCGCTACTTTCAATGAAATTGAAAATTTCCTCCATTGCAGAGTTTATAGCCTCACTTTGAGGACGGCCAATTTTACCACCAGTATTAGGTCTCAGGAAGGTTTTGTAACAACTGTCATGGTATTTAGCGTCAGCAGCGACTAAATCATACTCAAAGTTAATACGTGCAAAGACAGCTTTTGACAAATCATCAGAACGGTCTTTAGCTAATTTTAAAATGGAATCTTTGAATGTAAGTTTGGAAACTTTATGAATTTTTCGGCGATAATTCTGCGCTTTCTTCTTCTCTGCTCCTTCATCCGCTTCATCACTACAAAATAAGCAGTGTTTTTTAAAACAAAAATCTGGATTCACTTACTCGCGCTCTAGTATGAGGTGGACTTACTTTTGAAGTACTGGCTTGTTCTTCCTCACGTTGTCTTTTTGCTGCAGAGATTGAAGTTTTCCGGGTGTATGATTTTCTCCAATCCACGTGAATTGCAACTGACTTTTGACTTCTTAAATAATCAGCAAACTCATCATTTCTCGCGACACTTGCATCGATTAAAGTTGGCATTCCACGACTGACCACAACAGTTTCATCTTCAGTCAAAAGTTTATTACAAATAAAGCAAAATTGTGACATTTTTTTTTAATATTGATCAGCACAAACTACAATAGTAGACGCTTGTAATAAATACGTATATTCACTCGAACTGCACGTTTAACAAGAAACAGGTACGTGTACGTGAACGACACCACACGGACAAAAGAATAGCCAGATGTTATTCAAGGCCATACAAGTAGAGGGGATACTGTAAGGGACTGGCGGTCTTTTGAGAGTATATTTTCTTAGAATAGTATAATGTATACATGAAAGAGACACAAGTAGGCATTTTTACTTGCTTGAGTACCTGAATATGTATATACGTGGCATATGTGTGCATATTATGTAGAAGGTGATTCTTACAAGCGCAATATCTGGGAAATGGAGGGTCTTACAGAAAAAATCATAAGGACCATTTTTATAGAGAATTTTGAGATCTACAACTTTACTCTGAGGTACTTTTTCGATAAAACTTACCGTTTTCGAGAAAAATCCAAAAAACCCAAAATTTTGACCTTGGGGCCCGAATAAGTCCCTTAGCACACATGTAGAAATGGTGGTTCTTAGAGAAAAAATCATAAGGACCATTTTTATAGAGAATTTTGAGATCTACAACTTTACTCTGAGGTACTTTTTCGATAAAACTTACCGTTTTCGAGAAAAATCCAAAAAACCCAAAATTTTGACCTTGGGGCCCGAATAAGTCCCTTAGCACACATGGGACCGATGGGGACTTTTGACACCTTATTCTTTGTGGTGAACCTAAGGTCTCTACGGAAATTTGGCTCTGTCGGAATTTTCTTTATTTCAATTGTCCAAATTGACCGGACTATTAAATATTAATTTGAATTAAACAAATATTTCTGCCCTACAGCGTGCAAGTGCGGTCACGCACAGCAGCTCATTTATTTGTGTGATAATTATCGTAGTGACTGGTATATAAAAAATATAAATAACATTATAATGCTACAAAATTTTATTAAATCTCTCATTTGGCGGCTTTTGCATTTTTTTCGCCATATTATCGAAGGTTTTCTTTTCTTTTCTTTTCTTTTCTTTTTTTTTTTTTTTTTTTTTTTGTTTAATTTCTTGTGTAAAATCCTATATTGCTAATACTTTTATCGGACACCTTTCCGTTAATTAATAAGAATTCGTTATATTCTGTTTATATTTTTAATGGTTTTAGGTTTAAAATAGTGTTTTAAAAGTAGTAATAATAATAATATTAGACGTCAATTTTTGTGAGATGACTAATTTAATTTTTTATAATTCTTTTTTTTTTTTTTTTTTTTTTTTTTTTTTGTTCACGATTAAGTAAATGTATTTAATTTCCCGTCGAAAAAAAAAAAAAAAAAAAAAAAACTAAATAAATAAAATAAAATAAAATAAAAATGAACTACTAAAATTTTTTTGCCAACAATAAAATTGTGGATAAAATTTAAATGCCTAATTATTTATGCTACTAGCAGGCTACGCCTGCTTCGCTGGTCACTATATTTAAATGAATTTTCAAAAGAATTGGATCAGTATTTATTTTTTACATCACATTACACAGATCTCACTTCTTCGGGTACCCGTTGCCTAAGGCAGCTCTTTTTTCTGCCCGTACTGCATCGGGTCCAGTTTCCCACTGTCTACAGAAAGGTCTTTCCCGGGCACTTCTATCTGGGTATTTATCGACGGCTTGTGGATTTTCTGTTATTTAAGAACTACGATTTTAAAGATGACTGAATCTTGGCATCTAGTATATATTTTAGTTTTTGAACCATGTCGATTTGATTACGACCAGTGCAATAAAATAAAATAAAAAAGTAGATTTTCTTTTAAAAGAAATTAAATACATGAAAAACAAACGAATTTTAATCAGTTTAATCCTTTCTACTATAAACTACCATTTTTTTCACCCAATAAATATTATAAATAATAATAATAATAATAATAATAATAATAATAAATATTTTTCTTTTAAAGGAATTAATTAAAAAAATGAAAAATAAAAAGTTGTTATACTATAAAATTTATACATAAACGTAACAATTTATTTCCATCGCATTACCATTGGATTTTCAATAAATATAAAAATAATTTTTTTTAAAAAAAAGAAGAAAATCGCCTTTAAATGAATGTATTAAATAAAAAATGAATTGCATAATAGCCGTTGCTAAGATACGCAGACGATTACAATCGAAGAATAAATTCATGAAAAATGAAATATAAAAGCCAATGTTTAAAATCGAAAAAACGTGAATTAAAAAAATTCAAATTCGAAATTCGAAAAAATCTCGATGAGGTGCATACTTGCAGGGTCCCAGGTACCTATATGCCAAATTTGGAAGCTCTGCGATCAATAGTGTGAGCACCAGAGCGCAGACAGATACACATACAGACACACACAGAGACACTTCTCTTTATTTATATAGATTTATGAGGTTAATATTTTCATATTTTATTTAACTAAAAAAATATATATTCAAAAATTCAAAAATCGGGCTTCGAGGTGAACAAGGACCCCTCGGAGGGCACCTTCATGTCGAAACACGTGAATGTCAAAGCTATTGTCTTTGTGCTACGCTGTCCACACACAGACACACACACAAACGTTGCATTATATATATATACATACTAGTAGGCTTTGCCCGCTGCGCTGGACATTAAACTTAAATGAGTTGTCAAAATGCCATATCTTTATTAATAACCTAAGTTCTCGCTTTGATTGGTAGAGGTTTTCTCGCTCCTAATGTGAGGAGTTTGGGTCCCCAGTGTCTTCGGCACAACTTACCCACTTCTTACTTCCCCACCCTCAGCGGGTGAGTTCGAAGTTTTGCAAAATCCCACTAATGTACATAATGCGTACACTTAATCAATATCCACACACCAAAATTCGCCATTCTCTATTATGGACCATCGTGTAATACGGACCATGAGGAAATTTATATGTTCAACACTAAATGGTGAAATGATCTCATTGCCTTTAGTGAATATTATTGTTACACAAACCATGGAGTGACTTGTACGTGAGTATCTGTATTTGGACGATTATGAAATTGAGTTTTCGGTTTACAGGATCATTGATGTAAAAAATACGTTAAAATGGAAGTATTACTTTCTGCTGTTAGGTAATTGCAATATAATTTTCTCTTTAACAGTAGCAAATGTACTTATTTTATGAACAATTTTGACGTGTGTTTCATGGGCATCAATTTGCATAGCGATTTTTGATTGAAAACCACGTTGCTCTGTTTACGCGTGTAATATGAACCATGCTGTGTCGTGTAATATGGACCAGTGGTCCATAATAAAGACAGAGAGATTTTGTTAATGCTCCGCGTACATATGTCGCATACTCAAAATCTTGAGGCTATAGAATCGGCCAGGGAAGAAGAGGTAAACAAATTATCACTTCTTTCGCGCACTACCCATTGGCTATAAGCTTTAGACCTCCCCATTTTCCATCCATTAACTTCTTTTTCGTCCATTTCTACTATTCACAAGAGACGTACAAGTGTGCGAGGGAACATTCTGGACAGTTCGTTTCACAATTCCAAGTGTGTCAACTGTTGGGGAACGTTAAGGACCAATATGGACCACCGATACGTAAATAAAATAATTATTTTCTGCAATTATTAATAGTTCCCAGAATGCTTTACCAAGTTTAAACTATGTAACTATGTAATTGTAATGAGCAGACACCAAATTAAATATTTTTATTTTAATAATTTAAGTTTTATGAGCATTCTTGCTTAGGGGGTCCATAATACACGGTTCTCCCCTACTTCATTTTCTAAATGATGCTGATACTATAGGTAATAAATATATAATTTTAGAAGGTTTATGGCAAGGGTAATAAACGGTATACTTCTTTTTCTAAAAGTTGCTGAGACTATAGATAATAAATGTATAATTTTAGAAGGTTTATGGCAAGGGTAATAAACGAGTTATTATTTACGTAATAGAAACTGCTAAAATAAACATGAATATACGTTTTGTATACACAGAATAATTATACGTGATGAAATTATTATCACTAGCGATTGAATACATTGTCATTCACTTTAGTTTAAGTTAATATTTACATATTAAAACAGTATTTTCTTATTAAATAAATAAATAACATTCACAAAAATTGCCATAATACATTTAAATATTCTAAATGTTTTTAGCTTAAGAATTTGTATAGTTGATAACAGCATTGTTTTTCAACTCTTTTAAATCTTGAATTGCCCAATATAGTTAAGAATACTTTTTTAACTTAAAGTCATAGTTTGGCAAAATAATGATGTACTGTTACATTAAGTACTTAAATTAATTCCTGTTATTTTTTTAGACAGAAAACATACATTTATTCTGATAGAATTGTGCAAGATAATTAACAGAAAGTACTGCGTGTTCCATAAGTCTGTAGACAAATTAAAGTTCATAAAACCTGAAGATATTGGTAGAATTGAACGTAGTTTGCAAAAAAGTTATTCTCGTGAAGGGGAATATTTATTGCGAAAAAAAAAAAAAAAAAAAAAGTTAAATTTTTCGTCGATCGAGGACGCTGCATGGATACATAACGAGAAATATGCAAATCAGAGTTCTATAAACATCACGGTTTTATGATTAACACATCTTATTTCTTATTTTGCCTCCTAATTGCACATACATAAAGTTTAACTGCAATGCTAACTTGGTTAATAAAACGTTATTGGTGAAGACGTTTTTTCTCAGGTAACACTGAGAAAAAAAAATATGCCGCCTTCATCTAAAATGAATAAATGGTCATTTTCTAAATCCTTACACTAGAAATATAGATTTCCGAGATGTGCGCATAAGGCACGCCAATAAACTGAATAGACGAAATAGTCGAAAATTTCTAATCTACACATTTCTAGATGGGGAAACAATATTCTGAATATTCTGAATCTTTTGTATTACGAGAAATTCTCACTTGATTTTCTAGAATTGGATCATAAACCAAGATTATAGTTGTTGAAACCCGCCTCTTGTATTCACATTTATTTGGAGATATTTTCAAATAGGTTTGTGCTCGATAGTATAGGCAAACGCTCAAGAAATCTAGTAGAGGTCTCTAGAATTCGCTTTCGAAGGGGACTAGAAAATTTTTTATAAGAAATTTATAAGGATGGCATGGAACTATTTTTTTCTAGAGCCACAATTTAGATTCTAGATGTCAGTTATAGATTTTTTTTTTTTCAGCGTATTGGCGTGCCTTATACTCATAGCTCGGAAATCTATATTTCTAATTTAGGGATTTAGAAAAGGACCACCTATTCGTTCTAGATGAAAGCGGTATACTTTTTTTCTCAGTGAAGAATCGCCGACTAAAGCTATAGTCAGCGGTGTTGTAACTCATTTGCAAACTGTATTTTGTGGTGATGGCGGACATATAGAATAGGATTTATATGCCTGTAAACATTTTCATGTAAATAAATATAGTTTTTCATAAAAATGTGTGATTTTCTCACATACAGTGCCCTCTATCGACAAAAATTTTAACTATTATTTTTTTCTTTACAAAAAAAAAAAAAAAAAAATCCCCTTTACCTGAAAAACTTTTACGAAAACCGCGTTCAATTCTACCAATTCTTTCAAATTTTATGAATATTTAAAATGTCTACAAGCTTATGGAACACCGGTAATATTTTTTGGCAGCTGGGGTCGGTGTTCCAGTGATTGGCATGCTCCATTAATTGACATCTATCCCGAAATAATTAATAAATAAGAAAAATCATAAAATCATACATTTTACATATAAAAATTTTAACATTTTATGTCAAACAATGGAGCATAGGGTGCTAATAACTGGTAAAATGAATAACTAACAGTGTCAAACCCTGAAACATAGGGTGCTAATTACTAATAAAAGGAAAAACTGGCAGTGTCAATTACTGGAACATTGAGTGGATGTCAAATAAAATTTCATTAAAAAAAAAAAAAAAAAAAAAAAAAAAAAAGTTTCTGAATGTCTTTAATGCCATATGTATTAACTTAAGATTTCTAAAAATATTTTCTGATGACTAGAACCTTAAAAACATCAGAGATTGTTCTAAAAGTGTCAATCACTGGTGCACTTACCCTATAACTTTTTCCTACTTTTGGGTAACAAATAGTTTCCGCAATAAAAAAAATTCAAGATTTTCTTGCAATGATCCATTCGCAAGGATGAAGTGTTTGATATCATCAAACGTGTGAAGTGTTGTTCAGAAAGGCCATTCTTCATAAAATGAAAAAATGCTTATCAAATGGGCCGACGTGTAGTGAATATGGCGAGTAGAATAAGACAGCCCATAGAAGTCCGTCCAAGGTTTCGTTCACTTGTTTTTCAACATGTTGTTTGACATTCAAATGACGCAGAATAACTTTTTCATGTCTCTGAGAAATTTTCGGTCGTTTATATTTAAGTGCGCGATTAGAAAAAAAAAAAAAAAAAAAAAAAATTAGATTTGACTCAACATTTTGTTAATTATTTTGAGAATAAAATTTTTATATACTAATATATTTTATAATTCTTTAAAATTTATTTTAAAATGTTAACATATGAACATTAAAATAAAAAAATGAATTGTAAAGACATACATTTTTCTATCAGTATTTTTTTTTTCTTTTTAAATTCTGCTACCTATTCCAATTCTTTTCCTATTTCTATAAATCTACTTAATCCTTTTCAAATATTTTATGAAATTGAATTTATTCATTATCTTTAAAGCTCTGCTGCAACTTCAAAGCCCTTTTTATTAATATAACTAAAAGAAAAATATAGAAAAACACCAAGGGATTATTTATTCAAGTCTAGACGTTCTCTCTATCTCTCTAGTTTTTATTAACGAAATATAAAATAGATTTTTTTCATTATTATTATTATTATTATTAAAATACAGTTTATGAAATATTTTTATAATTAAATTTGTTTTTCCCGTTTAAACGTATAAATTCTGAAAAATAAAGTTAAAAAAGTATTTTATCATTTTAATTTCGTATTATTATATGCATAAATTTATTCAGGAACACTTTTTTTCTATTGATTACAGTGAGATATAAAGTATGTACAGTAAGTTAAGAAATGAATAATAACAATACCTAAAATATCATAAAATAATTAATACTACCATTTTTGCCATTATTTATTATTAGTATTATATATATATATATACTGATATTATAAATGCGAAAGTTTGGATGGATGTTTGTTAATCACGCCACAACGGTTAAACGGATCTGGATGAAGTTTGGTACAGAGATAGATAATTGTCTGGAATAGGACATAGGTTACTATTTATACCGGAAATTTGATAAAATTAGTTAAAGTAGGAAAATAATAAACTGGTTATTACCTTAAAATAAGCCATTTAAATTTTTGATTGTTGCCAAAAAAGTTTACGAAGTATTTTCATTTTTATTTTTATTTATTTATTTATTTATTCAACATAAAATTAAATATGCTTTCACGCGAAAAATAAAATATACTAAATGTTAAATTGGTGAATGAGAAAATGACGACTTTATAACTTTAAAATGAAATAGCAATAATACAAATCTATCATGTTTCTTCTGAATTTTATTTCATAGCATTTTTTTTATATACCTCAACTTTAGATTTTTTTTTCACAGATGAATCACGCTTGGCATAAAAGCTAATTCAACATTATATTAAAAGTATTTACTTATTGATAATTCTGGATATTTTTTTTTTATTATTTATTTATTTTGATGCTGAAGTAGGTCGGACATTTTTGACAAGGACAGCCATTTAAAGCCAAGTCGCGCATCAAAAATATAACTAAATTATAAAATATTGAAAAAAAAGAAAAAAAAAGGTACAAAGAAATAAGAACAATAATCGCATAAATTATATTTTGGTCTAAAACGGCGACAAAAATTCAAAAGTCGCCAAGGGGAGTTCTATTACGGCTGCACCATGATCAGGTTTACATTTTGATTTATTTATTTTTCTATATACTAATTACTATTAACTAAGCATGAAGTATATATAACCACAAAATAATAATAATAATAATAATAATAATAATAATAATTGTCTCATGCGATAGACGTATCCGATCACAGCATATTGTAATATTATATTTGGCTTGAAATTGTTGTCATTTTATGGTTGATCGATTAAATCAAATAAATATAGGAAATAACGTGAAAACAAATATTATGTACATCACGTATAGTGTTGTTCATATGTAACTGGGGATTTAAATATAAAAGGGCTACTTCAAATTTTTCGATACTGTTAGTATCGAAGCTGTCATATATGATAAGCACCCATATGGAAGCCCACTGGTAAGCCATTGTCGCAGGCAATAGAGACAGGCACTGCAGACTGCGAGGACGAACAACTTGCTGCCGAAGGCAGCGGGAACCTAAAGCGAAATTTTGAGCGATTTCAGTATTTTTTTTTCTTTTTTTTCATAAAGCTATATAAAAAAGAGTTTCTTTTAAATATAATGACCAGCGATGCGGGCAAAGCCTGCTAGTATGTATATATATCAAAATATTTAGTTCAGTTAACTGCCCTTTTTCCACAAATTTGTGTGATATATGACTTTAAATAAAATTTACAAATTCAATGTAAAATATATGAAAGGAATGTTCATAAAAAGATATGTGAGTACGACAAGATCAACAACAATTGTTGAAATAAATTACGAGTTAAATGCTTCTTTAAACCGGCTAATTCTGATTTTTTTTTTATTTTTTTTTTTTATCATGAGGTAATCATAA
This sequence comes from Salticus scenicus, assembly GCA_963930645.1. Classification (NCBI taxonomy): domain Eukaryota; kingdom Metazoa; phylum Arthropoda; class Arachnida; order Araneae; family Salticidae; genus Salticus; species Salticus scenicus. Next base: position 26,181,323 of record OZ005648.1, read on the forward strand.
TAAGCTCCACATTTTCAAATCACATCTAAGTTATGTCCCCGAAAATATGGTTGATGTAAGTGAAAAACAAAGTGAGATATTTCATCAAGACATCAATCAAATGTAGAGAAGGTATCAGGCACAATGGAGTATTAACATGTTAGCAGATTATTGTTGGGTGTTGCATAGAGAATCTCCCATCAAGGTCCTCAAGCCGTACATAAAAGAAACTAGTATGAGGTGGCCACCACATGACTTTCTTCTATGTAATTTTACATAAAATTCATGTAATACAAAATATTTATTAAATTATTAAATTATTTTCCATGATAAATGCAAACGATTTTTATCTGACAGAATTATATCATTAAGTGTTGAAAAAACATCAATTTTTTGCCAATGTAAGATTTTTCCAATGTCATTTTTTTCCGTTGAAAAAAAAAATCGACAATTTTGTTTTAAATTATCACAGATCGATGATTCAACCACTCGTTTTAAAGATATTGACGAGATCTTTCGAAAGATACCAGTATTGAAAATTTACACACACACACACACACACCCCGAGGAGGGGAAGCGGTGCTCCCACATGCACAAACTTTTTCTCTAGTCTAATATTACTATTATCAATAATTCCTATTAATTTTACAACAACATGTTAAAAATAACTCTCATTATGCACATTTACACGAAATATTGTCCTATACTGCCATGTTAAAATGTTTGAAAATTTGGGATCAGAGCGCCATCTATTCAGCGATGGATCCCCAAATCTAATCAGCACCAGTTTATGTCTGGGTCCAACTAAATACCAAGATTGGTTAAATTTCGTCCATTGGTTCATGAGATACAATGACCACAAAATTTGTGATACATACACACAGCCAGACTGACAGACATTTTCTAAAATCAGTCAAATCGTCTTCAGGACATCCTAAAGCGTGTAAATCCATTGAAAACTGGAGTTCGAAAATTTTCACGAATCCAGTACTTTCTCTATATATATATTGAAGAAAGTAAAAACTCTAAACGGATCTTCGATGTAAAGAAACATGTGGAAATATAATGTGTAAATAATAGTCTATTGTAAATGTATTTTATACATAAATAGTTTGGAATTTGTTATAACCTCAGGGTGATTTCTTCCTACCTTCATCCTTCTTTTGTGAAAAAACGTTACATGATAGGATGAAAAAATCAAACTTTTTTTTTTTTTTAATTCCACATATCAAAACATATCAGAAACACCCAAGGCAGTGAAAAAAATTTTTTTTGAAAAGCACGATTTTGCAAACTTTTCATTACATATGAGTAAAAAAGAAATCTCGGTTTTTATTTCATGCAAAAAATAATATGTTAACTATTTTAATTAATTCTGTAATAAAGTAACAAAGATTAACTATTTTCCTTTCTAAGCGATGGCGATATTCGTCAGTCAGGTAATGCAACGTAAAAGCTATTTAGCCGATTGCGGAATACTGGTAAAATATCAAAGAGCTATTTAGCCAGTGTTAGAATGAGACTCTTTCACTTGCTGTTAAATCTGCTTAGTTTTGAAATGCTATCGCAATGTAGCTGTGCGCGAAAGTGTCATAAATTTTAAAATGTAGTGTAAATACCGTGTTATGTTTTGATGTTAATTAATAAATATGTTTGGAAAACTAAGAACTGTGGATTATAATTCTTAATTTAAGTGAAAGGCGATCTAATCAGTGTGTGTGTTAGGGATTAAGGCCGATTGACAACACTGGGGTCCTAGGCCTGAGGGGGAGGGCCTTCCGTGGAGGTCTTTCTAAGGGGTCCTAGCCCGTATTTACGCAAGTTTTGGAGGAAACCACGGAAAACTCCGAACGGCTAGGTCGACGAGCGCGACCGGGGATCGAACCCGGCACCTCACGTCTACCAGCTTTGAGCGCAGAACCGCTCGGCCGCTGGTGGGCCTGGCGATCTAATCAGATTTATATATTTTTACTGGTCTGAATATAGATATATTTTAAAGACAGGCACAAAAATATAAACACATCTGTTGCATTATACACTAATAATGAAATTAATAGATAAAAATATGTAGAATTTGAAAACTTTAATAAATTAATGATTACTCTATGCTCGTCAATATATTTTGTTAATTGATCTGATTTTAAAGCCAAAATAGAGTATTTTGTAGTCAATACAAATAACACTGCTCAACAAAAAAGATAAGATAGAGAAAGTATTGTTTTTGAGTCAAATTTTCGAAATGGAGTTTTTGTTATATTTACATCTTTTGAGGTCCCCCTGAATCTAAGAATCATGTTTTTAGTGGTTGGTGTGTCTGTGTGTCTGTGTGTCTGTCTTTTATCAGTATATCTCAAAAACAAACAGTAGCAGAAATTCAAAACTAAATATGTATCATATAAGAATGCTACACTAAAATTTTCGTTGAGATCAAGCAAATGGTTCATGTACAAGGACATTCAAGATGATTTCAATACATTACGTCTATGGGAAAATTTCTGCTAATTGCGATGTAACATCTATAGGCTGACTTAAACAAAACAAAATAAATAATTTGTTAGTTGCATAGAAGCATATTTTGTGTAGATTGTGGTGTGGAGATCATTTATCATTCGTTTACAGGGCTCTAACCAAAGTATTTCGATATATTGGAGCTATACTTGAAAATTGCTGGAATTGTAATTCCTTTTGTATTTAATGTTTCCCAATAAGACTAAATTTAAGGATACATCATTGTATATAGTGCATATATTGTTTATAGACAGTATACAGGGCTACCCAAATTTGAATTAAATGTTCTTTTCCATTGAATGTAAAATTAATGGACGGGCTTGCTACATTTAAATATTTTGATGAATACTGCTCAGGAATTTTTTTTTTACCCTTACTGTAAATAAAGTATTTTTTGAAGTTATATTTTCAACTCTATTTTATTTATAATATCACGTTTTGATGTGCCCTGATTACGAAAGTACAATTTTTAACGGTTGATCTGTATATATATCTGTTATCCGCATAACTTAAAAACAATAAACTGCAGGAAATTCAAATTTGGTATATTAAAGTGCGTATTAAGTTGCCACTCAAAAATTTGATCAAGATAGGCAACTTTAAGGGAAATTAATATTAAATTAATTAGAGACTTGATTTTTTTCTTTTTTAATTAATTTTAGGCTCTGTAATTGAACAACTTATACAGACGGCAGTAGGTTAAACAAAATTACATATGAAAAAACAAACTGTTTCTAAACTTTTTTTAGACAATTTTTAAAGTACACTGAACTTTATTATCTCATTGACTTAATGTGCAATCTATCTTTAAAGAATTGTAATGCAGGATAAGAGAAAGTCGTGTCAGGGACACACCAGATTATTTCTAGCACAATTAAGTGAATATCATTATCTTAACATTAATTAGAAATTTATCTGTTTTCACGTAAATTTTATTAAAATAATTACTTTTTTTATCATTCAAATGTCATTAGTAGCAGTAGATTTTAAGTGCTGAAATCTAAGCACCTATTGTACAGTCGGTAACAAAAGTGTCCGAACACTAGCAAAAATTCTTATATAAAAAAAGTAGAGTTAATACTGTTTTGTTAAATAAATCCTTGTCGAATCATGTTCTTAAACTGATTAAGAACGTGATTCGACAAGAATTTATTTAACAAAACGGTATTAACTCTACTTTTTTTATATAGGAATTTTTGCTAGTGTTCGGACACTTTTGTTACCGACTGTAATTAAAGACATAAAACACAAACAAACTTTTACTTTTTTTTTTAATTTTCGTTTGTAAAAATATTTCAAATTTCTTCAGTTTCTAAAAAATATTAGTTAAAGTTTTTGTTTCCCTGTTTATATTAATACAGTCGGCTGCAAAATTATTCGAGCACTAGCAATAATCATTGCCAAAAAAAAAAGTACACTTAATACAGCTTTGTTAAATAAATCCTTGTCGAGTCATGTTCTTAATCAGTCTAAGAACATGATTCGACAAGGATTTACTTAGCAAAACAGTTTTAAGTGTACTTTTTAAATATAGGAATTATTGGCTAGTGCTCGAATAATTTTGCAGCCGACTGTACAACGCGAAGTATGTTTATTTATTTTTATTTTATTGTATTTTTATTATTTATTTGTTCCCCATCATACTATAGGTATGGGGAACTTAGGTAATCGTGAAAATTTTCGACCTCGGTTTTTTAATTCCCCATCATACTATAGGTATGGGGAACTTAGGTAATCGTGAAAATTTCCGACCTCGGTTTTTTTACTTTTTTACACGTTTTCAGGTGTGAGGAATCCGAAAATGACAAAATTTGTATGGTGTCTGTCTGTAGGGTGTCTGTTAGTCTGTTAGTCTGTTAGTGTGTTAGTGTGTTAGTCCGTTAGTTTGTTAGTCTGTGTACACGATATCTCAAGAACAAATTGTCGCAAAGAGGTCAGATCAGTTTTAAAGTATTACTTTCGAAACTGGCAAGAGCCCTATTCATTTGCAACATTCGATTTTTAGAACTTCGTAAGTTATTAGAAATTTACGATTTTCTTAACATGGGAGAATAGGACAAAAATTCACTTAAACGTGCATTAAATGGAAACTTTTTACTGTAAAAATGTCAGACCAGTTTTAAAATATCCATTTTGATGCCGGAATGAACATCAGTAAATATAAATATGCTACTTTGAAAATTTCGCAAGTTATTGGAAATTTACGAATTTCTTAACATGGCAGTATAGGGCAAATTTTCACATAAACGTCAATTTTGAGCGATATTTTCATCGTAAAGATGTCAGACTACTTTTGAAATATTATTTAGGACACTGGCATGAATATTAATGACTATGAATTTTCAAATATAAAAATTTCGTAAGTTATTGGAAATTTACGAATTTCTTAACATGGCAGAATAGAGTAAAATTTCAAATAAACGTCTATTTTGAGGGATATTGTCATCGTAAAGATGTCAAACCAATATTATTTCGGTTACTGGCATGAATATCATAGACTATGATTTTTCCAATTTAAAAAATTCGTAAGTTATTTGGAATACACGATTTACTTAACATGTCAGAATAAGGCAAAATTGAGCATAAACTTCCATTTTGAGGATCATAAATACATTAGACAACTTCAAAATTACATTTATGATATTTTTTTTAACATGATTGAATACAAATATTCTAATAGGAAAATTTCGTAAATTATTCGTAATTTACGATTTTATCAACATAGCGAAATTGTAATTTTTTCATATAAATATGAATTTTGAGGATTATTGCATTGGAAATAGTAACATGAAACATAAACAACGGAATTGACCCTGATAAAATAAATTAATAGATTAGAATAAGATATATATATCGAAGTGAACGATGGATAGCCTATTAGGCGGGGATTTCTTTTTGTCACTGTATCAAGCTTTGGTCAAATTCATTTTTTTTTAACATGATTATAATATGTCTCGCACTAGAAATTTATGAGACCATAAATATGATGGGGAACTGAGCAGAGTCCACCTATGCCAAATAGTTTTTATTATTTATTTTTATTATTTATTTATTTTTAAATTTAATTTATTTTCTAGGATAATATTTCAGAGCATGTCCCTTTTTAATACATAAAATAAAGGAACAGTCGGTAACAAAAGTGTCCGAACACTAGGAAAAATTCCTATGTAAAAAAAGTACACTTCATATTGTTTTGTTAAACAAATCCTTGTCGAATCCTCTTCTTAGTCAGCTTAAGAACATGATTCGATAAAAAAAAATTTTAACAGAATCGTATTAAGTGTACATTTTTTACATCGGAATTTTTGCTAGTGTTCGGACACTTTTGTTACCGGCTGTATATACACCATTACCTTTGATAGTGATTTTCAAAGCAATGACAACGAAATTTCTAAAGTAAACACAAGGTTGTCGAATCTCCTTGCTTTACTACATCAAAACAGTACTTTTTAATATAAGTAGACCACATTAAGGCATAATTTCGCATTCAAAAAATTGATAAACCAGAATTTACAAAACGCTAAAATCTTTACACTCCAAAAGTCCTAAAATTTGAGCAAGACTTCTTTTAAATTAAACATGGAATTTTCTGATATTTATGATGTATAAGAAATATCATTTCCAGGCTTATATCTTGAATATTTTTTTGCGTTACTGTTTACATTTCCGTTTTCCTAGAAGAAAAATACTTTCCAAAACTTTACAGAGAAAAGTAAATTTCGATCTACGTTTAAATATATATATATATATATATATATATATATATCGGCAAAGTAAAGAAACTTTATTGAATAAGATTTCCTGAATTTATCAGAGTTCCATTTTTGAAAAATATACGCAAAAATAACCGTTTTTACATATTGATTTGGATTGGCATCTTAAAATAAAAGGAATTAATATTTCATCCGTTTAGATAACATAAATCCTTAAACTGATACATTAATAAATTGAATAAACTGAAACCTTATTGAAGATTAGGAAATAATTTTTGAGAAATAATAAAATAGAAAAAAAACGTACAGTCGGTAACAAAAGTGTCCGAACACTAGCAAAAATTCCTATTTAAAAAAAAGTACGCTTCATACGGTTTTGTTAAATAAATCCTTATCGAATCATGTTCTTAGACTGACTAAAAACAGGATTCGACAAGGATTTATTCAACAAAACCGTATGAAGTGTACTTTTTTTACATAAGAATTTTTGCTAGTGTTCGGACACTTTTGTTACCGACTGTACCAACTATTACGAAATTATTGACTTTTAACCTACATTGTTAAAACAATAAGAAATGAAAGTACGTAAACAAAATCACAGTTTAATTGTCATACCTTTAATTTTCTCAAGCATATGTGTTTAATATTAAAACATAATAATTAACATGAATAAAATATAAAAATAAAAAAAATGCATTCATTTCTGTTTACTTCTGAATATGATTTGAGTTTTTTTAAGTACGACAGCCATGAAAGAGCTCTGTCATAATTATATTTATAAATCATTGCATAATTATATTATTAATAAACTGCAGACGTTTAATTATGTTACGTTGATATTGTAAAAACATATTACGAAGATTCATACATCTAAAATTTTTCAACACTGCAGAATAATGATTTTACTAACATTGAATCAACAAAATATTATTATCACAAAAAAACATTATTTTTAGATTTTACTTAATTCTTATAATGTGGGATTTTATGTTTAATAATCTCATGTTTCATAATTATATTTATAAATCATTCTGTGGTTATATTATTAACAAACTGAAGATGTTTAATTATGTTACGTAGATAATATTGCAGAAACATTTTAAGAAAATTCGTGTACCTATTTTTTTTTCAACACTGCAGAAGAATTATTTTACTAACATTGAATCTACAAAATATTATTATCACAAAAAAAACCTTATTTTTAGATTTTATTTAATTTTGATAATGTGAAATTTTTAATCCCCAAAACAAAATAGAAATATTTATCTTTAATTTTAAAATTTTAATTACGTTCGTCACTTTTCTGTAACATATTTAGAATAAAGTTTCGATTTTGCATAATTCACAAGTCATTTACATTTCTAAGTAGAAAACTCTTTTCAAACTGTTCTAAATGCCCCTGAATGCGTAATCATGAGCAAGATCTCAGATTTCAGTACATTAATCATGGAAAAGTAAACCATTAAGTACGAATTTCAGATGTCTAAATGGATATTTTTAATGCATGTTATTTCGCTTGATGACATTTGTTGTGAAGATTTTCTTTTCCAATAAAAGAATTTTAAACGTTATTTAAAACTCGTTGGCTTGGCAAACATGTTCGGAATAACTGCTTTCAAGCATAATTTTCATTAGTCACTTTGGCGAGATAATAAATTCTAATCCATTATAAAAGCTTTCGACAAAATTGTGTAAAAATATTTAAAAATAAAAAGGACATATTATTTGAAGCGTTGTTATAACATTATTTCATACATTAAGGCAGATATTTATTTTTAACAGTACATAGCGTTATCAGTCGAAAACAAGGCATCATATTTAAGACTAATAATATTTAGCACTATTCTTCGACCAGATTTCATGAAACCATGGAAGCATTTGCGCAAGTGCTAACTCAACGACTCCAATGCTAAAATAGGGGTGATAGTCATCTGATTCAGAGAAAAGGAGCAAAAACACAGAGCGCGGAATTACTGGATATTTTCCAAATTTCAAACTGTCGGTCAAGCTGGCATCCCTCCAACATTTTGGACGCGTCCTCACTGCTAGTTTTAGGATATGTGGCTGCACTGTAGAACACAATCTGGAACCTAAATAAATAGATAAAATTGCTTCGATTACATAAATTTACCAGCACATCTTTAAATTTACCTCTCGTGTGCAGCTGTTTTGCAGTACATTAATTTTCTAATATATTCACCCCTATTATTATTATTTTTTTAATAGTAATGTTTCATAAAATGAATAATGTGAGGAAGACTTAATCATGCGATAAATTATAATAGTGTAAAATAGGCTTTTTTTTTCTTTTTCTTTTCAGAAACAAGAAAGAAAAAAATCACCAGTCACGCAAACGTTATGAAATTTTTTAGCTTCAAGCAAAGATTGTTATTAGTCCTTTCAGAGCAAGAACATTTTGCGTATTTAATATAAACTTCTACCAAAATTTATGGACAGATGTAAAACTATAGAAATAAATGAAGTTTGTTTTTACCTATTTTGTTAAAGTAAAACTTTATTAAAGTGATAATAATAATAATAATCCGAGATTTTTAGTCGGGAATTAATTCATCGATGTTTGAAGGACTTCTCTGGAAAACCCCATGAAATGGTAATGTAAAAATGATAATGATAATGTAAATGTAATGTAGGAATAGTAATGTAAAAAGTTTGAAAAAATATATATTTTTTCATAAATAAAATTATCACAGGATTAAGTAACATTGTGCGTTTCCATTTCTGTTTCACCTCACAAATAAAGTTGTAACAGTCCAACGGTATTGAAAATTATCTCCCACACTTAAACACAGTTCAAACAATTATACTTCGGTGTTAGAATAGTTGCCACATCCGTCATATTTAAGGGTAATAAGAAAAAACAACGGGTAATCTTTTAAATTCATCACCCTGTGTATTATTAAAGTAAAACCTTATTTTAAAAAAATTATAATAATAATCCGAGATTTTCAGTTGGGAACTAAATTTAGGTGAGATGTAATATATTCTACCGTCCCTAAATGGATTAAATTTTAAATTTTTCCAAATGTTTTCAGGAGATGTTGATACACCCAAAATGTTCTTAAATCAAAAAATTCATTTTAGTTAATATTATTTCATTACGTCCACTGCCTGAAGTATGGGAATTTTAATTCCTTAATTATAAAAACATACAAAAACCATTAATAAATTACCAACTATAATACAGATGAACATTTAGAATTTTAATTCAATTAACCTGTAAAATTCTGATATTTTTGATGCTGCTATGAACTGTTTCAAGGTTTCTACTTTTCATAATTTTTATGGTTGTTATTTTTTAAAAAGTAAAAATCAATAATTCACTTCCACGATTATATAATGTAAACCATTTAGTGCACAAAAACAGTGGTTCTTGAAAATACGGTCTGTAAACACCCTGTATTAAAAACTCTAAATTACACAATTGAAAATGCCACAAATATATATTAGTTATTTAGTTTTTTTAATATAGTTCTGTATGTATTTCAAAATGTCGTAACTTTCACAAAAATATAAGTGTCGAAAAAAATCGCTTTCATTTTTACCATGTTTTTATTAACTTCTATTCTTGTTTGTTTGTATGCATGTATGTATGTTTGCTTGTTTGCTTGTCCGGTACAAATCCTGCAATCGAATTTTAACTAACTTCCCTACTAGCTCGACCTTTCAAACTTTCACAGTAGCTCAGAAACCGGTGAGAACACAATACTTCGAAGTCCGATTTTCAAATTTTTGATTAGTTTTCTTATAATTAATTAAAATATGAAAATAATAACATCCTAATAGCGTTAAAACAGCCATTAAAATATTAGCTATAATTTAATTGTTGCCAAAAAAATTTACGAATTCATTTTCTTTCGACATAAAAATAAATACATTTAATTAAACGTGAACGTTAAAAAATTATAAAAAGTTAAATTATGCATCTCACAAAAGATGACATTGTCATTTTAAAATTTTTATGCACATTGATAAGGGCCCTATGATTCATCAGAAAATTTAAAACATGGTATATATATATATATTTTTTTTATCTTATAATTATTTTACTTTTCTTACATATTATCTTCTATGGTCGATTCTTTTACTCCGAAACTCAAAATATATAACATAATCTTCCTTTGTGAGGTAATTAGATTCCATTTAATATGTGAGGTAACCATTTGTGAGGTAATTAGATTCCATTTAGCACACAGCTAAACCTTTATATTGATTGCATTTTTCTTTGATTGATTATCCGTACATAGTTTTACATATTGATTAACTGTCAAAAATTATTAAACATATAGATTTATAGTACATGTCTAGTCTGTGATTGACACACGAAAGTACACAAACATAGCGGTCACTAGACATAATGTGTTTAATTCGACAAAGTAAAAATTTTATTACTTGTAAAAATGTTTTTCCATGTTCCTTAAATCAAAAAAATCAGAAGTGACTCCACTCGACTTTCCAAAAATTGAGTAATTAACGGTTATGTAGATAAAGAAAAGTACGAGGATTTGTTAAATAAACAAAAGAGAAAATTATAACAGGGTGAGTATTTTTCTTTATATAGCACACGATGTTTAATTTAACGCTATTTTACCGAACACGTAGATCGCAATGATAAATAATATTTCGTTGTGTCCCTGTAAAAGCCTACAAATGCTAGATTCACTAAAATGCTTATAGTTAGTGCAACAGTGACATAATATTTATATAAATTTTCAGCTCCATCGGATAAGGCATTTAGATCCTACTTTAAAGTTTGAGCCCATATGCCCCAATGATAAAGAAATTTGCATTTTGCCCCTGTAAAAAGAACCATAAATGCTAGATTCTCTAAAGCTCATAAAGTTCGTGTGACGGTGACGCATAACATGTATATAAATTTCCGGTTCATTTGAATAAGGCGTTTAGTCGCTGTCGCACTTAAAATAATTTGAGCCTATAGGTCTTGATGATGAGCAGTTTTTATTTGTGTCCCTGTAAAACTCATTAAGGGCAAGAGACACCAAAATCCATACAGTTTGTGTGACGGTTATCTATAACTCGTATATAAATTTTCCACTCAAACGGATAAGACATTTAGATGCTATCGCACTCTAAATAATTTCACCCCATAGGCCATAACGATAAAAAATTATTTGTTGTGTCTCTGTAAAAAAACTAGAAGTGCTACATTCACCAAAACCTATACAGATACTGAAATTATGACCTATAATATGTGTATAATTTTTTTGTTCAATTGAATAAGGAGTTTAGACGCTATCGCACTTTTTAAAATTTGCTCCCATAGGGTATAATGATAAAGAATTTTTCTTTGTGTCCCTGTAAAAAAACTATAAGTTCTAGATTCACAAAATTCTGTGCAGTTCATGAAACTATTACTAGAGTTTTGACAGTTGTGAGATTTTTCTTTTTTTTTCTTTTTTCTTTTATCATTTTCTGTGAAATAAAAGTCGTTTATTTTAACGTTCTTAATCTTTATATATATATATATATATATATATATATATATATAAATTTAGTATGAATTTAGTACTTTTATATGAATGTAACTTTATTTCTTGTAGAGATTTTCAAATTCATTTTCATTTAAATGTGTTATTAACTTTTAATAAGAAAAATATTTTAATCCCTTTTTCTAATGTCTTTCTATAATTCACATTCACAACTTTAAATATAAATTACATGGTTTGAAACTTAAAAGAAATTAATCGACTATCGATGAGCAAAAAATACATTTTAATATTTTTTTCCAAATATAAAACGTAATAACTATGAGATAAATTCCTATTAATGCAAAACAAGCTATATTAGATTCGATAATAACATATATCTACTGTGAAAGTATAATTTTTGTATTAATATAATTTATAATACTTTGCAATTTAAATTTTTAACACTTGAATACTTTTATTATTTTTAATCCTCATTTTCCTATATATTCCAATTTTTCTTATTTCCATAAATCTCTTTAATTCTTTTTCAAATATTTTACGCAAATGATTTTATAATATTCATCTTCAAAGCACTGTTTTATTAATCCAACTATAAAGTCTTTTTCTTTTCTTTTCTTTCTTTCTTTTTTTTTTTTTAATGAATATAGCGCTAAACAGAATATAGAAATTAAACACGAAGATTATTTTTTCAAGGCTAGATGTTCTTTCCAGTTTTAATTAACGAAATATGAAACTGTTTTTATTAAAGTACAGTTTATGATTTTTTTTTAATGTTTTTATATTAAATTTCATAATTAAAGTTGCTTTTCACGGTTGAGCATATAAATTCAAAAGGTATATTTTATCATTTTTATTTATTATTGTAATAAGAATAATTTAATTTGAGACTTTTTTTATTTATTTAATACAGCAAATTTTTAATATGCGTAATAGTATGTAAGTTGAATAAAGAGTATAAACGATATTTTGTCCATGAAAATTTTTTAAGACCATCGGTTTTTTACTTCCATTACCCTACTACCGTAGGTAATTGGAAGTATTGTATTTAGTGTATTGTATTTAGTGTGGAAGTATTATATTTAGTGTGTATGTGTGGAAACTTCTCGCTATCATATCTCCGAAACTAATAAAGATAGAACTACAAAACTTCAGAATTAAGACAGGTCTGGTGTACAGGTGAATTTTCCAAATTTTGGTGAAAATTAAAAAACCGGAAGTGGGACATCGGAGACCGTAAGTAGGACCTTAAGTCTGTATCTCAAAAACGCCTCTAACGATTTTCTTCAAATCTGCTAGATAAACACTCCTTTGATGTCCTCATTAAATGTCCTTTTGAATGATATAGTTGGTTAGTTCAGGAAAATTGATAGGCGTCCTGTATAAATAGCTCAATTTCAGGTCTCGCAAGCGCGTTCCTTTAAAAACGGCTGTACGGATTTTTTTCAAATTGGCCCTATTAACTCACTTTTAAATATCCTTTTGTATGTAATTATTTTCCGGTCAATAATTGATTTTTAGTAAAGTTGGTATCTCAAAAACGGCTCTAACGATTTTCTTGAAAATTGTTATATAAATCCATTTTTTTCTCGTATATTACGTGGTTATTAGAGGAAAATTAACAGTCTTCCTGCTTAGGTAGGTCATCTTCAAATCTCGGAAATTTGTGTTTCAAAAAAATAACTCTACCATTTTTTTCTCTTATTTTTTACCTCGATATATGTAAGCTTCGTTTTTTTATATCTTTATAAGTTTCTCTTACCTGAAAAATTTTAGGTTTCTAGTTCTTTAGGTAACTTTAATGTTTTCTGATCACATTATCTCTCAGAAATGCATATAATACGTGTAATAGTGGGTAATGGAAGTCGTGTGGTTGTTTCACACCAGATTTTTTTACTATGATTTATTAATATTTTTGCTTGTTATTGATATATGTAGTTTACAGTCTGTTACAAAAGTATAAGACGACAACATATCATTAGATTATAAAAGAAATATTTTAAAGAAAATTAAAAACATTCTATGCCAATACATCAAGTTTTTAGTAAATGAAGCAACTAACACGAATGGCATTAATTTAGAAAATATAAAACATCAATAAAAAAAAAATGTAAAAAAAAAAAATAACTGTTACAAAATTATAAAACCACATGTAAAAAAATATAGTATTTACAAACGTCGTAAGATGCTGTTTCATCATTTCTGTGATAACTTGAAACACACACGATTTGGTACTGAATTAATTAATTTTTTAAGAAAATATTCGGAAATATTGTCTCATTTCTCCATAATAGCCATTTCTGATTCATATGTTGAATGATACTGTTTGTTATGTTCATATAAATAGCGATACAAATAATCTCGCAGGTCTTCTATGGCGATTAGGTTAGTTCTTCAACTTGCCTAAGGTATAGTATCAATATTTTCTTTTTTAAAGTCATTCTTTTGTTAATTTAGGTACATGACTGGGATCATTATCTTGTTGAAACTTCCATTTTACATCTCCTAAAAGTAGTTCGAATGGTATCAGACTTCGAAATAGAATACGTTGGTAATTATTCGAGTTCACTTTCCTCTCAACTCTTTGGAGATCTACTTTTCATGCATATGACACAGCGCCCCATGCCACAATGGAACCACTTCCCATCTGCCTACTGCAGAACTCGTGAGGATTTTTCTCAAGTCATACTAGTAATCGTAATTGCTGTCTGGACTATCAATTTTTTACTTTCTTCTATATTCAATAGAAAAAAGTATTGGATTCGTAAAAATTTTCGACCTCGGGTTTTTGATCGATTTAAACGTTTTGAGAGCTGTAGAACACGATTTGACCATTTTTAGAAAATGTCTGTCTGTCTGTCAGTCTGTGTATGTATGTGTGACAAAATTTTGTGGCAACTGTATCTCAGGAACTACTGCACAGAATTTCATACAAATTGGTATGTAGTTGCACCTTGACATAAATTAGTGCCTATGAACTTTTGGTAAAAATTGTCTTACAGGTTGCGTTGCCAACCCCCTTTATCTAAATTTTTAACATGTAGGACAAAATTTTGTATAAATGTGCATAAAGAGAATTATTTCTCAGTAATCATTATGAAATTTACAAGACTTATTTATAATAGAGATAGTCAACTGGGAAAAAATTTTTGTATGTGTAGGAGCTTCACCAACCACCCTGCGGGGGGGAAGTCCCCCCTCAAGGGGAGTAAATGTTCATGATGGGTATCTTTCAAAAGAGCTCGTCAATACCTTTAAAACGAATGGTTGAACCATCGATCTATCATAATTTAAAATAAAGTTATCGATTTTTGTCTTTTTTAACCAAAAAAAAATTTTTTTTTTATGTAATATTGTCAACAAAATTGACTTTTTTGGATATTTAGTGTTATACTACTTTTCTAATCTGGAAATCGTCTGCATTATCATGGAATTTAATTTTTTTAAATAATCATTTTAATAAATTATTTTTACTGAGTAAATTTTTATAGGAAAATATAGAAGAAAGTCATGTGGTGGCCACAACATACTAGTTTCTTTTTATTTTTTCCTCATCCTAAAATAATATATTTCTCCATATACAGTTCATAGCATGGTTTAACCCTTAAATGCATGAATTCTTATTCTTAATAAATAACATTTGAAGTCAACAGGGAAATGAGTGTAGTTTCCACTGGGTATGTGGGTAATTTCACATAAGGATTTTTTCAAAAAAAAAAAAAAATGTATTTCTATATCATAAAAAAGAGATACATTTTTTTTCCATAAATGTATCAGTATACACAAAAATATAAATATTATTCGTTACTTTTACCATGTTTTTATTCAAAAACAATTTTTCCTGTATGTTTTTATTAATTTTAGATAAATAATCATAGTTCGTAACATCCGCACCGAAATGAAATTGTACTCAAACAGCGTGGCAGCAATGAAAATTGTCACAGATAAAGAAATAATCTGTCAAAGATTCTAGTTACGTCCGGAAACGATAAAATAGTTTTGGTAGAATAAAAATGAAAAATAAATAAAAAAATAAAAAACACTATGTAAATTTTCTACATAAAGAGAAACACTGAGAAAAAATTCTGTAACTGACAACTAGAATCTAAGTTGTGTCTCTAGAAAAAATACTTCCATGTCACCCTTATAAATTCTAGTCCCTTTGGAAAGCGAGTTCTAGAAACCCCTATTAGAATTCTAGAGCGTGTGCCTATATTCTCGAGGGCAAAATTATTTAAAAATCTCTGTAATAAATGAGACTACAAGAGGCGGGTTTCAGCAACTATAATCTTGGTTTATCACCCAATTCTAGATAATCAAGCGAGAATTTCTCGCAATACAAATGAGTCAGAATATTTAGAGTATTCAGAATATTGTTTCACCGTCTAGAAATGTGTACACTAGAAATTATCGATCATTTCGTCTATTCAGTTTATTGGCGAGCTTTACGCGCATAGCTCGGAAATCTATATTTCTAGTTAAGGGATTTAGAAAATGGCCACTTATTCATTCTAGAGGAAGGCGGTATATTTTTTTTCGCAGTGTATTATGTCTTAAACATACAATTCAGATCTGCATGGCTATGTATTTAAGAGTTAAGTCAAAATTCTTGAGGGTACTACAGTAGGTAGATAGGGAGCGGTTCCGTTATTGTGTATGGTGCTATCTCATATGCAGGAAAATCCAAAGAGTTGAGATAGAAAGACTTCCACGGGGGCACTGCCTAGAACCTTAGTGCAGTCAATCAGCCTTAATCTCCACAACCAACCAACCAACCAAAGCGTTAGAAAATGAACTAGGACAATTAGGAATATATGCTATTTAAGAAAAATTTAAAAGAAAATTAATAAAGAAAACTGAATGAGAAATTATAAGAAAAAAAACTTTTTATACACCATGTTTTAAATTTTCTGAGGAATCACAGAGCTCTTATCAATGTGCATAAAATTTTTAAAGTGATAATGACGTCAATTTTTGTGAGATGCATAATTTAACTTTTTATAATTTTTTTAACGTTCACGTTTAATTAAATGTTATTTTTATGTCGAAATAAAATGATTTTTCCCATTAATTAAATTATACCTAATATTTCAATGGCTATTTTAACGCTATTAGGATGTTATTATTTTCATATTTTAATTAATTATAAGAAAACTAATCAAAAATTTGAAAATCGGTCTTCGAAATATTGTATTGTCACCGGGTTCTGAGCTACTGTGAAAGTTTCAAATGTCTAGCTAGAAAGGAAGTTAGTTAAAATTCGATTGCAAGATTTGTACCGGACAAAAAAACGAACAAACATACATACATATAAACAAACAAACAAACAAGAATAGAAATTAATAAAAACATGGTAAAATAATGTTAAGAATGCATTACAGATAGTAAAGCATGACTTTAAACGTTAAACTAAAACCCGATTTTTCTTACTGCATTCACTTTTTTTTTTTTTTTTTTTTTTTTCATAACGAACTTTTGGGGAAAAAAATATAATTATTAGTTTCTGAGCTTTGAGCCTTTCTAGAATAATAAGAAGTCAATAAATAATTTTTAAATGAACATCTCATTCAATTTTCATGCTCATATGTATACTAGTAAAAGTTTATTCACATACGAAAAAAAAAAAAAAAAAAAAAAAAAAAGAAGAAGAAGAAGAAGAAACAGAAAAAGAAATACAAGAAGAAAAATTCAGCTTTGTTTTCACATATGGATGCATGTGCGCCTTCACTTATCCAATCCATTCTTAAAATGATTTTTTCTTTAGTTTTCTTTTCTAATTTAAAAATATTATCTTTCTTCTGATGCTAACTTTTGAGAAAAATTAAAGTTATATCAGTTTAAAAAATATTTATTATGTTAAAGTTATATAAAATTCGATTACTTATTTGATAACGAACATGCCACCAAAATGTTATGTTCACATAATCATTTGCTTAAAAAATATGCTCAAAAAGAGAAAACTGTTCCTTAAATTCTGTACGCCAGTCTAATATTTTTAAAAAAGATAACTTAACAATTTTGATACCTGTTTCAGTACCAGCGACTAAATTAATCTCTAGATTTAATGATTAATGATTCAAATAATGGCATCACATTGCGCACAAAGCAAGATAACTGTCCAACATAAAGTAATGTTGTTTGCGCTTGTTTTATTTAAGACTCTGACCGAAATTCTTAATTCATATTGTAATAGAGCACGATTGTATTTTAATCTAATAAATTAACTATAAATAGCTTACTGTTTGCTATAAACTGTTCTATTCCTCTTTATATTTTAATCTATTAGTTTAGTATCCTATTTGACTGAAACAAATATCTCATTTTTGTACTATCAAAGAAAATTACAATTTAACTATTTTAATTAATTCTGTTATTAAATTAGTTAGATTTCTATATTTTTACCTGATGTGAATATAAATATAATATTTGTATCGACACGAAAAATCTCATCCCTCTTCTTGGATTATCCACTAAACATCAAAAGAAGATATAAAAAGGCTGTAGAATTTGGAAACATTAACAAATTGATAGTTACTGTAAGTCCGTCCGCATGTCTTGTTAATTTCATTTAAAAGATAAAGTCTCAGTTAAATTCGCTTTGATCTGATTTTCAAGCTCGAAATAGATTGCCTTGGAGTCACTGCGATAAATATTTAAAACGAAACGTCAATTATTTATCGCAAAAGCTTTTAAAAGATAGTTAAAGTTAATGCTAATTTAAATTGGGTATTTACAGGATAACTTTGTCTTTCTGTTTGTCTTTCTGACTAAATAGGAAAAGTTTTAGAAGTTGTATCGGAGAATAAATGTTTAAATATATTTAAATAACTTGCTTATCATTTATTAAAAGCACTTTTAGAACGATTTGATTTAGTTAATTTGTTTTTGTTGAGTTTATTTAGATAAAACTAATGCTATTAATGTTAAATTTCATTGATAGTAGCTAAGGGATTTTCTGTCAAAGCATGACTATAAGTTAAAATAATTATCGCAAACAGGTTATTTGAAAAAGGGTTTTAATTATTATTATTTTTTTTTTTTATTCCGAGTGTATTATTACTAAAGTATAAACCTTAAAAAATGTATTTAAAGACATGAAATAATTCTATTATTATATATTTAAAAGTTGAAAGGTTGAGATCATGGAAGGTTACCACAGTTTTAAATTTGAGCTGGATCCAGCCAACTCCTCCTGTAATAATGCCTCCGAGCTCTGCTCTACGTCATGAAAGATCGGCCGATTTTATCCAATCAACACTTCCTATGATTCATGTTGGATCATGGGGATTGGATGAAATCGGCCGATCTTCCGTGACGTAGAGCTCTGCTCGGAGGCATTATTACAGGTGGTGTTGATCCAGCTCCTCCCGGTGACGCAATAGATGAGATGGGTGGATGGTTGGGTTTTACGTCGCACTAGTGCTGCCTGAGACACACTCATAGAGATGGTCCGGAGGCATGCCATCACAATTTGGATCCTCCACGGAAGGAATGGCTCTCCAGCTTCGGTGACCCCCCAGAGATGTAATTTTTGGTGGGAACATGGAGGACATTGCGGCCACGACAGATTTTACGTGCACCAGCCACTATTAGTGTACACAACGGTCTTTGGCCGGCTCGAGTACCGAACCCGCAATCTTCCAATTACGAGGCCGGCGCCGCAATAGATGGGAGTTTAAGATGCTTCAACGCTAACAGTCGGAGAAGTTTCAGATTAGGTTGGAATGGTTTTGCGTCAGTTTAGAGCCGCAACGGAACAAGTAAGTTGCGAAGAGCAAGTGAACACGAGGAGGTTTTGAAGTTTTGTTAAATGAAGTGATTAAGAGTATTGGAGTCGATTGAATTAAGGATAAATAGGAAGGTATTTTTGGTAGAAGGTGTAGTGGAGATTGTGGAGATTCTTAATTTGGCTAGTATTGAAGTGGTGTAGAGGAGAATAGTTCTTACGCTAGCACTTAGCTATTGTTTGTGGTGTAGATGTGAATAATTCTTATGCGAGTGTTAAGCGATGGTAGTGATTTGTGGTGTTGTAGAATAGAGTAAGATTTGAGTGAAGAATTGTCGTGCCAAGGGAATTCTGACGGTAGTTTTTGTGTAAGCATCGTTCAGTGAATCGTCAGAGAGCAGTCTTCACTACGCTTTTAATATTTCGCCTGGATGAGGCTATTTCTTTATATTTCTCTAATTTATTAGTTTATTTAATTATTTGATTGAGTTCGGTCAAGTTATCCCTCCCTGATCTTAAGCACTAATAAAAGCTTTATTTGAATTTACTTCCAAGTCTCGTGCTCTGATTTATCTATTTAGTTATCTAATAGTTATTTAAGATGGAGTCTGCGACCACGCTAACTTCACAAGGTACCATTTCATTTTCTTCACATGCCAAATTTTAATGGTATGCTCTCAGCAAAATTGTTCAATCATCAGATTAATCCCTTTTAGGGATGTACTAGCAGAATTTTAGTTTGTGTCAATAAATTATGAGCATCTTTGTTCGCTCTCAAATTAAAAAAACTGAATAAATGAATGAATTGTTTAATACGTTATGTATTTCTTTAATTTTAAAATTCGACATATTGGAATTTTGCAAAATATACGTTCAAAAAGCTAGTGCTGTAGAGTTGTAAAAATTTAAATATTTCAATTTCTACAGATACAGTCGGTAACAAAAGTGTCCGAACACTAGCGAAAATTCCTAGGTAAAAAATGTACACATCCTGCGGTTTTGTTAAATAAATCCTTATCGAATCATGTTCTTACACTGACTAAGAACAGGATTCGACAACGATTTATTTAATAAAACCGTATGAAGTGTACTTTTTTTACATAGGAATTTTTGCTAGTGTTCGGACACTTCTGTTACCGACAGTACACATGGATGTTTTACCCTATAAATCTTATATCTAACATATAAATCTATCATATGACATATCATATAAATCTTAAAAATAATAAACATTAAAGCGATTCGAAATAAAAGTCCAAATCTATCTCGTGCATATTTCAGCTGTTTCGCCAACAAGTAGTTATTTAGAATGTTTCCAAATTTAGGAAATTTTTATTCAATATCCACCATTAAATTTTAATTGTAACTGTTGCCTAATCCTTTCAAAGATTAATCATCTATAACAAATATCATGTATATCATATTATCATGTACATCAAATTATCAGGTATATCATATATATATCAAAATAACACTTTTTTTATTCCATATCTACCATTAAACTTTAATTGAAACGGATGCCTAATACCTTCAAAGATTAAACATCTATATCAAATATCATGTATATCAAATTATCAGGTATATCAAATTAGCACTATTTTATCTAATATCTACCATTAAATTTTAATTGTAACGGTTGCCTAATCCCTTCAAAGATTAATCATCTATATAAAATATCATGTATATAAAATTATCATCCATATTATGTATATCATGTATATTAAATTATCACTTATATCAAATTATCACCTATATCAAATTATCATGTATATCATGTAAATCGTGCATGTCAAATTATCACGTGTATCAAATTATCATGTATATCAAGAATTAATCATGTATATCAAATATCACACCTCAAAATTATTGGTGATAATTGAATAAAATGTCCTAAATTTTGGCAACACTGGTAATTGCTTTCCTAAAAATATGAGAAAAGCCTTTATAATTTATGAACAATACATGAGGCTATAATATGGATTTATCTTATACATGCGTGAATATACACATGGTTCGAAGCGTTCCCATGTTTTTATGTGTGTTTTATTATATTGCAACCACTATTTTCAAAAAGAATTTTTTCTTAGAGGTTTTAAAACTATAGAGGTTTTAAAACCTGAAATAATACTTTTCTAAAGTAGTAGTTTAAAACAATAGAAACGCTGCGACCCTTGATATACGTAATTAAATTAAAATATTTTTTCTTCTTATTTATAATTCTATCCCGTAATACCGGAAAATGTATCATCGTAATTTAATTCATCTGGTCACTGAAATGGTAACAACGCTTTTATCACAGACTAAAACAGTAGTCTGTATGGAATAAAACAAATTCCCTTTATTATTATTATTATTATAAAGCAAAATAATGAATTATTTTTAAAGACAGTAAAATTTAAATACTTCTAGTTTTTTATTCTGTATTTACGTATTAATTTTAAACCAGTGATGAAATGGAAACATGCTATTTAGTTCTTTATGTAAAGTAAAATAGCTTTTTTATCTCCTTTTATTTTATTTATATAATTTTGATTCCAATATATTTTCTAAATTATGTGTCAAACTGAAAAGTATTGTATTTTAAAATAGCCAAGTATTCTATTTATTCTGAATACATTCCAGTTAGATTCATTTTAATACACATCATTGAAATTAAAAAACATTTTTTCGTAATATTTAAAGAAAAACAATTTTCTCAAGTTAGAAATATTTGACTGAGTTAACAGATAGATTTTCCGAAAATATATATATATATATATATTTAAATGTTTTACTTTCTATTCAATATTCTAAATTTTAAAAACTAACAATAATAAAAACAATAATAAAATAAAAATTTTAAAAATAAAACAAAAACGGACTTACTTTTATTTTTCAACTAATGCATATTCATTAAAGAAAAAATAAATCCAAGATATCTCAGTTTATTTTATTTTTTTTAGTATACTTTTCTAGATGTGTAAAAATGTTAGAGTATTTTTAGCTTTAGTGCTTATTTTTATGCTTTTTTATTGTTAGCGATGATGCTTCTAACATTTTTTTTTTTTTTTTTTGTTATTTTTCTTTTGAAGTTTGGTTTAAAAAACACTATATTAAAAAAAAAAAAAAAAAAAGAAAGAAACTAATAATTCAACTGTTACCACTTCAGGAAAATATTATTATGATAGTTCATGCTTTTCTATTTCATTAATATTTGTCTGATTTTCAAAATTTTTATCTGCTACTTCCAAATTTCTGGAAATAAGAATAGTTTCTGTTAAATCAAATAATATAAGTTTTTCAGTAATAGGTTTCAAATATTTTTCAGATAATCTTGAAAATATTTTTGTAATGTATAATATCTCTACAAGTTTCTGTAACGCAAACATTCAATTTCAGGAAAATACTCTAATTTTATGCTTGTATATTAATTTCATATTTGTAGGAAAAATCTAAATTAGTCATAAAATTCGTGATTGTCACTTTTAGACTTTTAGAAAAACAAAAAATAAACAATTAGACCGTTTGAGTTTCTTCGTAACTTACTTTATTTAAACTGACAGCATTAATGTGAAAAGAAAAAAAAAATTTGGTGTTATATTATGAGTTCAAAAATATTGATTCAATATTCTTGGATCAACATATTTTTAAATTTCCCAAAAACTATTTTTGTTACACAGGAGCAGTCAAAATCTAGTTTTAAGACTTGAAACTTAACTTTTTAACTTTGTAATCTTCTAATTCAATTCATATGCCTATTCCAACATATTTTAGTATTGAATTCTACTAAAAGTATAGGCAATTAACTTAAGTAATTAGTACAAGACATTGAATAAACAAATAATAGCAGGAGACTTGGCGTTGGAATATTAAAACAGGAATAAACTACTACGTCAGAAACGCCAAAGAAAAAATATTGAGGTGCATACAGCTGTTTCGGTAGCCTAAAGCATACCGTCATCAGTGCAAAAAGAATTCTGAATCTTGAGAAGTGCTCGTATATATAGGAGAGGGACCGGATTTAGTTCAACCAATAGGAACACGGAAGAGGTGGGGAGTGTGGCCAATAGGAATTAAGGAATGTGTAGCTGTGCTATCTCAATTCAAATTTTGCCATTTCTAAACCTCCTTCTTTTCCTCAGTTAATTGCACCGGTTGAAAAAGCTTTCAAAAATTCTCGACTGACTGACCAACAGAAAGAAAATCTTCGTCATTTAATCCTTAATAATGCCAACTCAATTCAAATTTTGCCATTTCTAAACCTCCTTCTTTTCCTCAGTTAATTGCACCGGTTGAAAAAGCTTTCAAAAATTCTCGACTGACTGACCAACAGAAAGAAAATCTTCGTCATTTAATCCTTAATAATGCCAATTTCAACTCTAAAAATTTTAAATCAAATCTCAGCCCTGCAGAAAAAAACGCCTTGAAGGAATTAAAATCTAATGAAAATATCATCATTACTAAAGCTGATAAAGGTGGTCAGATTGTTATTTTGGATAAAAAACAATACATCGAAAGTGTTACCGAACTAATTAATGATGGCCCATACATTCCTTTGCCCCGTGACCCCTCTCCTCAAGAATTAAATAAAATTAAATCTGCTATAAAATCTTGCCCCTTGTTATTGAACTCGACTAAATCCCATCTTATCCCTTCTATTGCTAATTGTGCCAGATTTTACGCTTTACCAAAAGTTCACAAACCCAATATTCCATTTCGTCCAATTGTCTCTAATATCGGTACTGCTTCCTATAATCTAGCTAAATTTCTCACCACAATTTTTGCTCCACTTCTTGCTGCTAATAGTTATACTGTTAAGAATTCCATAAATTTTGCAAAAAATATTCAAAACTGCCCTCACACTAATCTCACTATGGTTTCTTTTGATGTAAAATCTCTTTTCACTAATGTTCCAATAAGTGGCGCCCTCTGCTGTCTCGAAAATAGATTAAAAGAGTTTCATTTCACCTCTTTCGAAATACAAGAATTAATTTCTCTTACCCGCATTTGTTTATCACAAACCACTTTTTCTTTCCAAAATAAATTCTATCGTCAGTCTGAAGGTTTAGCCATGGGTTCCCCTCTCTCCCCAATTCTCGCAGACATTTACATGCACTATTTCGAAAGCAAGCTTTTTAAGAAAATATCTTTTCCTTTTTGGACCCGTTACGTTGACGACACCTTCACGCTTATCGACATATCTCATCACAATATTGACCATGTCTTAGAAACCTTAAATTCAATCGACAGTAATATCCAGTTTACATATGAAATAGAAAATAATGGCTCCCTTCCATTTCTTGATACCCTCGTCTCTCGCACTGTAAATGGATTTTCAACCACTGTCTATCGTAAAAATTTTGCAGTCTCCCTTCCTCCCCATGCGCGTTCATGTCACCCACCTAACCAAAAAATGGCTGCTTTCTATACTTTTGTAAACCGTGCCCTTAATATTTGTTCAAATCCTATTTTATTGAAATCTGAAATTAAATATCTGAAAGCCATCGCAATTGACAGAGGTTATGACCCTTCCATTATAGACAAAGCTATCCAAAAATTACAACTCCCTCGTATTTCGTCTACTAAATCAGTCACATCTAATATCAGTATTGTTTTACCCTATTTTTCTAAAACCAGTCAAACCATAGCTAAAATTCTCAAACAATATGATTTTAAAATAATATTTTCGCCTTCGAATAAACTCACCTTTTCTCAGTTAAAAGATCCTATTGATATGCATAATTCTTGGGGCATTTATAGTATTTCCTGTCAGTGTGGTTTATCATATATTGGCCAAACTAAACGCAGTCTTAAATTTCGTCTAAAAGAACATATGAATTACGTCCGCAAACAAGAAACCAATAAATCGGCTATTTCTAAACATTGCTGGGAGGAAAATCATAATTTTAAATTTAATTCAGCTAAAATAATTTGCAGACCTAAATCCATTCATGAACTCGATTTCTTTGAAGCTTTTCATATTTATAAAAACTTTAAAAACCTTGTTAATTGTGATTTCGCTGTTCCCTATTTATCTGATTGTTGGAAATTTTACATTCAGTCCACATTTCCTTAATTTTTCTACTGTTTACACAGCTACACATTCCTTAATTCCTATTGGCCACACTCCCCACCTCTTCCGTGTTCCTATTGGTTGAACTAAATCCGGTCCCTCTCCTATATATACGAGCACTTCTCAAGATTCAGAATTCTTTTTGCACTGATGACGGTATGCTTTAGGCTACCGAAACAGCTGTATGCACCTCAATATTTTTTCTTTGGCGTTTCTGACGTAGTAGTTTATTCCTGTTTTAATTGAATAAACATCATAAAAAGCAATAAACTTGTAAGAATTGTTTCGATTTGAAATAACGCACGACCGTTTGTCAGATGAACAAAAAATAGGCACCAATGCTGCATTGCAGCACTGTTTCCACTTATTACTTGAGAACGCCAGTTCTGTGGTGCTTTCTTATTATTAATTAACCTAGGTATTCTTAAAAACTTTCGATCTCGTTTTTTTTCTTTTTTTCGTGATTTCATACGTTTTGAGGTATGGCGAAACCGAAAATCAGAAAACTGATGTGATATCTGTCCATTGGTTAGTAACTTCGTTAATTAGAGTATGAGTTAGTTTATTAGTATGTGAGTTTGTTTGTTTGTCTGTGTGAGATCCCTATATATACAGGGTGATCAGAGAATGAGTATACGTTTGAAAAAATAATAATTCATGGAATAATGTAGGTAGAGATGTAAAAACTGACATACATGCTTGATATGTCATGGGGTTTTATTGCAACCTAAAAAAAGAAAAAGGTTAAAAAATGGCCAACAAATGGCTCTGGACAGCAAAACGTCAGTGATGCTGCATCAGAATCGTGTATAAAAGGAACTGTAACGAGAGAGGAAATCAGTGGCACCAACAACCGTAGCATGTTGACTTTACCAGAAAAGGTGACGTTACCAAAAAAAAAAAAAAAAAAAAAAAACGCACTGTAAGTGAAGCTGTACTATCAGAATGGGGAATCTACTACTGCAGCCTTACGATCCTATCACCATAGGAAGTTTATTCAAACAGGTAAAGGTCCTATGACAGGTTCATCTGTGAAGAGAATGATTTCGAAGTTCGAAGTCACGAGCTGTTTAGACGATGGGCCCCGTAGTGGCCGACCGAGTATAAGTGCTAATGCTGCTCAGACAGTTCAGGAAGAAATGGAGATAGTAGCGGGTTTGTCTACGCATAGGGAAGTTTGCGCTCGTAAAGTCGCACGTCTTACTTGCATTCCATACACTACTGTTTGGGTAGTACTGAAACGTATCCTCCGATGCTAGCCGTACAAAATACAGCGTCACCATGAACCCGGCGATTTTGTGAAGCGGACAGCATTTGAGGTGTAAGCGTTTCAAAAGATGGCGGAAGATGATGATTGCTTTGACTGCAGCACTCGTGCTTACTTTATTCGCCTGATGAAGGGTCGTGTGTTTTTTCGACACGAAACAATTGTTGCGAGTTTATTGCATTTTATGGTGTTTATTCAAAGTTTGTAAGTAATATTTTTACAACGCCAGTTTATTGATGCTTCTTTATTAATGATGATTGGTTGTCTAAAGTGTTGTGGGTCGACGAAGCCCATTTCACACTCTCAGGTCTGTCAACTCACAAAACTGCAGAATTTGGACTACCAAAAATCCTAGAAATGTCGTGCGAACTCCATTGCACGACGATAAAGTCACGGTGTGGTAAGTAAATGTGTGATTCTGGTTTTGTAACTGTTAGCGTGACGGGTGAGAGGTACGTCGATATGTTACAGAATCGCATCATCCCTAGCCTGGCTGATAAACACCTGCTGGAACGTAAGATTTTTATGTAGATGGTGCTCCACCCCATATTGCTAGACTTGTGAAAGATCTCTTGCGCACATCGTTTGGTGATGATCACGTGCTTGGCCTCCCAGGTCCCCAGATCAAACTCCGTGTGATTATTGGCTCTGGGGTTACCTGAAATCGCAAGTCTACCGCGATTGACCGACATCAATATGGATGCTAAAAGACAACATCCGACGCGAATGTCCCACCATAACTGCAGATATGCTGTACAGTGCTGGTCACAACATTGTCTCTCGACTACAGCTGTTGCTGAGGGATGACGGTTGACATGTTGAGTATTTGTTCTGAAGAACATCGTCTTTGCTTTGTCATAATTTGTTATGCTATTTATTACTTTTTTATCCTGTGAAGCGCCATCTGTCGGCCATTTTTTGAGCATTTTTTGTGGTTGCAATAAAACCCCATGTTATTCCAATTATGTGTGTCAATTTGTACCTCTCTATCTACATTATTCCGTGAATTATTAATTTTTCAAATGTATACTCATTTTCTGATCACCCTGTATATACGAACTAGCACATGCAACATTTTTTTAGTTTAGGGTTGTTATGTGTACACACGTGTGTACATGACAACCCTAACCCTAATGTGACATGCGTGTACACATGCGTCATGTGTAGGGTTGTCATGAAAACACTACCGGATTCGAAAGGACGCGGCCTTTCTTCCTCAGGTGCAAACCTGATGATGACATGAATAAATGATAGAGAAAAGAACAGAGCCGTGGTTTATGATCTATAACTACTTATTAAAAAAAAACCACAGATACTATTCTACATAGGTCTAGGGCTCATGTGCACGCAATCGGCCTTAACTTAAACACCGACATTTTTTATCTATTTAACCTCTGAAGCTCGGGAAAATTCAGTATTATTGAGGGCCCTTTTCATTCGGAGAAATTTTTCTGAATTTTCGTATGGAACAAAAATTAATGGTTGCATTTGTAATTGTTTTTAATTCATTTGCCGGGAAGACTTCTATTCGCACCATCAAAATTCCATATGATTGGTTAAGACTTTTATTCGTTTAGAACAATCATGTTTCTGTAATTAAATAATAGTGCTTTCTAAAAATAGAGCTTTCCTTCTCATTGTTAAGTACTCAATGAATAAAGAAAGCATGCTTGCTTCATATATTCGTGTTTTAATTTAATGTTTGTTCACAAATTTTTATAAAAAGAGTTCAAACACAAAGTTTGTTATTTCAAATCTGCAGTACTATATTTTATGACGGTTTCATACTGGTTTATGAAGGATATGTCAATGAGAATCTATGTTTGGATAAAGTTGAAAAAGTAAATTAACGTTGATAAGAAAACATAAAAATTTACAAAGTAACATAAAAGTTGCCAAATTTCTTTAAAACAAAATTTTCATCGTTCATAATTGGTAAAGTAATTCCGTATAAAATACGCCACAAAAGTAAGGATCAGATATATATATATACACTTACAGTATTTGAGTCTTTTATTAACAAGCAAAAAAATGACCCTATACAG
This sequence comes from Salticus scenicus, assembly GCA_963930645.1. Lineage (NCBI taxonomy): Eukaryota > Metazoa > Arthropoda > Arachnida > Araneae > Salticidae > Salticus > Salticus scenicus. The sequence continues at coordinate 26,210,078 of OZ005648.1, forward strand.
CCTAATCAAGCAAGTAACACTGAATATCCCAAAAAATATTATTATTTCGGAATTAACACTAAACTTCCATCCCTTTTATTGGATTACCCACTAATCATCAAAAGGTGACGTCAAAATATGTAGAATTTGGAAACTTTAATAAATTAATCATTACTGTAAGTGCGTCCGCATGTCTTGTTAATTTCATTTAAAAAATAAAGTCTCAGTTAAATTCGCTTTGATCTGATTTTCAAGCTCGAAATAGATTGCCTTAGAGACACAGCAATAAATATTTAAAGAGAAACGTCAATTATTTATCACAAAACCTTTTAAAAGATAGTTAAATTTAATGCTAATTCAAATTGGGTATTTACAGGCTAACTTTGCGTTTCTGATTAAATAAAAAAGTTTTAGAAATTGTATCAGAGATTGAATGTTTAAATATATTTAAATAACTTGATTAACATTCGCTGAAAATAAGTTTAGAAAGATTTGATTTAATTAATTTATTTTTGTTGGGTGTATGTAGATAAACCTGATTTCTTACATTTCTTACTGATATTTTACATTTCATTGATAGTGACTAATTGATTTTCTGTTAAAGTATCTCTAGGAGTTAAACTGATGATTAGAAAAAATAATCTAGAGTGTCACTCACACGACTTTCTCTTACCCTGAAATTTAATACTATAAACACAGGTTGGAGATTAAGAGGTAATATAACGATGTTATGTAAACCTATGTTAAACAATTCAAATTAGGCTTTGGAAGAGTTTTATATGATAATTAATACTTTGTGAGGGGGGCTACCGCCCACCTCAACCCCCCGTTTCATTAATGCACCTACAGTTATATAGAATTTAATTCGGTTATTAAAAAATAATTTATTAAAATATTATTTTAAAAAATTATCTTTTACGATAATGCAGACGATTTCCATATTAGAGAAGTAGTATAACACTAAATATTCAAAAAAAAAGTCCATTTTATTCTCAATATTAAAAAAAAAAAAAAAAAAAAAAAAAAAAAATCCAAGTTTTTTTTCGTTAAAAGTAAAAAGAAATCGATAACTTTGTTTTAAATTATCGCAGATCGATGGTTCAACCATTCGTTTTAAAGGTATTGGCGAGCTCTTTTGAAAGATGCCCATCATGAAAATTTACTCCTGGGAGGCGAGGCTCCTACATACACAATTTTTTTTTTCCCAGTTGACTATCTCTATTACAAAAAATATATATTCGTTTCATTTGGTTTAGTGCAGTCTATAGACGTTAAACTCTACTTACCTGCAATTTCCCCCATAGATGTAATGTATTATAATTCTCTTGATTGTCCCTGTACACGAACCATTTGCTTGATCTTAACGAAAAGCTTACTGTAGCATCCCTATGTGATATACATTTAGAATACCAAGTTTGGAATGTCTGCTACTATTTGTTCTTGAGATATGCTGATAACAGACAGACACGCACACAGACACACAGACATACACACAGACCAACCGCTAAAAACATTATTTTCGCAATCAGGAGACCTCAAAACGTGTAAATATAACAAAATCTCACTTTCGAAAATTTGACCCTAAAAGAGAAAGTAAGAGAAAGTAAAAAGGTTATCTGGAAAAAGGTTTTTAATTTAAACTTTTATTTTAAAGTGAGAGTGTGATATTAGTAAAGTATTAATCTCAAAAAATTCAATTATTATTTATTTAAAGATATCATTTCCTTTTCTTTCCTTGTCAAGAGTTATTATTAAACTTATGTTTTTAGCCAAATCAATCAGACCTCAGATTAATACTTTTCATGGAAGACTTAGTAGAATTTTGATTCGTGTTAATGAATTATAAGCAACTTTGTTTACTCCCAACGCATAAAAATTGATAAATGCATAAATTAATACTTATTATGTTCTCTAAAATCTGATATTAGACATTGTGAAATTTTAATAAATATATGTTTGGGAAAATTACATTGCGTAGATGTAAAATTTTAAACATTTCAGATTCTACAAATACATATGCCCTGTCATATCCTATAAATCTCGTATCTATTATATAAATCTAATATATAATCTATCATACAAATCTTTAAAATAATAAAAACTAAAGTAAACTAAAATCAAAATCCAATTGTTACTCTTACATATTTCAGCAGTTTCGCCAATAAGTGCTTATTTCTTCCTTAGGAGGATGAGAAAATGCTTCATAATTTATGAGCAATGCATGATTGTTTTCCTATAACATGGATTTGTTTTATACAAGTGTAAATTACAAAAATAAATTCAAATAGCTGTTATCCATATCTATAACTCTATCCCGTAATATAGGAAAGTGTTTCATTCTAATTTATTACATGTGTTCATTGAAATGATAACGCTTTTATCTCAGATTGAAAACAGTAGTCTTTGTAGAATAAAATAATCTTCACTGTTATATATTTATAAAGAGAGATTATTAATTAGTTTAACAGCAATAAAATTTAAATACACCTTATTTTTTATTCTGTAGTTACAAATTTATTATAAAACAATCATGAAATAGAAACATACTGTTTAGTTCTAAACTGTCTTTAAAAGAAAAATAGCTTTTTTTTATGTCATTTTATTTTATTTCTATAATATATATTTTATTCTAATATATTTTCTAAATTAAATCTCTAAATTAAAAGTATTGTATTTTTAAATAGCCAGTTATTCTATTTATTCAAAATACCTTTCAGTTAGATTCATTTACATGCATATCATTTAAACATTAAAAAGCATTTTTTCGTAATATTTTTCCAAAACGATCGTTTTTAACTTATCATAAATATTCGACTGAATTAACATATCATTTTAGATTTTCCGTAAAAATGGAAGATTTAAATGTTTTACTTTCTATTTTACATTCAAAAAAAAAAAAAAAAGAAAAGAAAAGAAAAGAAAGAAAGAAAACAAACAAACAAACAAGTAAACAAAAGTGGGTATATTTTATTTTTCATCTGATACATATTCATTAAAGATAAAATAAATCAAAAAATATCTAAATTTACTTATTTATTTATTCTTTAAGTACACTTTTCCAAATGTGTCAAAATGTCAGTTTTTTTTTTTTTTTTTTTACTTTTATGCACATTTGTCTCTTTTCTTATTGTTAGCGATGATTTTTCAAATAAATTTTAGCTTTTCTTGAAATTTGGTTTAAAATGTGCAACACTTATATAAATCTTAATAATTTAACTAATACACTTTAAGAAAATATTATTATGAGATTTAACGCTTGTATATTTCATAAATGTTTCACTCTAAATTTTAAAGTTTTCCTCTTTTGCTTTCAAATTTCTAGAAATAAAAATAGTTTTAGTTGAATCGAATGGTGCATTTTATATATTTTTTAGACACTCTTGTAACATTTGAAATCTATATCTATATATATATAAAAGAGCAAAGTCTGTGTGTCTGTCTGTCTGTCTGTCTGTCCGCTATAGAAACCTAGGCCGTTTCACCGACCGGGACAAAATTCGGCACGGTTAATGTTTACGACCCGAGAAACACAACGCCGCAGGCGATTTTACAAAATTCGCCCCCCAAGGGGGGGAGGGGGCAAAACGTAATTTCACAAAATCCTTCATATCTGAAACAAAAAAACAGATATTCGTAAAATTTTTGCTTTAAAATATAGCTAATACAAATGTCTAAAAATCGGTTTCTGGAATTTTTGAAATTCGATCCCCAAGGGAGGCGGGGGGACAAAACGTGATTTCACATGCGTAAAACGTGATTTCGCATAATCCTATATATCTCAAAAAAAAAAAAAAAAAAAAAAAAAAAATAGATATACGTGAAATTTTTGCTCTAACATATAGCTAATGCAGCTATCTAAAAACAAATTTCTGGAATTTTAGAAATTCAGCCCCCAGGTGGGGCAGCAACGGGGGGGGGGGGGGGGTATGGAGCCAAAACAAATAGAAATACAGTTAGGCCGTTCAAAATTGGTACAGATAGGTTTTAAAGGCTTGCAAGTCGAATGGGATATTTTCGATTGTGTAAAGTTATTAGGGCCGTGCCCGCTGGCCCTCAATGTAGAACCGCCACTGCTGATACCAATTGGACCATTACTTTACCATAATTTTCACCCGTAGTGCATATACCTAAAATTACTTTAGATAAAACAGAAAAATAGTTATATTTACTCATTTACAAGGGAAAAAATTAATTTCAATCTCCTCTTACCACCACCACCACCCCAAAAAATTTAATAATAAAAAATGGTTAAGCCTCAGCATAATTAATTTTGATAGTTAATGTCTTCAATCACTTTATCCGGAGACTAATGATTGACTAATAATTAATTGTATCTTCATGATTACTGATTGGTAAATTATTACTTGTTTTATCACGAATAACTAATATTTACATTGAAAATTTGCAGAAAATGATAGATTAATCGTCGGTTGTAAAACTCGCGATTCACGATTGAGTAATGGTCAACTGCCCAACTGATTATATTTTGTCCAACACTGCCGTAAAGTAGCTGTATAGTATGTATACTTCTCATTTACTCGAGTACATTTTTACGTATAAATTCCGTTTACGAATACTTTCACTTCCCTTCACTTGAAAATACTATAAATATAAATTACAGATTAAACTGTAAGATAGCAAGTAGTCAATACATGAATATATTTTAAAATGAGTTGAAAATAGATTTAGAAACAGTTTCAATAATATACATTTCTGTGTGAAAGAGCTCTCGTTCCCTTCAACCCCCTACACAAATTACAAAAACAAGTAATATAAAAGAAAATTTTTTAAAGTCAATTCCTACTTACAAACACTATCGAAAAAGATTTTTTTAAATAATTTTGAATTAGGAAATAAGAAGCGCGCTTGCAAAATGAAATAAAAGTAATTATAAGATTAAAAAAAACTTTTTATACACCATGTTTTAAATTTTCTGATGAATCATAGAGTTCTTATCAATGTGCATAAAATTTTTAATTAAGTCATTTTTTGTGTGAAATGCATAATTTAACTTTTTATAATTTTTTAATGCTTACGTTAATTAAATGTATTTATTTTTATGTCGAAAGAAAATGAACTCGTAAATTTTTTATGGCAGCAATTAAATTATAGCTAATATTTTAATGGCTATTTTAAGGCTATTAGGATGTTATTATTTTCATATTTTAATTAATTATAAGAAAACTAATAAAAAAATTCAAAAATCGGACTTCGAAGTATTGTGTTGCCACCGTGTTCTGAGCACTTGAAAGTTTCAAATTTCTAGCTTGTAAAATAATTCTCGGTTCAGTGGTATTTGAAAATCTAAGAAAAAAAGGAACAAAATCGAGATGCCGGATTTCTTTAAGCAAGAGAATGAAAAAGGGACAACGGTGCATTATTCTTTTTGAAATTTAATGATTATAATAAAATAAAAGATCTATTTACACTTTAAATTACATTATATACAAAAAGGAAATACTTAAAGGAACATAGTTCCGAATCTAATCAACTCTCATAGTAAGAGATCGAAAAATTCCATCTTCGAACGCAGTCGAAGAATCAAAATCTAAAAACTAAACTTACTGGCTGTTGCCAAAATCTAAAACAAAAACATTTAAGTTCTGTTTTCTTTCAGTGGCGACGCAGCGCCGTCTAAAGGGAATTGATTTTACTACACACTCCCCGCCGTGAACTCTTACAGAGTTCACAAATCAAAATCTCATTAAATCAAAAATAAATCTTAAATCCGAACAACTTCTGATAATCATAAATTGTTCAAATTTCTAAGTATTCAATTAGTACTAAAACACATAATCATTTTTTTTTTCCAAAATATCAACAGTTATCTAATATTAAATAGAAATGTAAACAATATTTACTAAAGTACTATAACTAAATCAATAAAAGATCAAATCAAAATATTAAATTGAAATATCAATATAATACATATGTAAACACATTATTATTTAAGCAATTAACTCTTAGTTATCAAATATAAACAAAGTTATCAAATATAAGCAAAGTTAAATATAAAGATAATAACGCATGCAAATTTTTAATATTTTCAATTATCAAATAAAATTCACTAAATTATTCAAAAAAGGATATCAAATATTCTGAAAATTAAAAAAAAAAAAGTGTTCATTAAAATGAAGGTTTTGAAAGTTCAAATTTTTCTCAAAAGTTTGTTATTTTATCAGTTCGTAGCATTAAAGTTTTTAGTTAAGTCAATTCCAGAGGGTATAAATGCTGAGCAGTTCGTTTTAAAACACCATTGGCTGTCTTAACTTCATAAGATCGGATGTTGTGATCGCTGCCGACGATTGTTTTCTGGATTATACCAGTTTCCACAGAAGTTTGTTTCTTGAATCATCACCAATTAACACTACATCTCCTACTTTCAGTTCAGGTTGTGCAGTAGGATTCTTTAAAGTATGTGCTGTTTTTAAATCCAACAGGTATTGACTTTTCCACCTATTCCACAACTGCTTTAACAAGAGTGATTGGTATCTTTTACGTCTTAAGGCAGATATTTTGTTTGAAGCACCTTCAATAATGTCAGCAAAATTCACTGGGTAGGTGATTTCTTTACCAAAATTTAAAAAGTGCATAGGAGTTAAGGGGTTCGGTTCTCCAGATTCACTATACACGTAAGTTAAGGGGCGTAAGTTGAGCACTGTTTCTACTTCTATAAGGAGAGTAGACATTTCATCATAATTCAAGAGGGCTTTGCCAATGACTTTACGCAGACAGTCTTTGACGGATCTAACTAATCGTTCGTAGAACCCGCCCCACCAGGGGGCCCTTTCTATTATATTTTTCCATATGATTCTTTCATTTGCAAAAAACTTTAAAAGTGAATCGTCAGAAAGAATTTTATACAAATTTTCTAGCTCTTGTTTCGAACGTTTGAACGTTTTGGCGTTATCCGAATATATAACTTTACAGTTTCCTTTTCTCGCTAAGGAACGTCTGAAGGCCAACAAAAAAGAATCAGTTGACATGTCGTGTACAAGTTCTAAGTGTAACGCTCTGGTTACTGCACAAGTGAACAACACTATATAAGATTTTTCAATTTCTTTAGCATTTTTAATGTAGAGAGGCCCAGCAAAGTCAATGCCACATATGGAGAAAGGGGGCGACTCTGTTATTCTGTCACGAGGTAGTGGAGCAGTGATCTGATCTGTTGGTCTGGAAAGGTATTTCTTACATATAATACACTTTTTCAGGACACTTTTAACTAACTGGCGACCTTTGGGAATCCAGTATTTAGACCGTATTTTTGACAATGTTCCAGATACTCCTCCATGCATTATTTTTTCATGTTCATTTTTTATAATCAAGGTAGTCAACCACGACTGTTTGGGGAGAATGATGGGATGTTTTTCTTCTAGCTGTAAATCACTAAACTCTAATCTCCCGCCGAGCCGCATCATTTTTTCATCATCTAGATAAGGAGTTAAGTTGCTAAAGGGAGAATTTTTATCAATAATTTCTTCATTTATTAGCGAGTGAAATTCATTTTTAAAATAGAACTTTTGTTCATTCGATATCAAATGTTTCTCAGCTTCTATTAGTTCTTCGGTTGTCAATGTACTGTTAAGTTTTGGAATTTTTTTGATTCTCTTAATAAATCTTTTTACCCAAGCTGTAACTCTGATTAATTTTTCTAAACTGCAGTATTTTCTGATATCAATGGGGTTTTCTAGTTCTTCTGTCCTGCAATTGAAAAGGAGTGTTTCTTTTATCTTTTTTCTATATTCTAAGCTTTCTACATCTAGCTTTTGTTTATCATCAGGCTTAGGGCAAAGATTGGGGGGTGAACTGAGCCATTCAGGCCCATTTAACCACAATCTATCATTAATTAATTTTATGATCTTTGCACCTCTGGATACAAGGTCGGAAGGATTAGACGAACCGGGACAGTGCCTCCAATTTGAAGGAGATGTCAATTCACGAATATCTTGTACTCTATTCTGCACAAACGGCTTAAACTTTTCTGGAGAGCCTCTAATCCAAAAAAAGGCGATCATTGAGTCTGTCCAGTAAAACGTGGGTATATCTAATTTCACAGCTCTTAAAATATTATGACCTAGTTTAGCTGCCAACAATGCAGCTGTGAGTTCAAGTTTAGGTAGCGTGAGATTTTTCAAAGGCGCTACTCTATTTTTGGAAGCAACGAATATCGTTTTGCATTTTTCATTCGAGATTTCTTTAATTCTAAAATAGGCAACAGTGCCAAATGCTTTGATACTAGCATCTGAGAAAACATGTAGTTGCAAATCACCGATGTTAAATTCTGGAAAATCAGAAAAATAATATCTCGGCACAGAAAATTTAGAAAGATGAGTTACTTCATTACACCAGTCTTTCCATATTTTTTTCAAATCTTCAGGTAATGTGTCATCCCAATCGAGACCAGTCTTCCAGATCATCTGCATAAGGCATTTAACTCTTAAAGTCTAATGCCCTAGGAAACCAATAGGGTCATAAATTTTGCCTAGTACTTGTAAAACAAACCTTTTAGTATTTATCTGTTTAGAAACGAGGTTTATTAAATCCCTACAATCAAAATAGAGAGTGTCTTTCAAGTTATACCACCCTAAACCCAAAACTTTATTAGGGGGATCATTTTCTTTAAATATTTTAGAATTCTTGCTAATAACTTTTTTTTGTACCCAAAGTTCATGTAATGGTGTCGAATTTGTATGAAACTTGTGAAGTTGCATACTCGCGTCTTTAAAGATACTAAGTGAGTCTAGACTTGTAGTTAAAGCCTTCTCTACTGATGGGTGGCTTCCTATTATGTCACCTACATAAATGTTTTCATTTAAAAAACTAACAGTCTCCCTATATGTGTCGGTAAAATTTTTCAAATGATGTTTTATCGTCGCAGCTAATAAGAAAGGACTACAATTAAGTCCAAACAAAACTCTAGTGAATCTAAAAATCTGAAGGGGAGAGGTGCCTTCGTGAGGACTTTCTGTAAACAAAAATCGTGTTACGTCTCTATCTTCCTCGTCTATCAAAATTTGTAAAAAAGCTTGTTTCATGTCCGCAGTAAAGGCTACGGGATGAAATCTAAATCTAGACAAAATGTCAAAAATATCTTCATAAAGATTAGGTCCAATATGTAGACAATTATTAAGAGAAAGATTATTGTAATCATGTGAAGACGCATCAAACACGATTCGTAATTTACTTGTTGTACGATCTGTTTTTATTACCGCTCTATGTGGTAAATAAAAGGTTGTAGAATTTTCCTCCAAATCCGTAACGGGTTCTAAAATCCCCTTTTGTGTTTGTCATCCATTGTAAATTTCCATAAATATTTCTTACCTTGAGCAGTCTTCGCTCTTTAAGAGCTAATCTAATATTATGAAACACAAAAGGGGATTTTAATACCTAATCGAATTTAATACAAGCATCGTTTCTTTCAAAAACGACATTCTTTCCCGGCCGATGCACCAAAATGTAAAATAATTCTCGATTCAGTGGTATTTGAAAATCTAAGAAAAAAAGGAACAAAATCGAGATGCCGGATTTCTTTAAGCAAGAGAATGAAAAAGGGACAACGATGCATTATTCTTTTTGAAATTTAATGATTATAATAAAATAAAAGATCTATTTACACTTTAAATTACATTATATACAAAAAGGAAATACTTAAAGGAACATAGTTCCGAATCTAATCAACTCTCATAGTGAGAGATCGAAAAATTCCATCTTCGAACGCAGTCGAAGAATCAAAATCTAAAAACTAAACTTACTGGCTGTTGCCAAAATCTAAAACAAAAACATTTAAGTTCTTCTGTTTTCTTTCAGTGGCGACGCAGCGCCGTCTAAAGGGAATTGATTTTACTACAAGCTAGTCGGGAAGTTAGTTAAAAATCCATTGCTCAGATCGATTGCATTTGTACAAGATAGGGAGAATGTGAACTAATAGTAGAAATTAAATAAATAAATAAAATTATTAATTAAAGGAATTATAAAATTTAAACGTTTATTTTCAAATTATCCAGATAACTTCCATACGTACCACTGTTTGAAACTTACAAATTCTAGTGAAACAAAGTGATAATCCCACATGATATTCAAAATACCAAATATTGAATTTCTTGGAATTATTTGGTTTTATGCCATGTTGATAACTGGCGTAAACACCGATTAAGTTGCTGAAAAAATGTTATTTTTTTATTTTCAGGGAATCTCAAAAGAAGATGTCAAAATATCTAGAATTTAAAAGCTTCACTAAAAAAAATTCTGTAACTGACATCTAGAATCTATATTGTGGCTCTAGAAAAAATAGTTCCATGTCATCCTTATAAATTCTAGTCTCCTTGGAAAGCGAGTTCTTGAAGCCTCTATTAGAATTCTAGAGCGTTTGCCTATATTATCGATGGCAAAGTTATTTAAAAATCTCTGCAAATAAATGAGACTACAAGACGCGGGTTTCAGCAACTATAATCTTAGTTTATGACCCAATTCTAGAAAATCAAGCGAGAATTTCTTACAATAAAAAAAATTCAGAATATTCGAAATATTCGAAATATTCAGAATATTGTTTCACCATCTAGAAATGTGTAAACTAGAAATTCTCGGTCATTTCGTCTATTCAGTTTATTGGCGTGCCTTATGTGCATAGCTCGGAAATCTACATTTCTAGTCAAGGGATTTAGAAAATGGCCACTTATTCATTCTAGAGGAAGTCGGTATATTTTTTTTATCAGTGTTTAACAAATTAATAGTTACTGTAAGTGCATCCGTATATCTTTTTAATTTCATTTAAAAGGTAATGTCTTTAGTTAAATTCGCTTTGATCTGATTTTCAGGCTCGAAATAGATTGCCTTGGAGTCACAGTAATAAATATTTAAAGCGAAACGTCAATTATTTATCACAAAACCTTTTAAAAGATAGTTAAAGTTAATTCTAATTTAAATTGAGTATTTACAGGCTGACTTTGCATTTCCGATTAAATAGAAAAGTTTTAGAAGTTGTATCCAAGAATAAATGTTTAAATATATCGAAATAACTTGATTAACATTCGCTGAAAGCACGATCAGAAAGATTTGGTTTAATTGATTTATTTTTATTGGGTGTATTTAGATAAACCTAATGCTGCTATGTTATATTTCGTTGATAGTGACTAAGAAATTTTCTGTTAAAGCATCGCTATGAGTTAATCTGATGATTAGAAAAAAGTTATTTGAAAAAAAAACTTTTAATTTAAACTTTTATTTTAAAGTAGGAGTGCAACATTACAAAAGCATTGTTTTAAAAAAATGCATTTAAAAGTATCAAAAAATTCAAGTATTATTTATTTAAAGATATAATTTAATTTTCTTTACTTGTCAAGAGTTATTATTAAACTTATGACTTTATCCAAATCGTTCAGACATCAGACAGACTTTCTTCCCTTTTATGAAACTCTTTGAAGAATTTTGGTTCGTTTTAATGAATTATAAGCATCTTTCCTTACTCTCAATGTATAAAAATTGATAAATGCATAAATTAATACTTATTATGTTCTCTGGAATCTGCAATTAAACATTGTAAACTTTTACCAAATATATGTTTGATAAAATGATCTTGCATAGTTGTAAAATTTTAAACATTTGAATTTCTGCAAATACATATGCCGTGACGTATCCTATAAATCTTGTATCTATTATATAAATCTAATAAATAATCCATCATATAAATCTAAAAAATAATAAAAACGAAAGCAAACTAAAATCGAAATCGAAATGTGTCTCTTACATATTTTAGCAGTTTCGCCAATAAGTGGCTACACTGAGGAAAAAAATATACCACTTTCATGTAGAACAAATAGGTGGTGCTTTTCTAAATCCCTAAACTAGAAATATAGATTTCCGAGCTATGAGTATACGGCACTTCAATACACTGAGAAAAAATTCTGTAACTGAATCTAAATTGTTGCTCTAGAAAAAATAGTTCCATATCATCCTTATAAATTTCTTATAAAACGTTTTCTAGTTCCCTTCGAAAGCGAATTCTAGAGACCTCTATTAGAATTCTTGAGCGTTTCCCTATACTATCGAGGTCAAACCTATTTGAAAATATCTCCAAATAAATGTGAATACAAGTGGCGGGTTTCAGCAGCTATAATTTTGGTTTATGACTCAATTCTCGAAAATTAAGTGAGAATTTCTCGTAATAAAAAAGATTCAGAATATTCAGAATATTATTTCACCATATAGAAATGTGTAGACTAGAAATTCTCGACCATTTCATCTATTCAGTTTACTGGCGTGCCTTATGCGCATAGCTCGGAAATCTATATTTCTAGTTTAAGGATTTAGAAAATGACCATTTATTCATTCTAGATGAAAGCGGTATATTCTTTTTCTCAGCGTATTTCTTTCTTAGAAGGATGCAAAAATTTATGAGTGATACGTGATTGTTCACATATAACATGGATTTGTCTCATAGAGTGTAAATGTACGTAATTAAATTTAAATATCTGTTATACATATCTATAACTATATACCGTAGTATGGGAAAGTGTTTCAACCTAATATATTCCCTGCAGTCATTGAAATGACGACAACGCTTTATTAAAAATAAGCACCTTTGTGAAATAAAAAGCATTTATATATTTATAAAGCATGACAATGAATTATTTTTAACAGAAATGAAATTTAAATACTTCTTATTTTTTATTCTGTACTTACGTATTTATTATGTACCAGACATCAAACAGAAACATGCCATTTATTTCTTCTTTATCTGTCCTTAAAAGAAAAATAGCTTTTTTTTTTTTTTTTTTTTTTTTTTTTTGATTTATTCAAACAATATTTTATATTCCAATATATTTTCTAACTTTTATCGCTAACTGAGAAATATTGCATTTTAAAATATCCAAGAGCTCTATTTATTCTAAATACATTCCAGTTAGATTCATTTTAATGCACATTATTAAACATTTAAAAGCATTTTTTCCCCTAATATTAAAAAAAAAAAAATTAACTTTTCATGAATATTCGACTGAGTTAAAATTTAGATTTTTTTTAACTCAGACAATTTATATTTTTCGTAAAAAAGAATTATGTAAATGTTTTATTTTCTATTCAGTAATCTAAAAAAAAAATTATAAACAAAACAAAAATGGATTTACTTTTACTTTTCAATTTATGCATATTCATTAAAGATAAAATAAATCAAAGATATCTCAGTTCATTTTATTTTTTCATTATTTTATTTTTTTTTTTATTTTTTTTTTTTAAGTACACTTTTTCGAATGTGTAAATAAGTTTTTTTTTTTTTTTTTTTTTTTTTTTTTCTTTTAACTTTTGCTTTAATTTTTCTGTTTTCTTACTGTTAGCGATGATGCTTTAAATAATTTTTAGTTTTTCTTTTTTTTTTTTTTTTTTTTTTAAAGTTTGATTTAAAGTTGTAATGTTAATAATTAACTATTACACTTCAAGAAAATATGATTAGGAGATTTTTTACGTTAGAATATTTCTCATGAATGTTTATATGAATATTAAAATTTTATCCACTATTTTCAAATTTCTAGAAATAAGAATAATTTCAGTTAAATAAAATAATTTGAGTTTTTCAGTAATGAGTTTCAAATATTTTTCAAATAAATTTGAAAGTGTATTTCAAATGTATAATATCTATGCAAGATTTTGTAACTTAAACATTAAATTTCAGGAATATATTCCAATGAGATTTTATGCTTTTATATTAATTTTATATTTGTAGGAAAAATCTAAATTATCATTGAAATTCTTGTTTTCTACCTTTAGATTTTTAGAAAATAAAAACAAAATCAGATCGTTTGAGTTTCTTCTTAACTTATTTAAACTCACAGCATTAAAGTGATATGAAAAAGAAAACTGGGTATAAAAATAAAAATTTAGTTCATTTCAGAAAATTATGGAGTGGGAGGCTCATTTTTTATACCAACTGTGTGAAAAATACCAGAGCCGGGAATCGAACCCTGGCCATTTTTCACATAACATTCGTTGTCAATAGGTATATGTTGGATGCTAGAAATGCATATTATTTACATAGTTTAAATGATTCAAGAGCTTTTGTTTTAAGCGAGTTTTCCAATAAATAGTGTGATAGCTTTATGGAAAAAGTCTTAAATAAAGTATCTCAAAAGATTCAATTTTTATTCGGTGTCCCAACTTGCTACTGTTAGAATCTTTGAAAGTTCTAAATGTAAAACAGCAAGTATATTAAAAGAGATTTAATGTCTACTTTTTTTAAATGAATTGAAAAATAGAAGATTTTTTTTTAAAAATAAAATTAAACATAATTTATACGTCTCATTAATATATTAAAACCAATGTAACATTTCAAAGGAGATAAAGAATACAAAAATTTAAAACTTTAAAAATACATTTTAATTAAAAACATTAAAACACACGACAGACGTTTCGGCCAGAACATTAGCCCTCCTCAGTGTCAAACATGCAAGCACAACATTTACAAAAATTCATAATACATCATAGCAAGATTAAATATTCAAAAGGAAAAGCTTTAGCCTCGTTCAAGGCATCGGTGAAACTAGCAGAACAGGTGAAATTAGATTAAAGGAACATAAACGCTCATATAAAACAGGAGATTTACGATCAAAACTCGTAATCCATTCTCTCAATAGTTATCATATTCCTGATTTTGAAAACTTTAAAATTTTAGCTTCTAATGTAAATATATATGAATCCCGTATTTTTCTAGAGGGCGCTTTTACTACTTGAACGAGGCTAAAGTTATTCCTCCTGAATGTTTAATCTTGCTATGATGTATTATGATTTTTTTGTAAATGTTGTGCTTGTATGTTTAACACTGAGGAGAGCTAGTCTTCTAGCCGAAACGTCTGTCGTGTGTTTTAATGTTTTTAATTAAAATGCATTTTTAAAGTTTTAAATTTTTTTTATTCTGTATCTGATTTTAAATTTTACATTGGTTTTAAGAATTTTTTTTAACTACTTAAACAAAATGGAATATTGCATGTAATTCATTTGAGTATAAATTGAAATTGCGACGCGAACTAGTAAACAAACTTTTTGAAATTATAATTTATTCGACGCTTCTGACAGACGGTTCTTACATTTGCTTTTCTATGACGAATATCATTTTCATTTACAACACTACTAGACATACGCTTCTACCATAAAACACTAGAAGAACGTCATATACACTGTTAAAAAAATGCAGAAAAAATACAGAAATTCTCTGTAATTTCAGAAAAAAAGGCGTAAATTACGGAAAAATTACGTAGACAAAACGTATTTTACGACTTTTTTTCTGAAATTACAGAGAATTTCTGTATTTTTTCTGCATTTTTTTAACAGTGTACTCACATATGTCACGTTTTCTTTTGTATCGCATATAAGTTGTATATGGTTAAGTCCTCATTTAGGTGAAAAATCTCTTCATCGCATATATCGCATATATTACAAGAAGCATAGAAGCCAGTGGAGCAATGTTAGGCTCCTGGGAATGTTATATTTGACATTTTTGGGACCACACAGTTAAAAATTTCTGTAAATTTAATGTAAATATTTATCCAGAGTCTCTGTAAATTTACAGTAGTTCTTAGTTAAAAGTGAATAATCGAGATTCTCAATCATTATTCTGTATTTTTACCTAATTTTATTATTTAATTTTTTAATTAAAATTAAAATAACTCTTTCTACTTTAGAAAAAGCCTTCGAAATCCGAAATATATTCTCACCAATAATTAATTAAATTAGTATCAGTTATTAAAACGAATGCATAAAATAAGTTTTTTAACATCTCCGTTTATTTTTCTCTGTAATTTTACGTAAGACTTAAGATAATAGATTACACAGAGTTTTCTGTTGAAATTTTTAACAGTGCAGTCATTTTCATTGAGCATAACATGAAAGTTGTGGACATTTTATGCGTAACTGCTAATTAACTATTCTCGTTGATGAACTTCCTTTAAAACTAGTATGTTGTGGCCACCACATGACTTTCTTCTATATTTTTCTATACAAATTCACTTCAGTAAAAACAATTTATTAAAATTATTGTTTAAAAAAAAATATCTTCCATGTTAATGCAGACGCTTTCCGTATTAGAGAAATAGTATAACACTAAATATCCAAAACAAAAAGTCCATTTTCTTCTCAATATAACATTAAAAGAAAAAAAAAAGTTTTTTTTTGTTAAAAGTAAAAAAAAAATCCATAAATTTGTTTTAAATTATCACAGATTTATAGTTCAACCATTCGTTTTAAAGGTATTGACAAGACCTTTCGAAAGATACCCATCTTGAAAATTTACTCCCCCCGGGGGGGGGGAAGCGATGCCACATATACAAAATTTTTTTACTAATTGACTACTCCTATTATCAATAATTCCTATTAATTTTACAACCACAGGTTAAGAATAACTCTCATTATGTACGTTTATACGGAATTTTATCCTATACTGTCATGTTAAAAATTTAGAAAATATACGATCAGAACGCCACCTGTTGAGTGATTGATCCCCAAATCTATTCAGCACCAATTTATGTCAGAGGCCAACTAAATACCGAATTTCGCTAAATTTCGTTTAAAAAAAAAAAAAAAAAAAAAAAAAAAAAAAAAAAACGATTTTTTTTTCTAAGTTGTTTTTCGTTAAAGGTAAAAAAACCGATAACTTTGTTTTAAATTATCACAGGTTTATAGTTCAACCATTCTTTTTAAAGGCATTGACGAGACCTTTCGAAAGATACCCATCTTGAAAATTTACTCCCCTCGATGGGGGACTTCCCCCCCAGGGGGTTTGGCGAGGCTCTTACACATACAAAAATTTTTTCCCAGTCGACTATCTCTATTATAAATAATTCTTGTAAATTTCATAATGATTACTAAAAAATAATTCTCTTTATGCACATTTATACAAAATTTTGTCCTATATCTTCATGTTTAAAATTTAGAAAAAGCGGGATGGCAACGCAACCTGTAAGACAATTTTTACCAAAAGTTGATAGGCACTAATTTATGTCAAGGTGCAACTACATACCAACTTGCATGAATCTATGCAGTAGTTCCTGAGATACAGTTTCCACAAAATTTTGTCACACACACACAGACAGGCAGACAGACAGACATTTTCTAAAAATGGTCAAATCGTGTTCTACAGCTCTCAAAACTTGTAAATCCATCAAAAACTTGAGGTCGAAAATTTTTACGAATCCAATACTTTCTTCTATTGAATATAGAAGAAATTAAAAAGGTAATAGATGAGTAAATAGATACATTTTTAACAGGAGACAATTTTATATAACAAAATAAAAATCATGCTATAATCGTTTAGGAACATGAGAATGGGGTATGACAAAAGTTCTAACCTCTAACGCACCAAAAATTAATTCTAATCCTATTGAACACATATTAAATCATCCTTAATATCTTGA
This sequence comes from Salticus scenicus, assembly GCA_963930645.1. Lineage (NCBI taxonomy): Eukaryota > Metazoa > Arthropoda > Arachnida > Araneae > Salticidae > Salticus > Salticus scenicus. Next base: position 26,227,450 of record OZ005648.1, read on the forward strand.
GCAATCTCAGATCTCACAATTCAGCTTCCCGCAATTAACATGAATTGTGTGACTTGTTCTTGCAACAGGTATATTCTTGAATCGGTCATTTATCCGTGTGAATAACAAGTGCACTGTAAAAAATTTGCCTTTATTGCTGCCGGAAATTCTCTGTAATTTGAAAAAATACGTGTAATTTACGAAAAAATTACGCTGTCAGAACGTATTTTCTCAAATTACATAGAATTTCTGGCAGCATTAAAGGCAATTTTTTTACAGTGTGGGCACTGTTCTACCAGCCAAATGTGAACTATCGCTTGCTTATAGGAGTCTCGTAATGCTTCGGCTACTTACTATAGCAAAGACAAATTTAAATTTTTCAGTATCGTGTAATTTTGCCTAGAGAAAAAGATACTGAAACTTTTTTAATTATTTTTATTACCTTAGTTTATTATTTATTGTTCGGAAAATGGATAACGATATGATTTTTCCAAGCCATTTAAATGAATCTTCAGTTAGACATTAATTTAAATTTGAGCTGTTTTCTCGTGAATTTTATCAAATTAATGAATGAGATTTTTTATTATCCAAGTTATCGTTATCAGCGAATAATAAATGTTTAAATCTAAGTATATATTTCTAATTGAATCGGTTGTTTAAGAAACGTTACTTTTTTTGTCGAAATCGTGTTTTTGGTGAAAATCTGTACATCAGAGCAGACGCATCTTTTACAAACAAAACCACTCGAGTCAAGTCATCCTACCAGAGTTGCCAGATGAATACAACAATTGTATTTTTTTACACCACTATTTTTATATTTTAACGGGCTCTTTTCCTTTAAAAATAAGAATGTTTACATCAGAGCTTGATACTTTATAAAATTAATAGAGTTAAACAATAATGTTGTAGTGTTCATCTGGCAACCCTGTTCTACACGGAGTTACCCCATATGGAAGTATTCGTTTATTCGAGAAAGCCTACAAGGATTTCTCAAAAGTTGCAGTCACTTGACTTAGGGAGTTTCTGAAACAGCCGATTCAATTGAAGATTAAACTTTCACTACAACATTAAATACCAATACTCTTTTAAAGGGTATTTCTTTAGCATAATTTCCACAAGGAAAAAAATATATACCGCCTTCATCTAGAATGAATAAGTAATCATTTTCTAAATCCTTAAACTAGAAATATAGATTTCCGAGCTATGCGCATAAGGCGCGCCAGTAAACTGAATAGACAAAATGATCGAGCATTTCTAGTCAACTCATTTCTAGATTGTGAAACAATATTCTGAATCTTTTATATTGCGAGAAATTCTCGGTTGATTTTCTAGAATTGGGTCATAAACCAAGATCATAGTTGCTGAAGCCCGCATCTTGTATTTCCATTTATTTGCAGAGATTTTTAAATAACTTTGCCCTCGAGAATATAGGCAAACGCTCTAGAATTCTAACAGAGGTATCTAGAACTCGCTTTCAAAGCGGAGTAGAATTTACAAGGATGACATGTAACTATTTTTTTCTACAACCACAATTTAGATTCTAGATCTCAGTTACAGAATTTTTTTCTCAACGTCTCTTTTGTAAAATATATTTTAAATGACCTTGTATTAAAAAAAAAAAAAAAGAAAAGAAAAGAAAAAAAATCATTGATAAATTTTTGTTTTGCGTTTGTATCCATGCATGTCAAACATGCTTGTTTGCTACTTAAAGATTTTATTTCCAAACTTGTTAACTAAAAATAGCTCTTACTTCAATATGTACCGTCCATACTCTCTTATCAAAACAGGTTTTCAAATATTAATTTAAATATTTCTAGCTTTGATATATTTTCCTGTCAGCTTTAATGTACTAGATTTCTAACGCAATTCATTTGTGTCAACTGCTTTCTGCATGGAAAGTAAATGACAAATATTTTAAATTCTTAAAAGTCCTTAGAACAACGCAAATAAGACGTATTTCTAAGTGCAACTTACTTCATTGCGTTTTAAAAATGTCTGTCTTAACATGCCTTTAGGAGATAAACGTCAAATATAACAGATTAATGGAAATGTCAAATATATTATCAATCTTGATTTAGACTAATTTTTCAAAAATTATTGATGACAGCAAAATTTCTAAACTATTTCTCTCTCATAGTACTTAATAAAACATTTATTTTAACACGTCTATGCTGGATATCATTTCAGTAGCTCATTACAAATTGAAGCATTTTTATTTGCATTATAAAGTTACAAAAATAATGTATTTTAATTTTATACATATGGGTATTCGAAAATCCTCGGGCTCGTTTTAAGGCTTTTTATTATTAATATCAGACATACATTTTAAAAAATTCTGGAGTGACTCCACTCGACTTTCCGAACATTGAATAATTTACAGTTTTGTAGATAAAGTAAAGAAAGAGGAGTTGTTAAACAAACAGAAGAGACAAAATCACAATAGAGTGTTTGAGTATTTTTCTCCATGTATTACACGCTACTTTTTTAACGCTACTGAACTTTGAGCTCATGATCATAATGATAAAGAATATTTCTTTGTGTCCCTGTAAAAAACTGTAAGTGCTAAATTAACCAAAATCTATACAGTTGGTGCAACTGTGACCTACAACATGTGTACAAATTTATTGCTCAGATTAATAAGGCGTTTAGACACTATCACACTTTTAAAAATTTGGCCCCATAGGCCATAATGATAAAGAATTTTTCCTGATGTCCCTGTAAAAAAACTGTAAGTGCTAAATTCACCAAAATCTATACAGTCCGTGCAACTGTGACCTATAATATGTGTACAAATTTTTTGCTCAGATTAATAAAGCGTTTAGACGCTATCGCACTTTTAAAAATTTGGCACCATAGGCCATAATGATAAAGAATTTTTCCTGATGTCCCTGTAAAAAAACTGTAAGTGCTAAATTCACCAAAATCTATACAGTTCGTGCAACTGGGACCTATAATATGTGTACAAATTTTTTGCTCAGATTAATAAAGCGTTTAGACGCTATCGCACTTTTAAAAATTTGGCACCATAGGCCATAACGATAAAGAATTTTTCCTGATGTCCCTGTAAAAAAACTATAAGTGCTACATTCACCAAAATCTATAGGGTTCGTACTTACAATATACGTACCTACTTTCAGCTTATTCGAATAAAGCTTTTAGACGCTAGCGTGTTCACTCACAGGCATACACATGCACATACATACACACACACATACATACATCATCGTAAAAATAGTGGAAACGGACTCGGGGCACCTCGAAACGTAAAGAAACATCAAAATCTCAAATTCGGATTTTTGACATGATTACAATACTTTCCTCACTATTATAGTGTTCGGAAAGTAAAAATATACTTAATTCCTTGACGTTCACGGAATATTTTCTATAGAAAAATTGCTAAACTGATTTTAAAAATGTCTGTAGACATATTGATGATCGTAAATTTGAAAAAAAAAATTAGCATTTTTAACATTAAAGAACTTTTTGGGTTTGAAACATCGATATGTTATCCTGATTAAATTCAAATAATAATCCATTGAATTAATAAATAACTTTGGGAAAAAAATTACAAATTGCAAATAATCGCAGTAATTGTTTCATTGATAATTTTATATCTCTGACGTCATCTTTAACTTCAAAAGAATTATCATCACTCTTTCTTTATAATTATCAGCAGATCAAAAAAATTTTCAAAAAAAAATTGCGTATTGATGTAATGTGGACAATTCGAGACAAAGCTGTCAAATAAATACCAAATACCAAGTGCAGTTTCCAATTTTACCATGTTTTTTATTAACGTCTATTCTTGTTTGTTTGTCCGGTACAAATATGGCAATCGATTTTTAACTAACTTTCCTACTAGCTAGACATTTGAAACTTTCAGAATAGCTCAGAACCTGATGACAACAAAATGCTTCGAAGCCCTATTTTCGAATTTTTTATTAGTTTTCTTTTAATTAATTAAAATGGGAAAATAATAACATCCCAATTGATTTAAAAATAGCCATTAAAATATTAGCTATAATTTAATTGTTGTCAAAAAATTTTGACGGGTTCATTTTCTTTCGACATAAAAATAAATACATTTAACTAAACGTGAGCGTTAAAAAATTGTAAAAAGTTAAATTATGCATCTCACAAAAATGGACGTCATTATCACTTTAAAAAATTTATACACATTGATTAAGTGCTAATGTAGTTCTATAGCTATGATTCAACAGAAAATCTAAAAACATGGTATTTAAAAAGTTTTTTTCTTATAATTTTTTTATGTAACGTTTTCTCCTTCACAAAAAAAAAAAAAAAAAAATAACTTTAAGATAAAATGTAACTAAGGATAATTTGTAAAAAAATAAAATAATAAACAGTATTCAATTATATAATTGTAATATTGGATTTCAATAGTAGGGTAATGGAATTAAAAAGTATAAGCATGTTTTCTATATTTGATCTTTTGCAAAGTATAAAATAAACTAGTATGTTGTGGCCACCACATGACTTTCTTCTATCTTTTCCTATACAAATTCACTCAGCAACAATAATTAAAAAAAAAAAAAGTGGGCATTTAACAAATTTTCACATTTTACCCAAAATTTTGTCAAAGTCCCACATTTTTTTTTTTTTTTTTCTCTCCCTTAATTCTATCAAACTCCCACGGTTTCCGTGTTCTGACAAACTTAAACAAATTTTTGCATTTTCCCCCCAATTTTGTCAAAGTCCCACAGTTTCCGTGTTTTGACAAATTTAGAATAATTTTCACATTTTACCCAAAATTTTGTCAAAGTTTGTCAAAACACGGAAACCGTTGAACTTTAACAAAATTAGGGGAAAAATGCAAAAATATGTTAAAGTTTGTCAAGACACGGAAACCGTAGGACTTTGACAAAATTAGGGGAAAAAAGCAAAAATTAGTTTAAGTTTGTCAGAACACGGAAACCGTGGGAGTTAGATAAAATTAAGGGGAGAGAAAAAAAAAGATTTTTTTTCTAAGTTTTTTTTTCGTAAAAAATAAAAAAAATCGATAACTTTGTTTTAAATTATCACAGATTTATAGTTCAACCATTCGTTTTAAAGGTACTGACGAGACCTTTCGAAAGATACCCATCTTGAAAATTTTTGCCTTTATCACCCTGTTGAAAATTTAGAAAAAGCGGGATGGCAACGCAACCTGTAAGACGATTTTTACCAAAAGTTGATAGGCACTAATTTATGTCAAGGTGCAACTACATACCAATTTGTATGAAATTCTGTGCAGTAGTTCCAGAGATACAGTTGCCACAAAATTTTGTCACACACACACACACAGACAGACAGACAGACAGACAGACAGACAGACAGACAGACATTTTCTAAAAATGGTAAAATCGTGTTCTACATCTCTCAAAACGTGTAAATCCATCAAAAACCCGAAATCGAAAATTTTTACGAATCCAATACTTTCTTCTATTGAAGATAGAAGAAAGTAATAATATGCATAGTTATATTTTCGAGTTTCTTTAATAATGATGTAAAAGTTGAAATAATGTATTTAAAAAAGTCTCACGCAGTTTTCTGAAATTATATTACTCTTTAATACTATATACATATCAATTTTTTTTTTTTTTTTTTTTTTTTTTTTTCAGTGAATATCATTTGTACCTGACACATCTCAAAAATTTAAGTTCAGGCATATATTTATGTGCAAGATATTTCTAGAAAAATACTAATTTTGAAAATGTCAAGTGTCAAATAGTCATTTCAAAATGTCAGATGAATAGGCATTCTCATTTTAAATAGAAAATATATTCTTTAAAAGAATATAAAAATAAATAGCTTTAGAATTTTCCTATCTGTGTCAAATGATCTCGGTATTTATATTAGATAGTCTAAAAAACATTTTCATTAATATTCTGTATTTTAATTTAAAAGACAAAGTAGTATTTTATTCTTATCTTAATAAAAAGAATAATACAAAATTCTCCATTTTCTGTTCCAAAGACAAATGCGTTGTTTTACTGTAAACATGATACACTTGAAAATTCAACTGATTGTTTGTAAAATCATTGTCATTCAATTTTATTTCATACGACTTAGAGTAAATTAAATATTGAAAATTCTAAGAATATTATGCAAATCCTCCAAGGAATTTTTAGTGTGAAATAAGATAATTGTTTCCTCGAAAAATAATTATTTTTCACTTAATTGCAGAAAGATGAAATTCTGAGAATAATTCAAAGGGATTTTGTAAGAATTGTTTGCCCATTCGCCCATTCCATTCTTTTATTCTCACCATCGTATTAATATTTCATTTTTTCTTCCGGTTAAAAAAAATATTTTTACATATTTCAAGAAAATAGAAACGCATGTAGTAGATTATTATACAGCACGTATCAGTACAGTACATCATACATATCATACATATTCATAAAAGAATCGTATGCTTACATAGTTCTTTATGTTTCGGAAGGATTAAGAGTTCATTAAGTCATTTGTATTCAATTACTATTCTGAATACAAATCGGTTATTTTCGTAAAATCATTATAAAATCAAAAATTAAATTTTTTGTTGTTATAACTATTAATTAAATAGCTAATTTATATAATGGGTATAAAGAAGGGTATTACAAAAATTTCCATTATTATTTTATTTTTTTAATCAACTTCTTTCTTTTTTTTTCAGTCAGTTATAAGCAAAAGAAAGATTAAGTAAATGTTAATGTTTTCCTTGACACATTTTTTACTTTTAAAATGCTACTTAATTTTTGTATTTTTATATGAGACTATTTATCTTAACATAAAAAAAGACATAAGAAAAAGGTTGTATAAAACATTCCTAGTAAATAATTCCTCAAACATCATATATGTAAGAAAATTTATACATAAAAACAAACTATTAAAAAAAATTACATTTTCAAATATTATATGTCCAAATATTCTTTGCAAAATGGCAAATAAATGTGCATTCAAATTTTTTAATATATAAAAAAAAGTTTTAAAATATCATAATAAATAATTTCGCAATTTCCCTGTTGAATAATACATCCATATTTATATTATGTATGTTACAAAAAACAATTTTCATTAATACTGTCTAGTTTTAATTTAAAAGGCACGCGCATTTTAACCTTGTTTAGTAAAAATAAAAATACAAACGTTTCTTTTTATTATTCTAAAAATAAATGTGTTCTTCTCCTTTAATCATAATAGACATTTTAATTTTGCAACTCAAAGTAAATTGAATAGTGCAACTGCTATGACAGTTATTCAATGTATTATTTAAATTCAAATTATTTTCTTGAAGGCTAAACACAGAGCTGCCGATTTTTTTAATTTATTTCGTAACATTGGTAGTACCCGCCTTTTTCTTTTCATACCACTTTTTTAGGAAATTAATTTTCTTCTAACTTAATCGTAATTACATATTGTAAAAAATTACTTCACAAAGAAAAATGTGGGGGGAAAGTGGGATACCAACAATATTAAAGAATAAATTAAAAATTCTTCCGCTCTGTAAATTTTATTTCCTTAATTATAGTGAATTGAAACTTCGAGAAATATTAAGTTTTTATTTATTAATATTATTTCTAAAAGAAATTGCAATCTTTTATAGATTTTCCCTTCCTAACAAAATAAATATTTTGCATACATCAAAAAAACCGAACGCATACATCAGATTTAAAACTTGTGTATTTTGTTAAGAAAATTTTATGCTTGTTACAAAAATAAAGTTTTTTTTTTTTTTTTTTTTTTTTTTTTTTCGTTAACAATTCCGCGACCGCATGCTTTTGTCTTTTTCCATAGCCTCCTAAACTAGATGCCTGTCGCGTGGCTCAGAAACTTGGTAACAGTTCAAGCTGTAGGCAGCGTCACCTGGTACAGATTGAGCGACTTTTTTATTCAACAGCCACCATAAATTTGTAAAAGTGGGATTTCATATACATAAAAGTCGAAAAGAATCAAAGAAACGTCGATTATATATATCATATATTATTTCTTTAAATTACTGGTGACAGTTGAATAAAAAATTCACGCAATCTGTACCAGGTGGCGCTGTCTACCGCTTAAACTGTTGCCAAGTTTACGAGCCACGCGACAGGCATCTAGTTTAGGAGGCTATGCTTTTTCACAGTAATGTCCGGCTGTGGGCGTTATTCTCCCCAGTTGCATCGTTTCAGAACAAAATTTTCAGTATTCACATTTATATTACAAATGGATGTACATTATAGTTACACTCTTTCAAAGCATTTATAGCCATAGTATATTGGTAGTACAAATATGAATATTTGGTATATTTTTAAGAAATAAATAACAACCAAATTGTGAAAGAAACACCCACTGATGGAATTAGAGATTTTCAAATGACGTGAATCTACGTCAGCGACCGCGAAAGTGTCAATAAAGCTGCTAAATTATTTATAAAATAAAAAAAAATTGGAATTATGACACCTTCTTTTGTTTCTTAAAACACACACACAAAGATATATACAGTCGGTCCCTCTTAAACGAATATCTACCGTTTCAACTATATTAATTCGATTAAGCGGGGTATTCGATTATGCGAGAATGACTAGAAACGCAATTACATATATAACTATAATGATTTTATGCTTACACGAAAAGACAAATGATCGATACCTCTTCTTATTCAAATATTTAACAAACTTTTACTAAGTTAAAATATTATAGTAATTTATAAATGCATTTAATACTTGGAATAAATACAAAATAATGTGTACTTATAATTTTAATTTTAACAAAAAAAAAAAAAAAAAAAAAAAAAAAACAGTTATAATTGATTACATTGACATAGACTTAACTAAAAAATTTTCGATTTCTTTTTTTAAAGCACGTAAATCGATTATAATCGCTTCTATGAGACTCAAAATGACGATGAATAATATTAAAGGATTTTACAACTTCATTTATTATTGGAGGAGGATCTATCTGCTTGCTCTTCTTTATCGCTTCCATTTAAAGATTTTATTAGAAGATTAAACTCTTCATCTCTTTCTGTTTCTCCATCTTTATCTACATCTATGAGTTCATAAAGTTCTATTTCAATCACCTAAAAACTTTCAAAATTTGTGATTTTTAATTCCTGGAGATAATTTGTATTTTTATTTCTAATTTCATCATAAGTTGCTAATTTTATAAATTTGGCTTTTGCAAAAAAAAATTTATCACCTCGGCAGGAATACCGTCTCATGTTCATAAGGGCATGCCTTAGTTATGAAGGATTTTTAAAAGAAGAAGATTTTTTTCGATTATTCTTTTTTGAGAATGAGAGAAAAAAATCTGCCCAAAAATAGAGGAATTTTATTTAAGAAACTTTGAGTGTTTATGCGATTAAGCGGGGTGGCGTTGTACAAAATATTTCTTTAAACGAGGAAATTTAACACTACTTCTACGGGAAAACTAGTATGTTGTGGCCACCACATGACTTTCTTCTATCTTTTCCTATACAAATTCACTCAGCAACAATAATTAAAAAAAAAAAAAAAAAAAAAAAAAAAGTGGGACTTTGACAAAATTTTGGGTAAAATATGAAAATTATTCTAAGTTTGTCAAAACACGGAAACCGTGGGACTTTGACAAAATTAGGGGAAAAAAGCAAAAATTAGTTTAAGTTTGTCAGAACACGGAAACCGTGGGAGTATGATAGAATTAAGGGGAGAGGGAAAAAAAAAAGTGGGACTTAAACAAATTTTCACATTTTACCCAAAATTTTGTCAAAGTCCCACTTTTTTTTTTTCTTCCTCTCCCCTTAATTCTATCAAACTCCCACGGTTTCCGTGTTCTGACAAACTTAAACAAATTTTTGCATTTCCCCCCAATTTTGTCAAAGTCCCACGGTTTCCGTGTTTTGACAAATTTAGAATAATTTTCACATTTTACCCAAAATTTTGTCAAAGTTTGTCAAAACACGGAAACCGTGGAACTGACAAAATTAGGGGAAAAATGCAAAAATATGTTAAAGTTTGTCAAGACACGGAAACCGTAGGACTTTGACAAAATTAGGGGAAAAAAGCAAAAATTAGTTTAAGTTTGTCAGAACACGGAAACCGTGGGAGTTTGATAAAATTAAGGGGAGAAAAAAAAAAAAAAATTTCTAAGTTTTTTTTTTCGTAAAAAGTAAAAAAATCGATAACTTTGTTTTAAATTATCACAGATTTATAGTTCAACCATTCGTTTTAAAGGTACTGACGAGACCTTTCGAAAGATACCCATCTTGAAAATTTTTGCCTTTATCACCCTGTTGAAAATTTAGAAAAAGCGGGATGGCAACGCAACCTGTAAGACGATTTTTACCAAAAGTTGATAGGCACTAATTTATGTCAAGGTGCAACTACATACCAATTTGTATGAAATTCTGTGCAGTAGTTCCAGAGATACAGTTGCCACAAAATTTTGTCACACACACACACACAGACAGACAGACAGACAGACAGACAGACAGACATTTTCTAAAAATGGTAAAATCGTGTTCTACACCTCTCAAAACGTGTAAATCCATCAAAAACCCGAAATCGAAAATTTTTACGAATCCAATACTTTCTTCTATTGAAGATAGAAGAAAGTAATAATTGGTTCTATAAATTTATAAGCGGGATATTCGATTATCCGTTACCCGATTAATTGGGGACAACTGTATATATGTATGTCATATATCTTTAATAACAATAAAAATAAATAAATAAATAAATAAATAAATAACTTTATTTTTTATTTATTTTTTTTTTTTTTTATTTTTTACCTTATTTTTTTTTATATATTTTTTCCTGTATTTTGTCAAATGTATGTAAAAGTAAAATCAAAGAAATACAAACATTGAAACATTAATTTCTAATTAATTTTAAATAGTAAAAAACACTCAATATTATTATAATTTTATAGAACTATTTCTATAAACATAAAGAAATGTATTGAAAATATGTAACATAAAAATTTTGAAGTAATTGATATCTTAAACGTCTCAAAAATATAAATTCATTTATATAAAAAAAAGCAAAATATTATTAAAACACATAAAATATTTTTAATTTTAAATTTTGTCATAATTTTGCCAAATATATAGTACAATTTTCTTTAATTACTTTTTTTTGTGGAGATAATGATTTCGTATTAAAATTAAGATTACTAGAGATATTTATATCTTAAATAAACATTAGAACGCAATTCAAAGAGAAATAATTAATGCATTTATTCTTGTAAAAATCAAAGTGAGTTTCTGATAAGGCAAAGAATATTCTGAAGAATAGAATAAAAATTAAGTTTTAAACTACTGTTATTTATTTAAATCTTTTATTGCTTTTTTATTTCTCTTTCCGTTGTTTCTTTTCAAAGAATTTTAATTTTCTTTCATAAAAGTTTCTTCAAATTACTAAAAAAAAAAAAAAAAAAAAATAGACCTAAGCTGTATTATAAAGGATTTCTATATATGTATTCTCCGAAGAATTCTTATTATAAATCTTGAAAAACGCAAACGAAAAATTTCTTAAATAAAAGATTTATTAAAATAAATATTTTTCAACTTCATTTCACTCTATTAAAAGGAAAATTTGTGTTTTACTCCAGATATTAGGTTTTCATTTCTTTTATTAAAATTATTTTTGTTCTAAAATGTTCATAACTTCAGAAAAGTACTAACAGAGTTCAGAGAACTGTACTTAATAAATAGAACACACTATCCAATTAATTAAAAATAAAATTTCTATCACTTTTTTTCCCAACAATTTGCTTTTTAGAAAACTGGTATAAATTTTATAGTTTGTTGTTTGAAACTCAACTATGTTTTTAACTCAATGTATTATGTTCAAAATTTAAAAGAATGTTTAGTTGAGAACATGCTATTAAATTAATTTAAAATAGATTCTATGATTTTTTCCCCGAAATTTTTCTAAAATGTGCATAATGTAAGTTTAAAAAATAAAACTTTTATTTTTTTTAAATAATGTAATAGTTCTAAATTTCAAATATTCTAAAGAGTCTTTTGATTTTTCCTTATTACTATATTTTCCTTAATTTCTTCCTACAGTAACATATGGTTGATTCTGTGAATTAGGAATTATGATGAATAAGTACAATTGCCTGATTCAATTTTACTTTGTTCGCTTTAGAAATTTGTAAAAAAAGAGAAAAGAAAAAAGAAAAAAAAAAAAAAAAAGTGGCAAGAGGGGAGAGAAATAGAGATTTTTTTGTTCTTTTTCTGTTTGGTAACTTAATCAGCTAATATTTGTTTTCTAATAATAGCTTACTTTTTCTTCAAAACTAAACTTTATCATAATTTCATTTAAAATTATCGTATTATTTTATTATTTTAACGTAAGAAATTTGTCGATTTTTTGTTTTAATCATTAAGTACTTGCTGAAGCATTTTATTTGTACCAAATTCGTGCGAGTACTTAAATATTTAACAAAAAATACTTTGAAAAAAAAATATAATAATAATAACCTCTACGCCTGTGTTTATTTTAAAATTCTAAACTTTTGTGTGCTCTATTTATTTTTTATTTTATTTTTGAAAATGAATGTTAACTTGATTCATAAACACTGAAGGATTAAGAATGGCCTATTTCATGCTTTTTATAAAATTACGCTCCACCAATGGCTGAGAGGTTCTTTTCACAAAGCTGCTATATACGGCATTTGCCGGATTTACGCTCGTCGGTGTAGCTATTCAGAATCTTCAATGGATTTATCTGGAACTCGAACAAATACGGGCTGGGTTTCAACTTTCTAAAAAGACCTGCATGAAAGACCTAAAGAAAGGCCTAACACCCTCTTGTTTTCAATATGGATTGACAACAATTCATCTTGTTTACAATATATAAAATTGATTAATTTTCGTTATACTGTTGAAAGGATCTGTCGTATCAAGAAATATCATTTTGAAATCAAACAAGACTTACTAATTTGAAAATACTAATATTTTAATAATTTTCTTCAAAAATACTCGACGTAAGAATAATTTCTTTAGACTCCGTGTCTTCTGCTATTAAATGAAATCATTAATATGCATATTTATTTGATTAGATCACCTCAAGCTGTTGCTAAAACAAAAAAAAACAAACAAACAAAGAGATTTATTTTGTTCATTCAATTACCCCATCACTGTTGCCAGATAAAACAGAAATTTTGTTTATTCGTAAAAATAATCTGATGTGTCACTCACACGACTTTCTCTTACCCTCAAATATAATACTATAAATACAGGTTGCAGATTAATAGGTAAGATAACGAGTACTGTTATGTAAACCTGTGTTAAACAATTCAAATTAAGCTTCGGAAGAGTTTTATATGATAATTAGTTCTGTGTGAGGGGGTCTACCGACCCCCTCAACCCCGCCGTTTCATTAATGCACCTACATTTATATAGAATTTAATTCGGCTATTAAAAAATAATTCTGTTTTTTTTTTTTTTTTTTTTTTTTTTTTTATTATTAAAATTATTATTTAAAAAAATTATCTCTTATGATGATGCAGACGATTTCCATATTAGAGAAGTAGTATAACACTAAATATCCAAAAAAAGTCCATTTTACTCTCAATATTTAAAAAAAAGAAAAAGAAAAAAAAAAAATACGATTTTTTTTTTTTTTTCTAATTTTTTTTTTTTTTTTTTTTTTTTTTTTTGTTAAAAGTAAAAAAAAAATCTATAACTTTGTTTGAAATTATCACAAATTTATGGTTCAACCATTCGTTTTAGAGGTATTGGCGAGCTCTTTTGAAAGATACCCATCATGAAAATTTACTTCCCTCGAGGGGGACTTCCCCCCTAGGAAGGAGGCGAGGCTCCTACATACACAATTTTGTTTTCTCTGTTGACTAACTATATATAAAAAAAAAAAAAAAAAAAATACATTTTCGTTTCATTTGGTTTAGTGCAGTCTATAGATGTTAAACTCTACTTACCTGCCATTTCCCCCATAGACGTAATGTATTTGAATACTTTTGAGTGTCCCTGTACACGAACTATTTGCTTGATCTTAACGAAAAGTTTAGTGTAGCATCCTTATATGATACATATTTATAATGCCAAGTTTGAACTTTCTGCCATAATATGTTTTTGAGATAAGCTGATAACAGACAGACACACACACAGACACACGGACATACACACAGACCATTTGCTAAAAACATGATTTTCGTATTCAGGGGACCTCAGAACATGTAAATATAACAAAAACTCGCGTTCGAAAATTTGACCCAAAAACAATACTTTCTCTACGTTATGGGTAAGAGAAAGTAAAAAAAGAATTGTTTATACAACTCGTTTGAATCACTTTATACAAATCAGATTTCTTTTTCAATATTATTTAAATAGGAGAAATCGTCTAATTTTTAAAAATATATCTAAATAATAAATCGTGCATATGCATCTAACTAAATAAAGAACTCACTTTAATAGTTTAGACTCAGACCATCGAAAACCCCTGGTATTACACAAAAGATTAAAAATTAATGAAACTTAAATTATAAATTTTGAAAAACATTACTGCCTAATGACGCCAATTAATAGAAATATACATTTTTACCTTATTTATTGCCTTTAAACATAATTTTTCAGCTCCTAAATTGAAAGAAAATTATTCCAATTAATCTTAGTTTTATAAGCGAAATTTTTTATTTCCAATTGGTATACTTCTTACTTTAATACAGTTTATTAATATATATATGTAATAAGACTTGATTTTAATGAATCTAATTTGGGAAAATAAAAATAAATGATACACATTTAAGTAATATATTAATTAATAATTTATTATATTCCTAGCAGTAATTTAATTGCACAATTTGCTACTAATTATGGGAAATCGAATAAGTTTAAATTTTCTTTTATAAAATGTAAAATATTTTTTATTTTGTTTATTATTTTTATTTTATATGTTGGACAGTTTGTATGTGTAATATTTTTCCTTTTATTTTTTATTTTATTTTTATTTATTTTTTATGTTGGATACTTTGTATGTGATTATATTTAATCTATATAATATTTCTCTAACGCGAACCAATTATGATTATATTTTGTGGAAACGATACGATAGTGACAATAAAATACTCGAGGATAAAAAATAATATACAATTAATATTTAAAAACATGGACTCAATTCAGTGACGTAATAAAATTTAATAAGAATAAAATTATACTTTTAAAAAAATAAAGAACACGCTTTTATTGAAACGTGAACTAAAATATCTACCTTCATAGTATTAAAATGCAAGTAAGGAGAAAGTCGTGTGAGTGACACACCATAATATTTACATACTTTTAAATCGTTAATAAATAAATAATTTAGAATTAAACAAAAACCATTTTTTTTTTTTAAGTTAGGCCTTTAGGTTCGTAACCCGGAGCTTTACCTCACAGCCACAGCGTTCACGTAGGGAAAGTCTTTTTTTTTTTTACAATTTAGATTTTTTGTTTGCTCTCAGAGCGGTTACAAACATACATGCAAACATACATACAGATGAAGCTAATAAAAGTGTGTTAAAAAAAAAATGACGACATTTTTCTGATTAGATCATTTTATAGAAAATTAATTACAATCCTTGCAAGCGCCATTTTAAACCCAGCCATACTTTAAAGATATAAACAAAATATGAACTTTTTCATAAATTGACTAAAAAATGCAATAATAAAAAGTATAATTAAAATAGGCAAAGTGTTTTTAACAAATATATATATATATATATATATATATATATATATGCCAAAATAAATAAAATAAAAGGAATATCGCCAACATGGCGGCACAAATTTAAAAGTCTCCATAAAAGGGTCCTTTATTAAAGCTGTTTTGCCTGAAGGAATATGAAAACTGGATCATCAAACATGAATTTTATTTTGAAACTTTTCTTTCGGTGATTTGGTTTAACTATCATTAGCGTTTCATCCCACAAAATCTAATAATAATTTGGCTTCTGTTGAATTAAAATTTTATTTGCATGGTGAAATTGGTATAAGATTTATAAGTTTCAAATTTTAAAGGTAAATAAATAAATAAAAAATCTGGAGTGACTCCACTCGACTTTCCGAACATTGAGTAACTAACAGTTTTGTAGATAAAATAAAGAAAGAGGTGTTGCTAAACAAACAAAAAAGAGAAAACCATAACAGAGTGTTTGAGTATTTTTCTCCATATATCACACGAGGTTTTATTTAACGCTACTGAACTTTGAGCCCTTAGATCATAAGGATAAAGAATTTTTCGTTGTGTCCCTGTAAAAATCTATAAATGCTAGATTCACCAAAATGCTTATAGTTAGTGCAACAGTGATTTATAATATTCATACAAATTTTCAGCTCAATTGAATAAGGCGTTTAGATGCTATCGCTGGTCTCATAGGCCATAAAGATAATGAATTTTTCTTTGTGTCCCTGTAAAAAAACTGTAAGTACTAGATTCACCAAAATCTATACAGTTGGTTCAAATGTGACCTATAATATGTGTACAAATTCTTTGCTGAGATTAATAAGGCGTTTAGACGCTATCACACTTTTAAAAATTTTGTAAAGAATTTTTCTTTGTGTCCCTGTAAAAAAACTATAAGTGCTAGATTCTCCAAAATCTATACAGATTGAGTATCTGTGACCTATAATATGTGTATAAAGTTTTTGCTCAATTGAATAAGGCGTTTAGATGCTATCGCACTTTTAAGATTTTGGTCCCTTGGCCATAATGATAAAGAATTTTTCTTTGTGTCCCTGTAAAAAAACTATAAGTGCTACATTCACCAAAATCTATAGGGTTCGTACTATGGTGACTTACAATATACGTACCAACTTTCAGCTTATTCGAACAAAGCGTTTAGACGCTAGCGTGTTCACTCACAGACATACACACATACATACACACATACATACACACACACATACATACATCATCGTAAAAATAGTGAAAACGGACTCGTTGGATCTCGAAACGTATAGAAACATCAAAATCTCGAATTCGGATTTTTGACATGATTACAATACTTTCCTCACTATAGTGTTCGGAAAGTAAAAAGGAAACTCCGAAGATTTTGCATGGGTTTGCTAGTAGGTAATAAAATATTAAACTGTAAGTTTTGCTGATGGAAAATGTTATTACTATTAAAATTTGCCTAATTCTGTGCGAAAAACTTCAAATACTTTAAAACTCGATTCTGTACGGCATCTAAACTGGTATCGGCAAATATGGGGGGGGGGGGGGACTCTAAATAGCAAAATATTGGAAGATATTAACATTGTTTTAGTAAAATAAAAATAATAAAGTTTTTAGAATTTTCTCTTTAATAATTGTACTTAAATTTTAATCTTTATTCAATTAACTCTTCAAAATGGATTTTTTTTTCTATTTGCTTTCAATTAGTTACACTTCTATTTTTAAAAAAATAAGAAATTTCAATTTTGTATCAGTTATCCGTTCTTTCTTTCTTTCTTTCTTTTTTTTTTTTTTTTTTTTTTTTTCATTTATTACAAATATATTTCTAGTTTTCATTTTATTAGTCTCCTTTATCTCTACATCTTTCATTATTTTGCATGTGTGGAAATCTTCTCTTAAAGTTTACTTAATATACCCTATTTAAAAGAATAATAAGAAATAAATAAATAAATAACAAGAAATTTTAAGCGAGACAACCTCAAAATCCAGATTGTTTCGTTTATAAGATAAATTATACACTGACAAAGTTAAACTTAATATGTTTATACACGAATAAAAGAAAGTTTCATCTTATACTGAACACATATAGCATACACTCTTTCTCATATTTATAAGGACACTTTTTGTTTTGAAATAACTAATGTAAAACTAATTGTGAGCTAGATTATACAAGTGTACTTAATATATCTAGTGTTCTAAAAACCAAAACTGTTATAATTTTTTTAATATGAAACAAAATTAATAAAATATAATGCAAAATATTTTTTCTCCACATTTTTAGATGTTCATAATTATAGAGACAATCAAGATTTTTTCGTTTTATTTAACTTACTAGCGGATAAATTACAGTTGACATGCGAATTTGTTAACTACTGGGCTAGATTAATTCATATATAAGCCTTCAATTTTTCTTGGACGGACATTACTGATAATTCCTCGAAATAAAGAACGCTCATGTAGTGAAGTATGATAAATGTATTTTTTATGTGGAAAGATAATTTCAATCCGCCAAATTTCTAATGAAATTCGAAGATCTAAAATTGCTGAAGGAAATCTGATCAAACGTTGAACTGCTGGTTCGATAGGAGAGAGATCTGATGCAAAATCAGAGTTGTTTTACAGAGATCGAAGACTCATAATTCCTCTTAATGTTCTACTCATAATGACTGCTGCTGAATTTGCTCGTAATTTTTAACGAAAGGTTGGGGGGTCCACATTTATGCAAGTTTAAAATAATTAATAATATATTAAAAGGAATAAAAAACCTGTATTAATCAATAAGCATTTAATGGGGGGGGGGGGGGGGGATGTCTGCGTTAAAGTTGAATAAAGAAAATTTTAAATGGCAAAATGTTGCATTTTCGGATGAAAAACATTTTATTCTTGATTAACCAAATGGTTTTAACAGTTACTGGCACGATCTGAAGATAGCGAAAGACAGAGCAGATTTTTTAAAGGCAGATATGAATCGGGCATTTTAAAGGTACATCTATGGTGCTCTGGAGAGATGTTTCTACTGAAGGCAGAATGAATTTAGTAATTTTTTCTATTATTATGAACATCAAGAGAATATCCGCAAATTTTAAACGTGGAGTCCTCAGATTTTTGTTAGTTTTTGGGGGGTAATAATATTTTTTTCAACAAGACTTACATTTTTGCTCTACTTATAGAGCAATAGGAAATAGTTTGAAGAAAGAGACTTCTGTATTATTCCCTTTCCCATGTCCTAAAAGTTAGAAAAACCTTAACTTATCATATTAGAAAGGTGTATGCAAGTGGAAAGTGATTTTAAATAGTTTAAATGTATTCAGAATATCATCTATGCTGTATGAAATGGTATTGAAACCGAATCTTAAAAAAAAAAAAAAAAAAGTACACATACATATACCAGAGGTCTGATTGTTTACCCTAAAAAGAGACCCCATAAAATATTAATTTAAAGAATAACTGAAAAAAAAATTACTACGATTCGAGCTGTCCTTATAATTGTGGACACCTGAAAAATCATGTTTTTGACCGTATTTAAAGTTTTTAAAGATAGAAAAACGATAAAACTTTTTAAATATAGTCTATTAATGAAATTCAAATTAATAAAAAATATATTTGTTTAAATAATAGTGTTCAGTGTTTAGTTAATATAGAAAAACGGGTGTCCTTATAATTATGAGAACCAGTGTATATGCTACGTTTATATCTTTTTTCTCTGACTGTTCCAGAATTATATTTATATAGCAAATTTTACCTTAACTGATCACTAAAATATACTATAGATGTTTATAATGCAAATATATCAGTATAAGAGTTAAAAAAAAAGGGGGGGGGGTGCTGTAGCATGTAATATGATAAAATTGTGTTTGTATATTATACCAGAAAACAGCACGGCAACAAATTTTATTTCAATAAACCATTTGTTTTTTGACGTACAGCAATATTTTTTGTTGTTGTTGTTCATTTGATTTTGTGCACTGATAAACTTACTTTTACGAAAACTACACTGTAAAAGGTATGTCCTATTTGCTGCCAGAAATTCTCTGTGACTTGAGAAAGAACGCGTAATTTTCGAAAAAATTTCGTTGTCAGAACGTATTTTCTCAAATTACAGAGACTTTCTGGAAGCAAATACACTATAAAAATATGTCCAGTTGCTGCCAAAAATTCTATGTAATTTGAGAAAATACGCGTAATTTACGAAAAAGTTACGTTGTCAGAACGTATTTTCTCAAATTACAGAGAATTTCTGGCAGAAAATAGAACATATTTTTTACAGTGTAGGGCATATTTTTTACAGTGTACCTTAAGAAATCACTTGCATATAATATATAGTTACAAGAATTCTTTTATAAAATTATGTGAAGGTTTATTATTTTTTATGCTGCTTATACGGTTTTATGTTTCTTTTTTTAGTAAAATTAAAATTTTTGCAACTTCACGTTTGGTCTTGAAGTTTTTTTCCATCACTGTACACAGTGACAAATTGCAAAAAGTCACGTTTTCAAATTTTATACAAAATTTAGATTACATATTATAAGCAGTGGTATGCAGTTTTCGTGACAATCTCGAATTTTCTCTAAAAAATCGATATACATTTTAATAAAAAAAAAAAAAAAAAAAAAATCAAGCTTCCTCAAAAAAATAATTCAGTTTAATTTAATTATGTTAGTAATTTGGTTATTTTTCTCCGCAAAATTAAATCACGCATTCTTTAAATATCTTGTCGTTTAATTATTATAATAAAACGCAATTAAGAAATACTAGATTTAACACAATTTAAAGGTAACTTTTGGTAACATTGTTATTAAAGCTGATCACGAATTTAATTTTCAGAAAATTAATTTCAAACTATCGCTTGAAAAAATAACCTGGAATATTTTGTAAGATCCTTTGACAAGGACACAGAATTTAACTGAAATATATGAATAGAAAATTTATAAAATACTGAAATACTATTGAATGTAAAATAGTGAATTAAAAATCTGAAAAGTTAAATTACACTTAAAATCCTTTTAATAATCTTTTAATTCCAATTAAAATATGTGATGATAAAGATATAAAGTATGAGATAATGACTTTAATATTAATATTGTTATGTTATTAGATATCTCTATATACTAATAGGTCTGTTGATCAGGAGCCTCAAATTCTTATTTGCATTACTCATTACTGAGCATATGTATGTATATACATGTATACAGGATTAATTCCTATGTGTATATAAGTATATATTTCTCAGAATGCGAATTATGAACTTAAAACAGATTGGCGGAAAGAGTGAAGAGTCTGTCAGTGTAGAGACTGTTAACAGATGGCAGCACTATGCAGTTCAGTGACTTTTTGATTCCGATTTGTGTGATGCGTGGAAGGATCCTGTTCCTGTCTTCCAGTGCGCAAAGAATTCCAGCCAGTCAAATACAAACTCATAGAATAACAATAAAGGAAGAAGGAGCACGTCAATACTCTAAAGCTTACAAACTACTTCTAGTGAATTGCCAGCGAAAGCTATTTTTGCTACTCAAAACCTTAAAGTAGGGCACCCATGCTCGGCACATTTATCCCTGTTTGTTGTGGGTGCTGCCTCGCTGACTGATTGACAGAGAGATGAGACGATTCAAAAATCTCGCCAACAAGTCGCCAGCCAATCAGATTGAAACATTGTTACAACCCTATACCCGGCATTCCTGGATTTTACAAACCGAAACCAAAACATATACGCTCCTTCTTCCTTTATTATTATTCTATGGTCAAACTCTAATCATGGAGGAAAAAACTTCGAAAGAAGGGCTCGCGCTTTAAGCTAAGGTGACCATATTTTCCAACACTGATTTGAGGACAAATTAATGTACTGTCCCTGAATCGGAGTAAATTTTGAGGACATTGAAAACTCTATTTAAGGACTCTTTCGAGGATATAACAAACCAATACTAATATACATTATTAAAAGAAAACCTCGGATTTACACATTACAATATTCATTGAAACTATCTATTCAATAAAAAATGCTCAGGAAGTACGAAGGTGTTTATTTCGCAATGTTGTTTCCAATGATTTCCAAGCTAAAGCAATTACTTGTGCATATATATATGACTGTGATTTTGAGTAAAACAGATAAAATATTTAAATTTGAGTTGAGGACATTTAGTGTCCCCAAGTGCGCAAATAATTTTTAAGGTCAAAAAATAAAAAATAAAATCGGGGACAGTCCTCAAACTTCGAGGACGTATGGTCACCTTACTTTAAGCGGCTTTTCATATTCCATTGTAAAATCCAGACCATTAATTGTGGATAATTATACAACTCAAAAAATATACAACTACAACTTAGCTTGAATAATAAAATTAAATAACATCTTTATTTATTTATTTATTTATTTCTCGTTTGATTCTCGAAAATATGATTTCGAAGTATATTGACGGAATGACATTTATTTGTTTAATAGTAAATGCATCAAAATGTTCTAAAATCTAGGAAATCAAAAAATGAAAAGTATAGATAAGAAACAGTTTGATGTTTCCCTGTATACAAACCATGAACAAAATACAACCCAAAAATTTACAGCTACAATTTAGCTTGAATAATAAAATTAAATAACATCTTTATTTATTTATTTATTTCTCGTTTGATTCTCGAAAATATGATTTCGAAGTATATTGATGGAATGGTTTTATTTGTTTAATAGTAAATGCATCAAAATATTCTAAAATCTAGGAAATCAAAAAAATGAAAAGTATAGGCCGTAATAAGAGATAGTTTGATGCTTTCCTATATACAAACCAGGAACAATGTATAACCCAAAAATATACAGCTACAATTTGGCTTGAATAATAAAATTAAATAACATCTTTATTTATTTATTTCTTGTTTGATTCTCGAAAATAGGATTTCGAAGTATACTGATGGAATGGCATTTATTTGTTTAATAGTAAATTCATCAAAATTTTCTAAAATCAAGGAAATCAAAAAAATGAAAAGTATATAGGCCGTATAATAACACTGAGAAAAAATTCTGTAACTGACATCTAGAATCTAAATTGTGGCTCTAGAAAAAATAGTTCCATGTCATCCTTATAAATTCTAGTCCCCTTTGAAAGCGAGTTCCAGAAACCCCTATTAAAATTCTAGAGAGTTTGTCTATGTTATCGAGGTCAAATCTATTTGAAAATATCTCCAAATAAATGCCAACACAAGAGGCGGGTTTCAGCAACTATAATCTTGGTTTATGACCGAATTCTAGATAATCAAGCGAGAATTTCTCGCCATACAAAAGATTCAGAATAATCAGAATATTGATTCTCTATCTGAACATGTGTAGACTAGAAATTCGCGACCATTTCATCTATTCAGTTTATTGGTGTGCCTTATGCGCATAGCTCGGAAATCTATATTTCTAAATGACCACTTATTCATTCTAAATGAAGGCGGTATATTTTTTTCTCAGTGAAGAGATATTTTGATGTTTTCCTGTGTATACAAACCAGGAACAATATACAACCCAAAAATATACATCCACAATTTAGCTTGAATAATAAAACTAAATAACATCTTTATATATTTATTTATTTCTCGTTTGAATTACGATAATATGATTTTGAAATATATCAAAGGAATGACATGTATTTGTTTAATAATAAATGCATAAAAATATTCTAAAATCTAGGAAATCAAAAAATGAAAAGTATCATATACGTCTCTTTCAGCGGATTGTAATATTGAACGTAATTTATTTACTTTTTTTTTTTCTCCTTAAAGTTTTCTCTTTCGATACTTGAAAATAAAACTCAGAAATAGTAATTCCATTTTCGAACATTATTGAAGAAATATTTTCAAGCACATCATTCTAAATATAAAAGATTGTTTCGAATGAAAAACGCATAAAGATTTATGAGACTTTATATTATAATAGTTATGCTTTTGAAAATTTAGAAAATTATATTTCCTGTCGAATTGCTTGTTCTTTTAGTCGAAATGGAATTTTTATTTGTTTGCTAATATTTTGTTTCTCTGCCTTAAATCAAATGCTAAGGTAATTCGATTTTAAAAAGAAACGTTTGTTTGAACTTTAAGAAAAATCTTTTGTTATATTTTACTATTAAATGACTACTCTTTTTGTTATTATCATTTTTTTTTTAAATCTTTGTAGTGTATTTCATCATTGTGATCCTGATTTAATCCATTGGACTTCTGGTAAGTTACGTCACTCAAATGTGCAGGTACCTGTGAACTGTAGGAGAGAGTGGGGTTGAAAGGGACAATAGCAAAATTTTTATGTTTTGCAAGCACCGGAAACTTGAAAATTTTTCTGATATATGGCAGCACTTAGGTCATTCATCAAGTGTAGTTTCAGAATTGTACTATTCATAGAAGAACAGGAAAAAATTAAATGTTTTTTTTTAGCTGCCAAAGTAAGTTTTTACTGATTCAGTTAGGTAGTAGTTAAGAAGTTAACTATTTGCTTAAAGTTAATATAACACTAATGTGGTGAAAAGGCATAATATTTTATTGCGTTTATGATATTCAAGAAGTTGACAATTGTCCATTAAGCCTATTCCTGTTTTATATGATCATGTGATGGTTGGGATGAATGGGACAGTTTAAATGGGAATGAATGGGACATTCCCCCCTATGTACTAATTTAAAATTTTACACAAGAATTATATTAAAACGTAAATTAGTCATATTGATTATCAGGATTCTTAATTTTGTGGACTTAGAAAAAAAATTAAATTGATTGTTCTGATTTTTGTTTATAATAATTATAATTAAAAAAATTATAAGTTAAAATATTCAATGCAAATTAAATCAATAATTGAAATAAATAAATAAACTAATAGCAATTTGATTAAAATCACAATTTCGATCAAGCTAATTAAATAAATTCTGGTGATTATTATTGCAATACAGAATAGAATGTTCATTTTCCCGATTAGTCGGAAACAAAAATTTATCTGGATAATTTGTACTCTATTATAATGATTTATCTCTTTCTAGTGTCTTATTTATTTATTTGTTTTTAGATTAGGTCTTATTAGATTAAATCACCAAAGCCTACAGCACTAACTGCATGAACCAAAGGACTTTTGTCTTTTGATGTTAATTTGAGTCAATTTATGTTAATTTCAGTGAATTCATAGTGTGTAATAAAATCACATAAACCAATTTAACTTTAAAAATTTATTTACTTTTCATTTTGTTTTCTTTTCTTTGTTAATCCCCATAGGTGGGGATGAATGGAACAATACACATGCATGTAAAAAATAATAATATTATTATTACTAAAAATAATAACTTTTCATAACAGTTAGTATGTTTATATGTAACTGATTACTGAAGTGTACTTATGAGCCATGTTGCAAAATTCTGAATTACATATGGCCGACGTTATCAATAAAAACATGAAAAATGTCCCATTCATCCCCACTCTCCCCTATCATCCAATTAAATGATCTGTTTAATTCTCATGTACTTATATTAATGCTAAAACAAATCAGTCTTCAAAATGTAATCGTTTGTGAATATGTGAGCTGTAATTATTCTTCGTGCTTCATTAAATTTTGCGTAAAAAATATTGGAAGTATGCCTCGTCATAAGTTATAAATTAATCATAGATCTTCTTTCTACTAAATATATAATAATCCTGTTCTTTAATATTTTACTAATATCAAACTTTCATAGATTAACAAAAAGCACGTGTATTTTAACCCTAGATAACTAAATCAGTGTTACTCTGTAACCAGTGTTGGGCATAATTGATTAAAAAGTAATTGAATTACAATTAAATTACAATTGTAATTATTTTACTCTCAATCGATTAACAAGTAATTGATTACAAATAAATGGAATTATTACAAATAAATTGAATAAGTAATTCAATTTATTTGTAATCAATTACTTGTTAATTGATTGAGAGTTAAATAATTATAATTGTAATTTAATTGTAATTCAATTGCAATTCAATTACTTTTTAATCAATTATGCCCAACGCTGTCTGTAACTAATCATTCCACGTGTAATAATAGACTACAAATTGAAAACAAGTATATTTTTTAATTTCCTTTATTTATTTCAAACAAATTAGCGTAACCTAAAAAAAAAAAGTGTTATAACATTTCAATGGACAATATCCGTTTTCTTGGGTTCGAGGCTAAATCGTACCCAACATGTGACTTCTGATTCTCGATTTCCCTATGAATTTCCCTCTAGATACAAATGTTTTCCTACGCAATGCAAACATTTCCCCATAAAGCATAACTGTAAGCATCATAATCCTGCATTTTCCCCTGTAATAGTCACGTGTCAGGGGTTTATTACGTAACGCGGATAAAGTCCATTAAAAAATAGAAAAGCGGTAATAAGTATCTTTTGTTCTCTTGGCAGATGTTAAAAGCGTGCTCTCCACAAACAGCCTTGTTGCAGTAGTCGCATTCTTATTTTGTCGTTCTGCGTTTTTTAGATGGACAGAAAGTACAAATTCTGCATTTGTTCGCCACACTTACAGTCGTGTCTTCTGTCGGCTTTGCAATACGCAAGCGAAGTGATGACGTCACTGACCATCTGTGGATGCAAGAAAAAGGTTTCCTATGTTAATCTCCTATAGAGTTCTAACAACCACGTGACTTTCTTCTTAGCAACCATACTTTGCTGAAGGACAACGCTAATTTTTCCATGCCTTTGGAAGCGTAGTAGTCGAATGTTTTTATGCTTTTACAAATACATTTACAACACTGTGTTACAATAAATTTGTAACACTATTCCGCAATGATAAACAATGGGACAGTGCGGTCAACTGTCCCTCAGCAAACAAATATCGTCTGCTCGTGACGTCATCTGTTAGAACTCTATTGGATTTTTTGTATAAAATTATCAAATATCGAAGAAAACTATTTCCCGATTTTAATCCCCATATTTAGGTATAGGTATGTATTAGTTATCGTGTGCAGGCGCTAGATTAAGTTGTTTTTGCTGAAAAATTTATAAAATTTGAATTTTAAATTTCAAAATTCTAGAAAACAAAATGGCAGACTTCCATATTCGATTGAAAACATAAACATTTCATTTCAAAGGTTGATATTTACACAATAAATATCCAACTAATATACTAAATAAAAGGAAAATGATAAATATTTTATCATAATTTGAAGTCAAATTTGTTTTCAAATGTCTAAATAAAGTGCCTGATATAAGATACTCATATGTTGCAGCGGAATAGATTTGATATCTCTCATTCTTGGCGGAAAAAATAAATATCGCCAAGTTATCTGGCGAACAGATTTAATTCCTTTCAAAAATCATGGTTAATTTAACAACTTATATTAAGAGAGTAATGAATAATATGAAACAATATTTCGTACAATACATATTACGAAAATATACATGTGGCATGTATATTTTCGTATTACGTATTTGATCGCCAAATACAAAAAACGCCAAGGATGACAGAGTTTGAAATTTAAAATTAAAATTTTGTCAATTTGACAGCAAAATAACTCAATGTAACACATGCATACGACAACTAATACATATCTATACCCAAATATGGGGATTAAAATCGGAAAATAATTTTCCTCGATTTTTAATAATTTTTTACAAAAAATCCAATGGGCGATTAACATAGGAAATATTTTTTTTTGCATCCACGGACGGTCAGTGACGTCACATTTCGCTTGCGTATATTCAAAATATCTTCAATATTTATTTTGATGATCACTAAATATTCCACTGTTAGGTGACGATTACAGCAAATCTTGAAATGTAATAAGTGTAAAGCCGTGCTTATCACCTTCGGATAACTCATTTTACGAGTTATGAAGGTACTGTGAGTGAGATGGTGTCAGGGTTTAACCTGGCAAAAAAATTACTTTAGCATTTTAGCGAAAATAGGCAAGCACTATTTTAGCTTTTTCGAAAGTTAATTCTTTGGATACCATTGATTTCTTTTACTTAGCTTTGTTATCCTCAGTTTTGTTTTCTATTCCTTTTGTTCATTGATGATTTTAACCAAGCATCCATATTTGTGACTTTAAAAATATGAATCAGGGAAACTATGTTTTGATTTTATCTATAGAAAAAGAGGTATTCATATCATACGTGTAAAATGAAAAAGCAATTTAAAAATCAAGTAAAGTGTAGAGGTAGATAATCGTGAAATACTAGTGCTAAAAATGCTTCTATGAAGCAAATTCTGAATTCTAACATACTTTTAAATATTTTTGCATTTAAATTCAATCATTGAAAATTAAAAATAAATCCAAATTATTATATAAATAAAGATTCCCAAAAATTTCAGTCCTTTCGTAGTTTTTGCCTGCAAATATTACCAAAAAAAAAAAAAAAATCTGAATTATTATATAGAGATATTTTATCCAGTTATCCAGTTTTACCTTTTTAGCGAAATTCTGACCCACTTGTTTTAGCAAAATATGATACCTTTTAGCAAAATGCTAAAAAAACTAATGGCAGTTTAAACCCTGGGTGGTGTGAGCGCAATGGAAATATCTTGAATTCGCAAAATTGGCAACAGGGGCATTCGACAAATGTTTATTCATCTGGGGTTAAAAAATAATTTTCTATTACAATCTTTATATCTTAAAATAATTAATTTTTTCTGTATTTGACAGACTTTTACAGGGGCACAACAAAAATTTACCATTTTCATCTATGGGCTCAAATTATTTGGAACGTAATAGCATTAAATTAAACCATATGAAGAAAGTACTCATACACCCTATTATAAATTTCTCTTTTGCGTATATAACGATTTATCTTACGTTAATTTATTTATACAAACATTAATTACTTCGGAAAGTCGAGTGGAGTCACTCCAGATTTTTTTTTTTTTTTTTTTTTTTTAATAAAAATTACAACATATATATTTTAAAGGAAATTATATGATGTCTTGTTGTAAAATTTACAAAAGTATTTAGTTTACATTGGCATGACTAAATGTTCCTTATACTCAATTACCACTCTTTATTTTTATTCCAGTATACGTAAAGGTAAGAATTATGAATGTCCTATTTTGACATGTCTATACTACAAAAAGCTAAAATTTGTAGAATTACTAATTTTCCAGTAACACACACTCTATAACAAAACAAAAAAAAAAAAAAAAAAGCGGCGCACCAAGAAGAAGTGGGGACAAATGGGGTGGTATGGGTGGTCCAAATGGGACAAAAATTGGTAGATGTGATGCACATGTGGAGAAAAACAATTGATTACAGTTTCAGAAAATTTGAATGATTTAATCAAGAGAAAGGGACTCACAAAGTAAATAAGTCACTAACGCGTTGGGCCACTTCTGGCCCTTATGTACGCAGTTATTCGGCTTGGTATTAATTGATAGGGTTGGAAGATGTGCTCCTGTGAAGTATCGTGCCAAATTCTGTCCAATCGTTGCGTTAGATTGGTAAAATCCTGAGCTGGTTGTAGGACCCTTTCTATGAGACTCCAAACGTCCTCAGCGGAAGAAAGATCCGGGCACTGAGTTCAACCCAACTGAGCCGTCTATTAAGGGTATTTGAAGTCACTGAAGTACCAGTTGCACGTAGGATCGACAATAATGATGAATTGGTGCTTGATTCTATCGAAACCTGTATGTATGTCAATTTGTGTCCAGTATGCATTACTCCTTCTTGGTGCATTACTTTTTTTATTATATAGTATATTTTCTAAAAAGAATTATTAGATAAATATTAATAGTACTTCTTTAGAAAGATAGTTTTAAGTTTAAATTAATAAAAGCGTAATGATAAATTATAAATTACTTTTTTTTTTTAAGCAAAATCAAATCTATTTCTTAAAAAGCCGTAAGCACTTTTCGTGGTAATGTTAAATTTTCTCTAAAAATCGATTTACTTTACTATTAATTTATTTCAGCTGCATCAAACAACTAATTCAATTTATTTTAATTATTTTCTTAATTTGATTATTTTCTCTTCAAAACAAATCACGCATTCTTTAAATCCACTGTCGAAAATGGTGTGATGCTTTATTCATAAGACGAAGCGCGATCAAGAAATTCATTTAACATAATTTAAAGGGAAACTTAATAACATTGTTATTCAAGTTAATTATGAAAGTAACTTTTACAAAATAAATTTAAAACATGTTAATTGTTTACGAAATATAATCTAAGACATCATCCAAGGTCTTTGGCAAAGAGATGTTATTTAATAGAAGTAAATAAGTTGAAAAAATAAAAATCACTGAAAAAGACAAATAAGTTAGAGATGAAATGGTAATTTTTATTTTAATATTTTTATTTTGCTAGATATCTCATTGCACTAAATAATAATTTGTAACATCAAACTATAATGACATATTATACATGCTATGTTATAACTAAACTAAAGACTTCGCCCACTTTGCTAGTCACTATGTCTATCACTTAAAAATATAAAGCCTGAAAAAAGTTAAATTCTGAAAGGAAACTCCAGTGAATTCGGTTCAATCCTCGATACGGATTGTCGTGGTCTTAGGCAGCATCTCATCTGCCTGAAACGTCTGAGTCTCCAATGCGTGCGGCAGCGCCAACCAGGGGCTCGCTACGCGCATGCAGAAAAGAAAGGAAATCTCACATGAGCCTCGATTGGGGTCCATAATGACTTCGGCAACATCTTTCCCTTCTACGCCATACCGCATACGTCAGTGATAGAAAATCGTGACTGAAGGAAGGAGTTACTATGATAAATAGGAAGGGTACACTTTGGACAAAATCTCAAAGCGATAGTTATGTAGAAGAAAGGCAGAATGAACTTTCAGTAGAATGAAAGGTACAATGGAATAAATATGATAAAGTGAGAAAAGGAATCGTTTGGCAAAGTTTCAAAGACATACGGACAGTACTATGAAAGGTAGGTAGAGGTAATGAAAGATGAAAGATAGGCACAGATGATGCTGGCATCATCTGCGTAATAAGTATTTAAGAGTTCTAAGGTATTATAAAAGTTTTAATTAGTATCTTTTTAAGTATTTGAAACAATGTGATTTAAATGATAAACTCGGATTCCTTGGATTATTCACCATCTTTTCATAAGTAAATGATAATTATCTGCCAATATTTACGATTATAAGACTTGAATAGTAGTGTCAATGCCAATAGTGAATGTGTTATTCAAATGCAGATGGCGCCATGAACCATTATTTTAAAAAACTTCTAACTTCCGTTCTGTTCGGCACAAATCGAACACTTCGACAACTTTAAACTTTTCCAGGAACACACAGATCATTTTACAAAAACTGCGCGTAAATCGGTGCAATACAGTCGGTAACAAAAGTGTCCGAACACTAGCAAAAATTCTTATATAAAAAAAAGTACACTTCATACGGTTTTGTTAAATAAATCCTTGTCGAATCCTCTTCTTACTCAGTGTAAGAACATGATTCGATAAGGATTTATTTAACAAGACATTATTAACTCTACTTTTTTTACATAAGAATTTTTGTTCGGACACTTTTGTTACCGACTGTAGTTTTTGAGTCTATAGGAAACACACATAATAACATTTCGTTTTATATAGAGAGATTATCTGAAATATATAACAACTATAGTATGGAATATAATATTTAATATGAAATTCTGGATTTAGAGATTTAAAAAATATATATATCTGTTTATTGCTTCTTATCTTAACTTATATAAATATATGTATTTTTTAAAGAAGTTAAACTACATGAATCTCTTAAATAAAAGTAGAGTGTATTTTATTGCGTTGTATAGTAATTAGTTATTATATGTTGTTCATTATATTTTCTACAATTGAAAGTATAAATAATCAGAGTAAAGTTTTACATCAGTTTTAATGAATATTCGTTTATAAAACGAATAAAACGGGGGGGGGAGGAAATTACTAGATTTTTTTTGCAATCTGGTACTATATTTGATATTTTGTCAAAAAATACATTTTTACTAGATTTAGATAAAATGTAACAATCCTGCGGCAGAATATATAAGACACAGCGACATGGTCGCAGAAAATAAATCGTCACTTGCATAAAGAATTGCTCATAAAAAGTAAAGGTATTCTAAATATCATTAGAAAATAGAAAACTGTGTCTTGTATTTAAGAATTCTTCAACTGTCAATTAATAATATTGATATCTTATGTGTAAATTAGAAAATATACCAATTTTGCTCTTGCAGAAAAAGCTTGCCCGAGGAAGGCTTGTCGCAAAAAGCATAAAAATATTCTGTCGCAGGGTAGTAACATTTTATCTGTTAAAATGCGTATTTTTGTGGAATATTATGCTAACGTCTCTTTTCATTTTCATTTTTTCTGTAATTTAAGTGATGGTCTTACCCCAAAGTACAAATTTATCATAAATAATACAAATAAATAACATCTTTTCTGAAAATTTGTCTATTTAAACCCAAAACATGATTTTGAAAAACGCTTAAAGTGGCATTTATTTGTTACATAATAGTTAATGTCATAAAAATTTCCTTAAAGCTATGGATTTAATCAATGAAAATTAGCTTGTACATTTTTTTCCAGCTGCATCAAAGTTTTAACGTAATTTAGTTTTATTTTTTTCTCCTCTCTTTCAATACTTGAAATCAAAACTCAGAAACTGCAATTCCATTTAGGAACATTATTGAAAAAGTATCTTAAGGTACTTCAAAAAATTCAATCTAAATATAATGGATTGCTTCGAAGGAAAAACGAATGACTATTAATGGAACAATTTATTATAATAGTTATGCATTTAGAAAATATAGAAATTTATATTTCTTGTAGATTTCTTTCTACTTGCATTTGAAATGATATTTCTATTCCTTTGGTTGTATTTATTTGTTTTTCTGTTAAATCATATTCTAATATGTTTCTACTTTAAAAATAAATATTTCCATTTATGCTTATATTTCAATATTATATAGACATTTTTTATTACTTTACTTCATTTCATCATAGTAAATAATTTATCTCTCTGTTAAAAATTATTTTCTGGTAAATTCTGTATTTATTCTGTTCTTTAATGTCCCCACCATTGACTGAAAGGGTATGTTCTCTAAATTTGTTACGTGATTTGAGGTGACAAATTCGAAACCAGTTCGCATTGTTTGAATTAGCTCATTGAAGTTTTCCATGGTTTTCTTCAAAAATCGTAAGAATACGATCTGGAATCCCTTAGACATTCACTTAGGGCAATTTATAAAGACATGGGTTCTTGGTGTCAACAATCGGCTTAAATCCCCGCATCACTATTACACTATCTGCTCATTAATGGTTCACTAATATTAAATTTTCATTGGCTAATAAATTGAATTGATTGTTTAAAATTCAGAACTATAATAACAATTGAATAACTGTGAACTTTAAAAATATATTTCCACTGCAATTTTACACAGTCGAGTAATAAAAATTTCATGAATTGAAATATCTCCTTCTAGCTAAATAAAAGTAATATATAAAATTGTATATAATATTTAAGTTGTGCGTATTTGGAAAAAAGTAAAATTTGTTTTCATTTTGCTAACGTCAAAAATACATAAACTGAAAAATACGGTGTGAATTTTAAAAAGAATTTCCCACGACAATTCTCTAAATTTTAAAAATAAATTTCTAAAATTTTTGAATATCTTCTCCAGCTCTATAAAAAATTAACATTTTTTAAATTAATTATTAAAATGCGAATATGATATTTAATGTATTTGTAAAGTAAAAAGTTATTTTTATTTGTCATATAATAACTTATTTATTTGTTTATATATCAATTTAAAATGATGAATGAAATATTTTTTTTTCTTAAAAAAGAAAAAAATCGATATTTCTTACAATTTTTCTAAGTCACATATTTAAGTGAGTTATTGTCACGAAAAGACAGTGATATTATAAATTCTGTTTTGTATCATCACATTTCCGAACGTCGACGTGAATTCACGTCATTTTAACTTTTATAACTAGTTGCCGCTGACGTAAATTAACGTCTTTTCAGATTATCTTCCTGGTTACCGCTGACTTGAATTCACATCATTTAAAGAATTTCTAGGAAACAGTATTATTACTTTCTTCTATATCCAATAGCAGAAAGTATTGGATTCATAAAAATTTTCGACCTCGGGTTTTTGATGGATTTACACGTATTGAGAGCCTGCAGAACATGATTTGACCATTTTTAGAAAATGACTGTCTGTCTGTGTGTGTCTGTGTGTGTGTGATAAACTTTTGTGGTAACTGTATCTCAGGAACTACTGCACAGAATTTCATACAAATTGGTATGTAGTTGCACCTTGACATAAATTAGTGCCTATCAACTTTTGGTAAAAATTGTCTGACAGGTTGCGTGCCATCCCGCTTTTTCTTTTTTAATTTTTAACATGGTGGTATAGGATAAAATTTTGTATAAATGTGCATAAAGTGAATTATTTTTTAATAATCATTATGAAATTTACAAGAATTATTTATAATAGAGATAGTCAACTGGGAAAACATTTTTGTATGTGTAGGAGCCTCGCGAGGGGAGTAAATTTTCATGATGAGTATCTTTCAAAAGAGCTCGCCAATAACTTTAAAACGAATGGTTGAACCATAAATCTGCGATAATTTAAAATAAAGTTATCAATGTTTTTCATTTTTAACAATTTTTTTTTTTTTTTAATATGTAATATTGACAATAAAATTGACTTTTTTTTGTATATTTAGTGTCATACTACTTCTCTAATATAAAAATCGTCTGCATTATCATGGAAGATAATTTTTTTAAATAATAATTTTAATAAATTATTTTTACTGAGTGAATTTTTTTAGGAAAATATAGAAGAAAGTCATGTGGTGGCTACAACATACTAGTTTTAGTATTATTTTGATAGTATTGTTAGGGTATTAATTCTTCGACAGTATTATAGGTTCGTTCCAATTTTATTTTGGTTCCAATTTTGGTTCCAATTTTATGTTCGTTCCAATTTTGACTAATCTTCATTTCAATCTTCCGGTAATTACAAGAGTAACATTTCAAAACATTATATCTAATTTTTATTCATGCTTAAACATCAAAAGTTTGCGGCAACTAGTTTGAGTTTACTTTAATAATCTCCGGCAATCAGTTTTAGAAAAGGGGAAAAGCATGCCGTTCGCGTAAGTGTTAACTTCTTTGATACATGAGTTATTTATACTTAAAATTAAGGAATCTGCTTTACAATGCATTTTTCAAATTTCTACTTTAAATTGTTAGCATTTATCAATTGTCCAATTATAATATGATGTTGTATCTTTTTTTTTTTTTTTTTTTTTTTTTTTAATTCCTCAGTTAATGTTTTGTAGCAGACGTACGTCCTCGAAATATTTTTTGCGTAACATTTAAAATTTAGTAAGAATATGATTTAGTAAAATTAATGTGATGTGACAAATTGCCTAGCTCTCATAGGCTAATTGCCAACTGGTCCGTAGATATCATTAAAAAAAGAGGACTGTTATTTATTATCTACTGTTTAATCCTTTCAGCGTTAGCCATTTTCCAGTATCTGAGTTTAATGATTCATAAAACGCGGTATAAATACGAAAGTTTGATACCGTATACTAAAGATATTTATAAATATTCATATTTTCTTGAAAAAAAAAAACAATTTTTATTTCAAAATTTAGTTATGCTAATTTTTTATTTCAAACTATGCATGACAGAAAAAAACGAAATAAACTAAATGTTTTAAATTACTTCCACATTTTTATTTTTAGTTTATGAGCATTTAATTTAAATCACTGTATTGTTTGAAAATTTATAAAGTAAAATCTTATGGAATTAAACACAAGATAAATTAATATAAGTTTTGGTTAAATTTCAATAACTGGATTCTCATCAAAATCTGCAACCAACGTACTTTCAAGTGCATGAGTGTTAAACAACAATGAAATAAATTTTCCTCTAAAAGACGTTGAAAAATGTACGATGTACAACTGTTTCTAAATTTTCTAAAAAATATAAACTATTTAACATTATATATGTGATACAAACCGCCGACTAGTATTTAGCAACACGATATTAAACAATTATAAAAAAGTTGTTTATGCATATCAACCACAAAGAAACACAGACAAACACTTAATATTGTTGCCTTTCAATTATAAATTATTTAGATATTTAAATTAACTTAGAAAAATTGTTTTTTACAAATCACAGACATCAGCAGAATCAGCAGCAAATCATAGAAATCAGCAGAAATTTGAGATTAAGATAACGCTCTCTAATAAAAAATAAATAAATAAATAAAAGGCAGGAACACTCATTGGAAATAGAGCATTAATGACTGTTGGATATTATGTGCATGTGAATACATACATACATAATGGAATTTAGTGTCACTCTAATGAACCTCAATAACAGCTTCTACACGTAATTTAAACTAATCGCAAGCAATAATACACTGTTAAAAATTTCAGCTCAAAATTGAACCACTATAGGGAGTAAAGTTATAAGCAATATCATAATATAGTTGAACCTCATTTTTTAGTTTTCTACTCCTTGCGATTCAATTTCAGTTGCACCAAAATTTGGAGCTACCGTGTTTCGGCGTACATGCAATTGTAATTCCCTTTATATTCAGGAGATGGTTCCACTAGCGTACGGAAAACAGAATGTATGACTGTAAGCTGGAGAGAGAAAATAAAATCTGTGAACAACAAAATCTCTATAAAATCTGTGAGCAATAACATCTCAAAACCAACATTCATTATAAGAAAAAGAGAGCTCTTCATTGAATTGATCACTAACCAGTTATTACTATAAGAAAGTTTATTGAAGTATATCCTTTTAAGAAGTAAGAAAAATATATTATACAGTCCAGGAAGTATGAATGAATAAAATGATTTTTTAAACCAAACCAAGCATAAAATAAAGAGCATGGTCGAAAACATAGGGAATGGTGCAAATTTTGTGAGGGCCAAGAATGTGTGGCACAATGCCAAAGTGTTAGACTGGAGGCAAAAATATCTTCAGTTCGATCTCTGTTTCGGATGTATTTTGAATGTTTATTATTATTATTATTATTATTATTATTAGTAGTAGTAGTAGTAGTAGTAGTAGTAGTAGTAGTAGTAACACGGACTATTTGTCTGAATCTACGGATTTTTACGATAGCAGTTTTATGATTGTTGGATATTTATCGAAATCGAAAATTTATCGAAAATATAATTGAATAATTTGAAAGCGATGTTATAATTTGGAAAAAAAAAAAAAAAAAAAAAAACTAATAGCCCTCCATACTAAACTAAATTCTGCTTTTGCCAAAATTTCATCAAAATCTTTTTTTTTTTTTTTTTTTTTTTTTTTTTTTTTTCACAGGAGAAGGTCGAAATGTTTATATTTTATCTATAAATTCATGTTGATTCTGTGTGCAAAAAACAATCTGTTTGCGATAAGAAAAGCATTGAACGGGGGTGGGAAAGGCAATTTTTAAATCACTTAAACCTAAACGGTCCATGTATTTGTCTAAATTTTATTTTTATTTTTATTTATTTATTTATTTATTTTTATTTAAAACATACCAATATTTGGTTCAACAAATCATGGTGAAAATTTCAACCATCGGGTGGTTGCAGCTATTACAGCAGCAAGTTTTGATTCAAACTAACACTAAATTTTTAACAATGTGCGAAGCGTGTTCATAATGGCATTTACAACAGCTACTGTTAAAGCAAAAATGGTATTGTATCAACGTTTATTGGAGTATATTTCACCCATGCCCCAGACGAAATAGTCACTACACTGTAGAAAATACAAAAATATGTCCTATTTGCTGCCAGAAATTTTCTGTAATTACAAGAAATACGTTCTGACAACGTAATTTTTTCGTAGCTTACGCGTATTTTCTCAAATTACAGAGAATTTCTGGCAGAAAATAGGACATATTTTTCACAGTGCAAGGTAGAGGAAGTGTCCTATAGCTATTCTTGGGCTTGGACGAAATGTCCTCAGAATTCGAAGACAGTTCATATTTTTAAATGATTTTTTTTTTTTTAAATTGTCGCAAGTAAATTATTTTACATGATTATTACCTTTATATTTCCCATTCATTTAGCATAAACAATCTCCGTAAATGATCAATCATAATATTTTTAATGCTAATATATTATAAACGTCTTCTAATACGATTAATATAGTTTAATCTGTCTTATGAGCTAGAATGGAGTTCAAGTAAAAATCTTACGGCATTACGCATGCTTCAGAAATAATTCTGGGCTTCATTAACATATTCAGCTCATCAGTGTAAGCAATGGCGACCTTGCCACCAGCAACAAGAAGTCTGGTGGCTTCGTGACACTTTCACTCTCACAACACAGTGAAGACAAGGATTTGGTGTTCATGATCATAAAACATTCTAGTGTATTGAATTTTAGTATAATGATTAAAATATATGGCCCTCTTTTTTTTTTTTTTTTTTTTTTACTTTCTTCTGTATTCAATAGAAGAAAGTATTGGATTCCTAAAAATGTTCGACTTTCGGTTTTTCACGTTTTGAGAGGTCTTGAACACGATTTTACCATTTTTAGAAAATGTCTGTCTGTCTGTGTATGTGTGTGATGTGGTAGCGTCACATTCAAATAGCTAAGAAGTAAAAATCTAATGATTATGGAGGAATAAACAGAGCCATTTGAGTACAATTTCTAGTTTAATTAGAAAAATATTTACACTATATATATTTTAAAAAGATAGAGTGATGCGTAATAGGCATCATGCCTGATCAAAATTAATAAATTAAATGTTCATTTTAGGCTCCCTGCCTTTTCCAGATCTACAGATCCTCTCAAGTCTAGAGACCATCCGTCTCCTCACAAATCTAGAGCTCATCTGCTGTCCTGTTCCACTCCTGGCCTCGAGAGAGGAGGGGGGGTCAACACCCCTGAGGTATTTAGGCCCTCATAGGTTCCCAGGATTCCAGACCACACCTAGGAACCCTTGCCGGTCAGTCGCTTGACCGCTAGCTTAGCGCCACCATGTCGGCCCCTCCTTGATGAGTTCTCTGAACATAGGAATCATCAAAAAACAGCCTGAAATTTGGGTTCAATGGTGTCGGTAATACTCTAAGAACGAATCCATACTCTTTCACTAAAGCAAACACCGTGTCTCTGCTGTCAGTCAAGTCCGTGAGATCCAAATGCGAAGATTTCGTGAAGAAAGGGGGTTCATCACAGTGACAATTTTGTGGCAACTGTATCCCTCTCAGAATTGTATATAAATTTATATTTAGATGTACCTTGACCTAAATTAGTGCCTATCAACTTTTGGTGTCAACTGCTCAACCAGTGGCGCTGCTATACTGCGGTTTCCTGAAATTTAAAGGAAGGCTATATCTCAGGTTCTACTGCGTACAAACAAACAAAACTTGATATGTAAGAAGGTCATTATGAGACATTATACTGATTCAATTTGAATGTTTATCGGCCAACAGGTGGTGTTGCTATACAGTGATTTCCACAATTTAAGGAAAGACTATGTCTCAGGAACTATTGCACAAAATTGCATATAAATGTATACGTAGATGCACCTTGACCTAAGGTAGTACCTATCAACTTTTGGTGTCAGCCGCTCAACAGGTGGCACTGCTACATAGTGATTTCTGCAATTTAACGAAAGTCTATATCTCAGGTTCTATTGCGTATAATTAAATAAAACTTGATATGTGAGAAAGCTATTATGCTGATTCAAGTTGGATTCTTATAGGCCCATAGAGGACGTTGCTATACTGGAAATTTCCTCGATAACGGGGAGGCTATATCTCAACTGCTATGGCATATAACTGTACGATACTTGATATGTGAGATAACCATTATAAAAACGCATTTTTTAAGGTGTTATTTATAGACAATAAAACTGGCTTTCTTTGGATATTTAGTGTTAGTTTTCTCTAAGATAAAAATCATTTGCATTCATCATGTTAGATAATTTTAATAAATAATAGTTTTAATAAATTATTTGCTCTTAGTGAATTTGTATGGGAGGTTCACGCCCTCTTCAATTCTTTAATTCTTTTCGCCGTCGTGACCATCTCGTCAACGCATGCAAGAGATATTGCACTTAAGATTTCTCAAGAAGTTTTATTATTATTAATATTATTTTATTTTTATATATTTTTTAAAAAGGTGCATTTTTTAGGGACTAAATTCCAAATTAAAAACCCTTTTAGCTTTTAATCTTATTTTCTGAAAAATTACCTTTATGTTTTTTACACTTTCGATGGAGGTAGGCATTGGTCGTGACCATATTCAGGTACTCCAAAGCACTCCCGTTAACGAGGGATTCTCGAGTATTTTATTTAGATAATTTTGTAGTGTTTATTTTGGTGCTGGACATTTTTCTCATCTGAAAGGAGCCAAAGTATTTGTGTTGGATTCATAGACCTACAGTCGGCTGCAAAATTATTCGAGCACTAGCAATAATCCTTGCCAAAAAAAAGTACACTTAATACAGCTTTGTTAAATAAATCCTTGTCGAGGCATGTTCTTAATCAGTCTAAGAACATGATTCAACAAAGATTTACTTAGCAAAACAGTCTTAAGTGTACTTTTTAAATATAGGAATTATTGGCTAGTGCTCGAATAATTTTGCAGCCGACTGTATTATAAGAGTGGACGGAGCATTCCATTATTAAGGGAATATAATAAAAGGTGCAAAGATAAAACCACGTGAATGTTGAAAAAAGTTACCTTTTTTGGCATTTATCGCGTTATTGGCAATTTTTTGTTTTGAATATAAATATATATTTTATTATTATTGTTAACAATTACAGCAAGCAAAACTAGTGTAAAACACTACAGCTGCTGAAATTTATTTTTACCTTGTTATAAACACTTTCCAACAAAGTTCAAAAGTTTTCATAACTTTGATTTGTCTATACTCTCATAAATAATCACGGACATTTTTGAAATAATATAAGATATAATATAGTTAATCTAATTCAATTTAGAGAAATAAGTACAGCAATTATAAGCATTTTATAAAAATAATTACTTAAAAAGAACGAAATAATAAAATATTAAATAGAATCTTACCTGTGAAATAAAATCTTCATTTTACATAACTGCTAGGGTTTTTAAAGTAC
The DNA here is from genome assembly GCA_963930645.1 of Salticus scenicus. Classification (NCBI taxonomy): domain Eukaryota; kingdom Metazoa; phylum Arthropoda; class Arachnida; order Araneae; family Salticidae; genus Salticus; species Salticus scenicus. The sequence continues at coordinate 26,268,073 of OZ005648.1, forward strand.
ATCTAATTACTATTCCTTGCCATAAAATTCTTTTTAAATTCAAAACAATCTAACTTTTAAGGTGAAATAAAAATTTTAAAAAAAACTTTCAAAGAAAAATGGAAAATATCGTCTGCTAAATAAAAAGCAGTGTTTAGAGCATGGCGAGTCAATTTCAACATTTGCCAGTTTGGCTTCTTGTAGATCAACAATCACATGACCTTTTTATGAGTTACCTTTGCCACTAAAAAAGGTTGCCACTGTCCCGTCCACTCTTATAATAGGTCTATGGTTGGATTCATATGTTTCAGCTTGTCGAAGAAGCGGTGGACTGGAGTACTTTTATACTGTTTTTTTTTGTTTTTTGTTTTTTTTTCTGACATGAAATGTATTTTTAGGATCACCCATCACTTGTAATGGAGGTTAAAGCATCATTTCAGTCTAAATTTTAAGTTCCACTGCATGTGGAAAATTTATTTTATTTGCAAAATGTTTCATTTAGATTTCGCTGCTTTTTTTTTTTTTTTTTTTTTTTTTCTTTTAATGTATAAACTGATAGGAAAATATGTTGTATAACATACTTTTAAACTAAACTACATATATGAGTTATAAATTGATTAGAAATTCTGTTTAAAATGTTGATGTTATGGTTAATGTCTGATTTTAAGACTATTATTGCAAATATGCATTTTAATATTTTAAATTTTATAAGTTTTAACAACATGAAGTGATATGCCATTTTAACTAAATTATTTTAAATAAAACTATGAAAAGAATATCATATCCTGATTTAATGCTGATAATGATGTTCATTCAGCGCCTTATTTGTTTTATATATTTAAACTTTTGCTCTACTCTCTTTAGCCAAAAAATTATCTAAGATCAGCATTCAAGAAATTAAAGATGAAATCAATTAATTCACTGTTTACATTTCAAATTATGTAAGATTTTATTGTTTATGTTTTAAAGAAAATAATACCGGAAATTTTTGTTCATGCAAAATTTTAACAACGTCAAAACGTAATACCTGTAATCGATAACAAACATAAATTTTCAACATCTTATTAATTTCAAAAAGGCAGAATTTTGTAGAATTCGTCAAAATATTTTTTATCCTATAACAATCTATTTCAATTTATATATTTTTTGAATGATACATAGATGAAAATCTATACGAATATCAAGATACTTTCTACAAATTCATAAAATGTAAAAACTTTTTATCCCATGTGAAACACTTTTATTTATATCTTCAAAGCAACAATTTTCTTTTCGTTACCTTTTTTTCGGTTTGTTTGACAAAAGGAAATTTAAATGTATTTAAGTAAAGAAAGAGATTTACTACACTAAAGAAAAAATATACCGCCTTCCTCTAGAATGAATATGTGGCCATTTTCTAAATCCGTTAACTAGAAATATAGATTTCCGAGCTATATGCATAAGGCACGCCACTAAACAGAATAGACGAAATGATCGAGAATTTCTGTGTACACATTTCTAGATGGTGAAACAATATTCTGAATACTCTAAATATTCTGAATCATTTGTATTGCGAGAAATTCTCGCTTGATTTTATAGAATTTGGTAATAAACCAAAATTATTGTTTCTGAAACCCGCCTCTTGTAGTCTCGTTTATTTGCAGAGATTTTTAAATAACTTTGCCCTCGAGAATAGAGGCAAACGCTCTAGAATTCTAATAGGGGCTTCTAGAACTCGCTTTCCAAGGGGATCAGAATTTATAAGGATGACATGGAACTATTTTTTCTAGAACCACAATTTAGATTCTAGATGTCAGTTACAGATTTTTTTCTCAGTGTATTATAGAATGAAAACAGATTTACATGCCTCTTTAATGTATGTTAAAAGAAACTATTTAAAATTTAAAACAAACCGTTCAATTGAATCTATGAACAATTTTACTATATATATATATATATATATATATATATATATATATAATGCATATCGTAATTTTGAAATAAATTTTCTTTTACATGGTTTCATTATTTTGGAGAGAGTTATTTTTAAAACATTTCCATCTTTACACAAAAGTTAGTTTTTTTTTTTTTTTTTAATCTTCTTGAAGAAAAAAATATTTATATTCTTTCCAGTAAATCATATTTACTAAATTCCAGTTTCCAGAAAAAAAAAAATTCCAAAAACGTATTTCATGTTTATATAGCGAAATTCACATTTTTAATAAATTATTTACTTACTCTCGAACTCTTGAAATTTTTTCATCGTATTCTTCTTTTACAATAACGAAGTCTTTCGTAAAGACTATATTTCTCATCATTATTGTTATTATTAATTTAATATAAAAAATATTTTTAATTTTAACATGACGATTAAATGAAAAGATATAAAAATTTTAGCAGAGACATTTAAAGATTATTCTGTTATAAGTTAATTTGAAATGCATAAATTTTATAAAATTTTTAAATGTCGCTCTAATTTTCTTTCTTTCTTTTTTTTTTTTTTTTTTTTAGTGCTAGAGGCCTATTTCAGTCGGTACAGCGTTGTCGAATTTTTATACGTCACTCTTAATAGTGCTAAGGGCCTATTTCAGTCGGTTTATTGAATGGGGATTTGTTGAATGAAGTCCCCCCAAGGCACAACTTTGACATGAGTCCCCCCCAGGCACAACTTTGACATAACTCCCCCCCAAGGTACCCCTATTTCAGTCGGTACAGCGTTGTCGAATTTTTATACGTCACTCTTAATAGTGCTAAGGGCCTATTTCAGTTGGTTTATTGAATGAAGTCCCCCCAAGGCACAACTTTGACATGAGTCCCCCCAGGCCCAACTTTGACATGAGTCCCCCCCTAGGTACAACTTTGACATGAGTCCCCCCAAGGCCCAACTTTGACATGAGTCCCCCCCAGGCCCAACTTTGACATGAGTCCCCCCAAGGCCCAACTTTGACATGAGTCCCCCCCCAGGCCCAACTTTGACATGAGTCCCCCCAAGGCCCAACTTTGACATGAGTCCCCCCCCCAAGGTACAACTTTGACATGAGTCCCCCCAAGGCCCAACTTTGACATGAGTCCCCCCCCCAGGCCCAACTTTGACATGAGTCCCCCCAAGGCCCAACTTTGACATGAGTCCCCCCCAAGGTACAACTTTGACATGAGTTCCTCCCCAAGGCACACCTTTGACATGAGTTCCCCCCCAAGGCACACCTCCCCCTCATTGGGAAAAAGAGAAAAAACGTTGTTTTGCGGCTATAAGACAGTTTGGACTTCCAACGTTATTTGTTACAGTATCTGCAGCTGAAACACATTGGTTTGATTTAATGAAAACTTTATCATGGAATTTAGATCGTCACGAATTAACTAAAGAAGAATTTGTCGATATTAACAAGTTTAGCAGTAGGCCTCTGGCACTAAATTAAAATCTGTCAATGTCAGATTTTCATGTTTTAAATAATGAAATAATGTCGTGTCTGTATAATTTTTTTTTTTTTTTTCATATTAAGGCTCATTAGACCGAAAATTAATTTTATAGGAGATTCTGAGCCACTGCAAATATCAATGATTGATTTTCAGCAATAAATTGTAATCAATTAAACTAATAAATATTTATATTGAAGTTAGCAATAAAAATCTACTGCAAAGCATATATTTTATGAACCTTTTTAAACAAATATTATGAAATGCAAAATTTAACAACAAGTGTTTCTTTTCAAAATCGTTAAACACGATTCATCCTCTGATATATATATATATATATATATATATAGGTATATATATATATGTATAACGCTTTTTCCCATGTTAAGTTGTGAACACGATAACTGGAGTAATTTTTATTTAAATTTAACCAGCTCGGGATATGTTGTCAGGACAGTAAAAATCTCGGTCAAGTTCGTAGATGGGATATCCAGCTCAATGGGGGTGGAAATTTTCATTTGTCCATAATTTCTTTAATATTGAAAATAGGAAAAGACTTCAAATCATGCGAATTACCGCCTTACCCTAAAGAACAATTTTTGTATTTACACTTTTTCGATAGCTTCAAATGCTTAACAGTTACAAGTTAAAAAGGGATTTTTCGTCAATTGCAATGAAACCAACTTTTTAAAAGATTTTTTTTTTTTTTTTTTTTTTTTTAGCTTACATTCTCTGTCATAAACCTTCTGCCGAACCCGGGTTAAAGACGGAAAAAGGGGAAAATAAATAAGAAATATCAATCCTTCCGTTACAATTTTGGTAACAAACGAAAGGGGTGATTTTTCTTAACCCAGGGGCGGAAACAGTTTTTTTGATACGGCAATTAGATTTTTTCTTATTAACTAAAAAATGAAATTTAGTGGCAACACTTCATTTTAAACTTTTCATAATTTGTAGTGCGAATTACGCGAATGGAAAACGTCGTTAATTTAAAAATTTATTTCTATATTTTATTCCATAGCTTTAATTGCTTAAATTTATAATCTGATGCTTACGTCACGTGCAGATGATAATAAAAAAGATCATCGAAAATATAAAGACCATGGTAACTTCTTTAATTAATCATTTAAAAATATAAAATTTAAATAACATGTTAATCTTAATAAAAATATCGTTTGTGATAAATAGTTTAGAACGCCGGTTTAGGCAAGCATTTAAAATTTACGATTGAAATTGAGAGTAATACGTCACAGCTTCCTGTGACCTTTTATCATGTGGAAACAAGATATTGGTCTGTGAAGAGATATGAGATTTTCGCGTGGGAAGAAAATATAATGACGTCAAAGCTGTCATTCTCCATCGCCAAGCTTGCCAAATTTTGTCGTTAAATAACGTATTTCGTCGCCAAGTAAAAGATTACGTCGCCAACTATCAAATTTTGCCGCCAACTCACAAATTTCATTGCTAAGTCGCAAGTTTTGTCACCAAAATCTCACCAAATCATACAATTTACTAAATTCGTAACAATTAACTTTGAAATTTGGTGGTGTCCATATGGTCCAAAGGAATCTACCTTTACCTTCAAGCTTGCCGAAAAGGGACTTTTTTTTCTATATTTTTGACAAAACGTCTGAAATTGGAAGTATCTGGTCATTTATGGAAACGTAGTGTATTACTCCATTTTTCCAATATCTACTTGACTATATCTCAGCATTAATTGGTTAAAACCTTACCGTAATGTTTATATAAAATCTTTAATGTGGAAAACTATATCGATTGAATCTTTGTGCATATTACCCTGTAGGTGGCGGTATTATACAGATACAGAAGATAGTTTTCTGATAGTCATAGTTTACAAATTTTAAGTTATTTGGTCACTTTTTGAGCAGCCGGTACTTTTAGGCTTAAAAATTTAATTAAAATCAAAATTTCTTACCACTATTTAAAATGTAGAAATCATATTACAGAACTGTCGAAATGAATTAAACGCAAATAACAATCCTTGAATTATTTTGCTAAAGTTTTAATAAGTAATCGAAATTTCTAAAGCAAAGAGCAACACAAACGAAATGAATCTAATGATAAAATTTCGGGAAAATGTAATATCACTGTTATTAAAACACTACTAACTCCCAGAAAACTAATTCAATTCACGTACAAAGCCTCGTGTGTCCTTTCATCAAAGGAACAGTATTCGATAAGCATAATATTTCCGGTGAATGAATCATGAAATACTGGAATACAACTAGATGAGAATATATTATCTTCGCGTAGATAATGAAAAGATTTGTTGATAAAGATATGATATGATATTCTGGAAACAGCAAAAAATACATCATCATAAAAGCAAGAAAAAGAAGTAAAAATCAGAATTAATAATTTTAAAAAGGAACCATAAAAATACTTCTTTTAAATTTCATTAATACTTCTGAAACATAAAAAAAAAGGTTTACGAAGCATATTATTATTTTTTTTATTTTATTTATTTATTTTTTTATTTTCTATTTTTGTGTTGTAATTTTTTCAATTTATGAAGTTATGATCTTCAACATTTTAAATTTAATAATTATTAAAAAAAATGCTTATCACAACTTTAAGTGTGAGAAATTAAATGTATTTATTTTTTATTTCTATGTAGAATATTTCATTTTTTCAACTTCTTTACATGCACTGGTGTATTCTAACACCACTGTACTATGACTGGTGTTCACAGGTGTGTTCGAAAATATGCTCTTTTTTTTCATTCCTATTAACAATGGGAATTTTGTAAAACATTATGTAAAATTGTTCGTTTTATTCCTCAGTTGCTATTTTCAAAATATACTCTATAATAAAAAAAGTGACGCACCAAGAAGGAGTAATGCAAACTGGACACAAATTGACATACGTACAGGTTTTGATGGAATCAAGCACCAATTCATCATTATCGTCAATCCTACGTGCAACTGGTACTTCAGTGACTTCAAATACCCTTAATAGGTGGCTCAGTGTGACTGAGCTCAGTCCCCGGATCTCTCTTCCACTGAAGCCGTTTGGAGCCTCATAAAAATGGTCCTACAACCAGTTCGGGAGTTTACCAACCTAATGCAAAAATTGGACAGAATTTAGCACGATACTTCACATGAGCACATCAGCCAACTCTATCAATTAATACGAAGCCGAATAACTGCCTACATAAGGGCCAGAAGTGGATCAACGCGTTAGTGACTTGTTTAATTTGTGAGTCCCTTTCATTTGATTAAATCATTCAAATTTTCTAAAACTGTAATCCATTGTTTTTCTCCACATGTACATCGCATCTGCCAATTTTTGTCCCATTCGGACCACCCATTCCACCCCATCTACCAATTTTTGTCCCCACTTCTTCTTGGTGCGTCTTTTTTTTTTTTTTTTTTTTTTTTTTGGTTATAGAGTGTATTTACATTTTTATATTTGTTGATGCTCCCACATGCACATTTCCCCCCCTAGTTTACTACTACTATTATCAATAATTCATAGTAATTTTAGAATCACACGTGAAAAATAACTCTCGTTATGTACATTTGTATGAAGTTTTTTCCTATACTGCCATGTTAAAAATTAAAAAAAAAAAAAAAAAAAAGGATCGCTGTTAAGCGATCGATCCCCAAATATAATCAGCACCAGTTTACGTCAGGATCCAACGAAATACCAAGTTTGTTTAAATTTTGTTCATTGGTTCGTGAGATACAGCATCCACAAAATTTGTGATAGACACGCACAGACACACAGACATTTTCTAAAAACAGTCAAATCGTTGTCAGGATGTCTCAAAACGTGTAAATCCATCGTAAACTGGAGTTTCACGTATCCAATACTTTCTTCTTTTATATATAGAAGAAAGTTAAAACGTATCAATAAAGATTTTAGATTTCTCTAAAATGCTGCAAGGGAGCATTCAGAAAATTGCTCGAGTCCAATGCTTTTTTCTTATATAGAAGAAAGTAAAAATCATGCATTGTAAGTTTAAATTCCAGTTTTCAAAATTTCATCTTGGAAAATAAAATTTACATATACAGTGGGTGATTAAATTATTAGATAAGTATGATTTATATTAATGACTGGTGAAATATTAAACCGTTTCTTCTTATGAATTTGTAACTACATTAATAGCAAATTATTTCAACAAAAAACAATTATAATTAATGAAAACTTCCTTTTAAAAACTTTTATTTAAAACATATAAAAACAAAACAATATAATGCATTTATCATAACAGATTTTGAAAAGTTTCAATAAAAACATAAATAGATAAAATATAGTAAAAGTGGTTTATAACAAACACGTAATCTTTTACATTTCACACCGATATTTTACTTTTTTTCTTTGGAGAAAACTGAATTATAATAATCGAAATCACACTCAAATGAATGTACCAGTTAATGTATATCCATGTAAAACATTATTTTGAAAATGTACATGTGTTTTATTAGTTCACAAACCTTACAAGTTCTTACGTACTATATACTAGTAAAACAAAAGTTTATATTTAAAAGCACTTAATTAAGTTTTACATAGCTCATAATTCAAATATTTAAAATAGTTTAACAAAAATCTTTATATAAAATCTAGAATTATTCTAAGGTAATATTCTGAATTCTATATAATCTTTGTCTTTTGAACTCTTCCATTCTGTAAGACTTTCTTAGATAATTCTATAATAATATGATTTATTTTTTCCTTGCTCCAAAGAATTTTTTAATTCAACATGATGTGCGCAATCATTCTTACTTCAGGATATTATGTGCATCTTCTTTTCAAATTTTGTCTCACTGTAAAAATAGAAAATAAAATATTTATAAAAAGTATAAAATTGATTTTTTTTTTTTTTTTGGGGGGGGAGGGGGGAGGGTGGAGGTGGGGGAAGGTGAGGATAGGGGTATATATTGATATAATTGTCACTATATAAAAATTATCAAGATTACAATAAATAAATAAACTGTTTCACTTATATACATGATTAAGTTGACCAATATTTGAGTGCCCTTTAACAGCAAAGTGACAAAAATTATTATAATTACACAATTATGAAAGAGTTTTTTATTCTAAGCATATGAGGATAAAAATCATAATAAGTATCATAAATATTTTCATTGTTAATTTTTTAAAGTTCAGAAAAATGTTTTCAAATTAAAGACTATCCTCAAATTTCGTGAATATGTGGTCATCTTAGCATGATAAATATTAATACCGCTTTGGATTTGTAACTTCGACTAAACATTTTCGTATTTTTTTATACTTCTTACAGCTTTACGTATATTTTTTTAACTTTATCACATCTGAATTTGATATATTATATTAATTACGGCGGAATGTTTCCAGTAAGCCAAAAGCTCTGGTCAGATGTGAACCAAGTAGCTCAATTGGTAGAGCAATGACACTTTATGACATGTACACAATTTAGATTTCTGACTTGGACACTTTGCGTGTTTTTTTATTTTTAATTTTATTATTATTATAATTAATTTAGTCTTTCTCTCTGAAAATATGTTGATATTAATGTCAATTTCAATCATTTAATAACACAGGTCGACAGGTAAAAGTTTTATTTTATAATTTTGGTTGATCTTTATGTTTTTTGGAGTGCTTAAACCGAAAATGAAGCCAGTTTTTGTCTATCATGTATAGATTTTTGTCAATACAGGGTGCCTACTTGTACAATTTCTTCCATTACTCTTCCACCAATATAATTATATGGTATGTTTTAAAGAATGTTTTCATGATTAATTGATCATGGATAACTACTGTTGTAATTGAGCAGCACTAGTGCGACGTATTAACCAACCAACTAACCTATATTTATTATGTATATGTAAGAAATTGTGTCGGTAAACACCCTGTATTGACAGAAATCTATGCGTGATAGAGAATAATGGGCTGCATTTTCGGTTTCAGCACATCAAAAAACATAAAGATCAGCTAAAATCATCAAATCAAATTTTATCAACATAATTTTTGTAGACATGCGTAATTAATTTGGAAAATAAAATCTACATTTGGTTTATGCATGCTGCAGACAGATGAAGCTAAAATCTGAAAATAACAATTGCCGCTAGATGTCAGAAGCAACGCGTCGAATTTTTCTGAAAGGTGGCACCATGACTTTATACGCTTTTGAAGATTTCTTGTTCAACCGGGAGATGAAGTTATTAATGAATACAGCTAAAAGTTGGTGAATTCAACATGGGGGAGACAGGGCTTTCTCGCCCCCCTTAAATATATGTTTCCGAACAAAGTATACATTACAAATATCTTGTATAAACTGTATTGATTTAAAATGCTTTTTATGTCGAAATTCCTAACTTACTTTATTTTTTCCTTTCGTGAAATTCGTACTGTAGTGGACTTTTAATCATAAGTACCAACTGAAAGTTAATGTCGAGCTCATCATTCTTGTTCTCTATCCAGAAATTTTGCATTATCTAAAAGTTGAAAGGAAAAATATGTAAGCTAATGCCAGAGATATAGATATGGTGACAGAAATATATTTTTATAGTAACAGTAAACATATGTTGGTTAAAGTCAATTAATTACACTATTGAAGCACAAAAAAGCTTATACAATCTAGAGATCAGTGATCTTAATGATACTTACTTTCTAATAAAATCATTATATCAAAGCTATGTGATGAGCATTTAGCTACTGAGGAATTAAAAAAACACAAGTTTTTTTTCTTAAGGCTGTACATCAGTCAGATAGCTCCTTTTCTCCCTTCCTATGTTATCCAATGGGATTTTCTTTGCTTTTTATAAAAATATATCATTTTTTTAATTCTTTTTTTTAAATATTACTCTTTGAACAGGTCCTCTTTTAGTTTAGTGAACAATTTTTCGAAAAAAAAAAATTAAATATTTCACTTAGAGATCCAAACTTAGAGTCCATAATTTACTTACTGAAATAAAACATTTAAATTGATTTTATCGAAAAATTGCTCACTAAGCTAAAAAGCGACCCGTTCAAAGAGTAATATTAAAAAAGCAGAATTCGAAAAACTTCGTTTTTGAATGAGATATTTTTATGAAACGAAGTAACGAAAATCCCATTGGATAATATGGGAAGGTAGAAAGGGAGCTATCTGACTGATGCACAGCCTTAAGCAAATCTAATTCTGAGTCTATAAAAGATAGTTTCAAAAATTATATCTTAATACTTTTGAAGTTTTATATTCCTTAATTCCAAAAGCTATTTATAAATTAAAAAATGTATTCATGAATACAATTTTCTCCTCGTCATCTCTTTGACAACACTTTAAATTTTCTACACTAAATTTACTTTAGAAAACTATTTTAAAGTTCACTTTTCATTTCCTTTTGAATAGAAAAAAAAAATTATTCTATTCTTTAGGACTGGTTTAACAAAATGTCACTTAAAATTTATATGAAATGCTGGTAAAAAACTATAAACGTCATTACAAAATATTCTATATACAAAGACTTGAAATGTGTCCTAAAGATTTAAATAAAACATTTTTTTATTAGACGTTATTAATATCTTATCATTTAAAAAAAAAAAAAAAAATGCAAAATATTAATTAGAGGTCACACCGTAATACACGCATACATTGTTAAAAATAAATTCTTGCATTTCCCCAGAAAAACGGTTCCATTTAGCTGCAACCAATAATTTGGTACAGTGTTTCACCATTTTAGTGGTTCTATTTCAGTAATAAGTACCACTAAATTGGTGAAACTTACCACCAAATTAAAGGTTGCAACTAAAAATTATTATTTAGTACCATTCTTTCGGTGAAACATTGAACTATTATTTTTAACTGTGTACTTGAGGTGTACATATAAAATGTGCAATTTAGTACCTTTTGAATATTAGACATATCGTTTTGAATAAGTTTTTCCACCCATAATTACAAAGTTAAATTATACTTTTTTACTGATGATTTTGACTTAATTTAAATGCCTTACATCGTCATTTATATCGAAAGATGTTCAAAAAGAAATAAAAACATAAAGGAAATTAATAGACTAAGAAATCTAAACACGTGATTCTAATTTCTAATACACTGTAATGAGGGTTTTCAAATTCTTTTTATTTTTTAATTAAAACAATGTAAGCATACATTTATTTAAATTAATTTTGCTAGCCTTGTGATAGTAAAAAAATTCTGTCTTTCTCCAATATAAAGTTGTTTAAAATAAATAACAATGCAGATTTTGAAATCAAGTGATAAAAAGAAAAATTAATTTAAAAACAGATTTAAACCTTTTTTTTTTTTTTTTTTTCATTTCATGGCAATAATAAATTATTATTAAACTGTTAATTTATAAAAACTTGCATAAATCTGTATTCTAACAATGAATTCGCAAGAATTTGTCGAATAAAGGATATTTCATACTTATTTCAGTTCATTTGTTTTCTAGAATAGAAGGGTAAAATATAAAAATACAATTGTTAAAAAGTTTATTGAGTTCTTGTTGTTGTTGTTGTTTACCCTTCAGCTTTTTGACGAAGTCAGGCAAGATCTATAGACCGTTAACCCTAAGAAAATCGAGAACCGAAAGTGGTTAGAGTATAAGTCCTCCGTGGAAAGACCCACACTGTCCAGGATGTGTTCAGCTGAGACTAGCTGACCTTGACATTTAGAGAAGACTGCAAAAATCGTCCTACCCTCGAAGAACGAGGGACTCTTTGTGTGACCGCTTGCCTACCTTGATACTGCAGTTCGAGAGGCTCTGTCACAATTGAGGACGAACGAAGAGCCTGGCTCTTTGACCACATACCAGTGATGGCAGGGTATCTTCCACTCCTTCGAAATTTCAGAATTAACCTTAGATTGATGTTCTGAATAGGTAAGGATTGAAGAGCAAGGTGAAGAAATGACAACAACCCTCCTTGGCTAAGCGATCCACTTGCTCATTACCATAGATGTAAACCTGGGATTGAATCCACTGAAAATGAACATCATCATGAAGCTCTGAAATAAGTTTAAGTTTAAGAAGGATAGAAATGCTAGTTTTATCTCCAACTGTGATCCAATATTTATTTAATGTATATTTCGAACACAAAAATGGGAAGTTTTAATAGATGGAGATGTCTTTAGTCACCGAAGTCATAAGGAGGAGGTGAGATGTAGCTTCTGTTGATCTGAGGGTTCTGAGCACCCTGGAGGTAGAAGACTGTCTTAGCTCGTGGTCAGCCGCTCCTAACATGGAGAACAGACTCTGTGCGCGGGTTTGGATCGGAGTTTTCCTTCTCCTATGTATCTTTCTTATACCCTATTTCCTTTAGGCAGTCGCCTCAAGACCACGCTCTGATGAACTGTGATTTCACTTCCCCAATCCGTTGCTAGGTTACTGAAGAAACAACGACATCTCACTGGATGGAATTGATCACGTGATCTCCCTCTTCGCATTCCGTGGCCTTGAAGTGCCTCTGCTGGGGAAATGGACTATAGTCTGGCTCCTACCCAATGAAGACCTGTCCGGCATGAGAGACCCTACCAGTAGCTACACTGTTTTTAAAAAAATCTCGTAAGATTACGGGGAAGCCCGGCAGCTAAGATTCCAGACAAAGCCTGTAAAAAAAATTTTTACGGGCATAAGGATTTTTTACAGGCATGTAACATAATTTAAGGTAATTATATACTCAATTTACGGTCTAAACTTTTTTTTTTTTTTTTTTTTTTACGAGCTTTGTTTGGAATCTCTGCTACCGGGCTTTCCCCGTAATCTTTGATGATTTCTTTTTTATTTTTCTTTTTTCTTTTTATTTTTTTACAGTGTAAGCTACCGACGGCATAGCTCTGTGGGTTGCTGGAGCACGCCAGCCCACCCAGCACGACAAAGTGGAGATGCCATCGGAGGGGAGATATCTTTATTCAGATAACATAATTATGAATTTCTCTTAGATAAGTATCGTGAGCATTTTTTAGTTTTGTTGATATTCAGATTCTATTAGAAAGGTATAGCACTAAAATGTAATAGGGTAAGTGCACCAGTGATTGACATTTTTAGAGACTCTGATGTTTTTAATGTTCTAGTCATCAGAAAATATTTTTAGAAATTTTAAGTTAGTACATCCGGCATGAAAGACATTCAGAACCACATATATGTAAAAATATATACATTTGATAATAATTGTTTTTTTTTTTTTATGAATTTTTATTTGACACCCACTCAATGTTCCAGTAATGGACACTGCCAGTTTTTCATTTTATCAGTCATTGGCCCCTTATGTTCCAGTGTTTGACACTGCTAGTTATTCATTTTGCCAGTTATTAGCACACTATGCTCCAGTGTTTGACATAAAATGTTAAAATTCTTCTATGTAAAATATATGAATTTCTTATTTTTCTTATTTATTAATTATTTCGGGATAGATGTCAATTACTGCAGCATGCAGCAGTGATTGCATAGATGCAATCACTGGAGCACCTACCCTACAAACTGAATTTAATAATAATGTCTCTATGTGTAATTTTTCAATCTCATTATCTCTAATCAAAAATTTGTAAATTTGCCTATATTCTACTTATAAAACATAAATATTTTTTGTATCCATACAAAGATTATTGTATTTAAGCCTTATAACACACAAAAAAAAAAAAAAAACTATTGATTCAAAATATTTAAAGTAACTGATACATATTTTCTAGATAATAAATATTACAATAATAGTCGTATATAAATAGTCGTTGTAATTATAAAAATAGACGTAGTAAATTGTAAATTTACTACATTTTCTCCTATAGAAAATTATTTTTTATTTATCTGTCACCACCCATAAAACATAACTGTAAAATATAACTACTCATTTAATCTCTTCAAGTAATATTATTATATTTCAGTAACTATATCAAAATACGGTTTACTTTAGAAATTTTATGCACTTTAGAATAACGGATTTCTGTAACCGAGATAATACATTTCATTATAATAGTACATTTACTTTCCGTATAGATTTGAGAGAGTAAATGTTCTCTGGAGAGTAATTACTCTAAACGTTCATGCATTTTAATGAGGGCTTTAAGATGTCAATTAATCACGCAATACTCATTCATACGAATGTATTCATAAATAAATACGCAAAGCAATTAAATAAATGAAATAAATGTGAAAGAAAAATTTCAAAAAGGAAAAATATAACAAAAATAAGTCTCTTATATGCTACTTACAGGCAGTGTTGACAGGTGGTCAACAGTCAATTTCCCCAAACAGGCTTTCAAATTTCCCCAAATCAGGGTTTTTTTCAAAAAGAAAAATCCCCAACTCAATTTTTACTAAAAAAGTAAATTTTTTACAAAAAAAAAAAAAATAAATAAATAAATAAATAAATAAATAAATAAATAAATAAATGTTTAACAGATTTAAGCCCAGATTTTTTTTCTCAAACGACGCTCATTTTTGAAAAAAAATCCCTGTGCATAAAAATAACTTTTATATACATACTCCCTAACAGCACACTTATCCCAAATACATCCTTTGGATATCCCTTGGATGTATTTTCATCCACAGTATATCTTTAGGATGTCCCGGGGAGAAGATGTGCTGTTAGAGTAGTTATTGGAAAATTTTAAATCTATGTAAAGTACTTTAGTGCTGGGGATGTACGCAAGATGTACTTTAATCTTCAGGATATCCTGAGGACGTCCTGGGGAGTTGAAAAAAATTCCCTAGCTTTCTCTCCAAAAATTTCAAATTCCCCTCGAAATTCCCCACAAACATTAGGTCCCCCAAATTATCCCCAGAAGCCCGAAAACTCCCCAAAAATGGGGATAAAATTCCCATTCTGGCAGCACTGCTTAAAGGTGCATTAATTGTATTTACATACTAATTTATGTCAATTATATGGAAGTTATGATTTTTTAATAAAGGTATCTGTGAACCTTTGTGAGAAGTGTGAGCATTTCCAAATCTGCTATCCTTCTTCCTATGCACATTCTAGGTCCAAATCCAAATGGCTGGAAGGCAAAGTTGTGCAAAGTTCCCCCATCTTTTGTTCTAAGCCATCGCTCAGGTTTGTACTTTTTAGCGTCTGGGAAATATTCTTCTTGAAGACTGGAAACATAGTAGTTTAGAAGAAATTGTGTCTTTAAAAAAAATAAAGAAAAAGAAAAAATTAAATTAAATTCGTGATATGGCTTATTTTGATATAAGAACATAATTAAAACATCTCAAAAGAAAAAATAATATATATATTTTTTTATTTAATAGATAACTATTTTATGTACGGAAACTAAAGGGTGATTATAATTAAAGTTACGATTTGAAAACGCTATAATTTTAAAACTACTCATCAGAGCGATTTGATATTTTACCAGAGCAATCGTAAGGCAATGAAATTTTGCTTGGGGGAGGAAAAAAGTAGTTCCAACATTTTCTTATAGATGGCGTAATAGATGGGTAATGTCAGGGGAAACGCCTAAATGGACTCATTGAGTACAAGAATGTTGTCAGGAACACAGTGGAAGAGCAGGAAACAATAGACTTCAAGGGTTTACTACAATGTTTTTAGCTAAAGGACAAGAATACGTGTTTACAGCGGAAACAGTCATAGTGAAAAGAGAAAAGGAGGAGTTTCATGAAACAAATACTTTACATGTAATTAACGGCACATTTCGGAACTTTTTTTTTCCCTGTGGCCAAACAAAATTGCATTGCCTCACGATTGCTCTGATAAAATATCAAATTGCTCTGATGGGTAGTTTTAAAATTATAGCGTTTCGAAATCATTACTTTAATCATAGTCACCTGTATATTAAAAATAATATAAAAAATTAAATACGTTTCTAGTTTCTATTATAAACAAATATTGAACTTATATTCAATGCGCATGCATTTTTGTTCTTCAGATTTCTACACTCATTAAATTGAATTATTTATTTTTATTTATTGAATTAATCCTTCATTTTGCTATCAACTGCTTTTAATTTCTTAAAATATCAGAGACAGAACACAGTAAAAGAGAAAAGAATAATATGTTCATGCTATTTTATTATTGGTACCCGCCGAATAAAAATAATTAAAAATAGCATGCAATATTTATTTTATCAACACAAAAAGAAAACTACAGCCCTAAATCTTTAAACAGCTAACTCCAAATTACACATTAACCCTTAAATGGCGAATGGCGTGTGTTTTCTTTCGGCAACATACCCAATTTTGTCTTCTAAAATATTATTAGAATAATATTGAAGCTCTAATACCTAATGTTGCCAATAAATTACATACTGATAGTATTATTAAATCAATTTTCAGCATGTAGATGGTTAATACTAGTGCATCTTAAGAATATAGATAGATTTTATTTTATTTTTTATTGTTTCTACATTTGCTTTATGCTCAGTTTGGAAGCTTGCGAATGCCCTATTTTATTCTGTAGTGATCAAGTAAGAATTATTACATTGAAAATGATTACATGATAAGGTATGTAGTTCATATTTAGAATTTTATCAAGGAAAATTATTTTTTCAATTAAAGCCCAATGCTGCCGATTGGCAACAAATTACTTTTTAGCCGTAACCCACAACGAGATATATAAAGTAAAGTGATAAATGGTAACCATTGAGAAGGTCCAAGATGAGTCATGTGACATGCTCCCCTTACACCTGTGTATTCGGAGGTTACCGTGGTTACAGCTAGCTTATTTCCAAACATTCTACGGAAGAACACAGTTTTTAAAGTTGTGAAACTCTTTCGAAAAGAATGTATTTTGTTATAAAAAAAAAATGTATAGGCGCTGACCAGTAACTTTTCACAGGTAAATTATAATTGTATTTTGTATGGTTTAATACATAATACTTGTTATTTTTCTTTCAACTATTCGACGAAGGCTATGGAAGTAAATCATGGGCTGAAAATAATGCATTTTATGAAAGATCGTACACTTTAATTATTTATGTATTGCTTAAATAATATTTTTATTATTCATTCGAAACAATTTTTCTGACTATTTGCAATCATGGTAGAATATTTCGCATAATTCGAGATAATATTGCAAATGGCGTCGCCTGGCAAACCCAGCCAATCATTGTCGCCAAAGCTTTGTTTGTTTACGTTCTATGATTTATACGTATGCTTTTAGTTTTATTTTCAAGTTCACTTGTGTCCTTATTTATGTTGATTAATTAATTGTGTGTAGCAATTATGTCAAATATTTATTAAAGTCATCATATCAATTTCAAATCATTCTCTAGTTAGATAAATTAGAGTCTTTTGCGGACAGTCGCCAAAAAAGCGGTAAACAGCCAAATATAGCAACCTATTGGTTCATGTCAGGTGATTCATCTTGAACCACGGAAAGCTAATCCTTCATCCATTGAATCAGCACTCTAATTTATATATCTCGTTGGTAACCCATACTTATAGTAATATACGATTTTTTAAAAGTATTTTTCCCACGATTTATTTAAAAAATGACAGCAAAAAAAAAAAATTTTTTTCAATTTATTTTTAAAAAGTCATGCACTTAAAGGTTAATAATCTAATGCCCTACTTTTCTGCGAATATACAAAAAGGCTTATTCCAATAATATTTTAATAAAGTTTTTAAACGTTTAAAACAATTTTCTAAAAATGAATTTATTTATCAACGAAATATATAAAGTAGAGTGATAAATGGTAACCCTTGAGAAGGTGCAAGATGTGTCATGTGACATGCTCCCCTTGCACCTGCGTATTCGGTGGTTTCCTTGGTTACAGTTTATTTTCAATGAATTTCTGTGGCAACTGCTTGGAGATAACCGCCAATGTTTTTGTTTACTTACGTAATTTAACATTTAATTTTTGTTCTAAATATTTTTGTTTTATTTTATTTCTTTTTTTATTTCGTGTAGCCAAAATTTAACTGACAAAATATTTAAAAATAGTTCATACATTATTAATTGTTGTTAAATTTAGGTCTTTTAAAAGTTTATTTTTTCTTTATAAACACTTTTAAACTTTGTTGGGAAATGATGAAAGAAACAGTATTTTATTACTTGTTATAATGTGAAATATGTGAAAAATTATTTTAAAAACATTTTATTTCGGTCACTGGACTCTCGTGTTACGTAATAATAATGATAATTTGTTAAGCTGAAATTAATTGCCAAAAAAGCGATAAAGAGCCAAACATAGCAACCTATTAGTTCATGTCATGTGATTCATCTTGAACCACGGGAAGCCAATCTTTCATCCATTGAATCAGCACTCTACTTTATATATCTCGTTTTTATTTATAACACATTCTTAGTAATTATATGCAGTAAAGGAAAAAAAGAATAGATAAATTAAAAATAATTACCTCTGCAGGTATTCTATACCCAGAAATAACTATATCTTTGTTTAAAGTACGAGACGTTCCTTGAACTGTTGGGTTAATTCTGAAATATAAAACATAAACGCAAATTTATTAAATATAACATTTTTAAAAGTCAGCCAATAAAAAGATACTTCACTTACCAGGGAGGGTCAAAAACTGTTCAAATATTATATATCATCTGAAAGGTCTCACTGAGCTGACAACGAAAATATCCATCTTATCGGCAAATGCGCACCCTGGCACGAGTTATTCTCAATTAAAGTTTGTAAATTACAGATTCTTTAACAATGTACTTCGTATAGTTTCTACCATTATAATCCGTTGCTAAGGCACGAAACTTCACACTTTAAAGTAAAACATCAGTTATTTATTTTATTTTATTGATTGATTTATTTCACTTTTTGCGTATTTAAACCAATTCTTTTTTTTTTTTTTTTTTTTTTTTTCGCATCAAGTTAAAAAGAACATTTGAGAAGATTTGAGAAGATTTGAGAAAAACGTGTTAAAGAAATGGAACACCTTTAGTGTAGGACCTTCTTGCCACAATTTAAAATTTACCGGAGGGTCCTCGAAATGGTCTTTATTTAAGCAACTGCGATAGGTAATTTAGTTTACTGCCAAACCAGACAGAAAAATTTGAAATCGTAAAGGAAAATGTATACTAAAGCTGTATCAGAGAAATTTTAAGAAATAAATATGGTAAACATTGCTAAGGAACAACACAATTAACGCCTGTCTTTATATGGACGAATAGACATTAAAAAACCTGTTGTACTAAATTAAATTTATGTTTTGCACAGAATTATATATCTATTACTTAGAAAACAAAAAAAGTTTTTATTTGTATAATAACTATTATCATCGTTTCTCCGCACTGAGAAAAAACTCTGTAACTGACATCTAAAATCTAAGTTGTGGCTCTAGAAAAAATAGTTCCATGCCATCCTCACAAATTCTAGTCCCCTTGGAAAGCGAGTTCTAGAAGCCCCTATTGGAATTCTAGAGCGTTTGCCTATATTCTCGTGGGCAAAGTTATTTAAAAATCTCTGCAAATAAATGAGACTACATGAGGCAGGTTTCAGCAACTATAATTCAGCAACCAAATTCTAGAAAATCAAGCGAGAATTTTGCAATACAAATGATTCAGAATATTCGGAATATTCAGAATATTGTTTCACCGTCTAGAAATGTGTACACTAGAAATTCTCGATCATTTCATCTATTTCGTTTATTGGCGTGCCTTACGCGCATAGCTCGGAAATTTATATTTCTAGTTAAAGGATTTAGAAAATGGCCACTTTTTCATTCTAGAGGAAGGCGGTATATTTTTTTTCTCAGTGCGGATATGTTTTTAGTCAAACAGAATAAGGCTTCTTTTAATTGTTTCTTTTTTAATGCAACAGTTAATTATATACAAAATTGTTCGTCAAAATTTGCGATGGAATGATTAGCTTAATGAATTATTTATGTGAGGCTTACAGGATTTGTGGGTTAATATCTCCACGAAAAATCTTACTTAATAGATGATAGCGATACGAAATAATAATTTTCTATATTATTCGTGAAGATAGATGAGAAAACATCATTCAATATCATTGACTGTCATAAAGAATAATGATTATGTATAAAAAAATATATAACGAATACTTTCGAAAATTAATTATTCTCATAAGCTTGCGATAAAAAAAATTCTGTATAAACCAGAATTTTTTAGATTTCAGGATGATTCTTTAAAATAAACAAATAAATAAATATTCTCCACGCTACATTTTTGGAAGTTTAAAAAGTGAACAGCACTTAATTAAAGTAAAAGAAAAAAAAAAAAAAAAAAAAAAAAAAAATAAGTGTTTATAGACTGATTTTTACATAGCTAAAAAATTATTTTGTTCACACGGACTGACTTTAAATAACACATTAATTAAAATCTTTTTATTCTATCGAAATTCATTCTTTTCTTCTTAGACTTCATTTCTATTGAAATAAAAAATCTGGAGTGACACCACTCGACTTTCCGAACATTGAGTAATTAACAGTTTCGTAGATAAAGTAAAGAAAGAGGAGTTGTTACACAAACAAAAGAGAAAAACCATAATAGAGTGTTTGAGCATTTTACTCCATATATTACACGATGTTTTATTTAACGCTACTGAACTTTAAGCATAAAGAATTTTTCGTAGTGTCCCTGTAAAAACCTATAAATGCTAAATTCACCAAAATGCTTATAGTTAGTGCAACAGTGATTTATAATATTGATATAAATTTTCAGCTCAATTGAATAAGGCGTTTAGATGCTACCGCATTTTTAAAAATTGGGTCCCATAGGCCATAATGATAAAGAATTTTTCTTTATGTCCCTGTAAAAACTGTAAGTGCTAAATTCACCAAAATCTATACAGTTCGTGCAAATGTGATCTATAACATGTGTACAACTTTTTTGCTCAAATTAATAAAGCGTTTAGACGCTATCGCACTTTTAAAAATTTGGCCCCATAGGCCATAATGATAAAGAATTTTTCCTGGTATCCCTGTAAAAAAAACTATAAGTGCTAGATTCGCCAAAATCAATAGGGTTCGTACTATGGTGACTTACAGTATACGTACCAACTTTCAGCTTATTCGAATAAAGCATTCAGACGCTAACGTGTTCACTCACAGACGTACACACACACATACACACATACATACATACACACACACATACACACACATACATACATCATCGTAAAAATAGTGAAAACGGACTCAGGGCACCTCGAAACGTATAGAAACCTCAAAATCTCAAATTCGGATTTTTGACATGATTATAATACTTTCCTCACTATAGTGTTCGGAAAGTAAAAAGTAGTAAAATTACAAGAAAAAATTCCGGAATACTATATATATATATATATATATATATATATATATATATATATATATATATTAATCTTATCTTAGCTAGAACGGTACGAAATACTTATGAAAAGAACAAAAAGAAGTTTTTTATATTCTTTATAAACGTATTTTCGTTATATTCTTTATAAATGTATTTTGTTTGTGAAATCAAATTTAAAATTTCTACAATATTGAAAAATTTTATTTATATTTTACTTATAGATTTGAAATTTTCCGATAAAAAAATTCATTTAGATATATTTCGGAAATAATAAAATTTCAGAAAGATTTTTTTTACGGAATATGTATGCAACATTTTACATATGATGTTGCATACATACACATGTATAGACATAATCATATCGTATCCAGCTTGAATTCTCTCAAATTTTTACAATTCCTAAAACTTATTTGCGTTGCTAAGGCTATATTTCAGCTTTGAAAATGAAAAATTTCTTATAAAACTTTTCGGAGTATAATGAAATTTTTCAAACTATATCAGTGTCAGAAAATAAATATATTGAATTAGATATTAGATTCTTTTTATTATTATTATAACTTTATATAGAAGTTCTAGAGCTACAAACTTTTTCTTTCTTTCTTCCTGTATGATTTCTTGGAAAAAGACAATTTCTTGTCTTGTTATAAAGCTTACAAAAACTTTATTGTTCAAAGAAAATGAAAAAACGAACTTCTATTCATATATAAAGAATAAAAGATATTTATTAAATAAAGTAAAGTAATTCAAATTTTCTATTTAAATTAATAAATCAGTTTAGTATTCTTTTAAAAATGTAAGAACGCGGAAACTTATTTTGGAAGCGAAAAATGAAAATAAATATTAAATAGAGAGAAATAAAAAAACTAATTAAGAAATATTATTTACTAGTCAAGCTGTTTTCTAAAAAGTAATTAAAAAAATTTAAAATTCTGTCAAAGACAGAGTTTAGTTTAGTACGGAGGACTGTTAATTTCAATCTGTAAAATTTTTAATTGTTAATTTATAATTTTTATTTTTTATTTATTTTTTATCTCATTTTTTTTACCGTAAAACTGGCCACGTACTTTTTAAAATGACTGAGATGAATTAAAGTGAAGTGTTTCCACCTAAATTTCACACTTTACTTAATTTTAAGAAATCTAATGGTCATGTCGAAAAACTGTTTGGGCCCCTGGATTCAGAAAAATCGCCCTTTCCATATGATATCGAATTTGTAACGATAGGACTGATATTTTTAATTTATTTTGGCGTTACGCAAAACTGGTCTACAAAAAATCCAGATTGAAACTTATAGTCCTACGTCCTATTAAAGAAAAACAAAGAAATTAAATAAGAAAAATATGAAGAAATATTTTTAAATAATCAAGTTGTTTTCTAAAAAAGTAATTAAAAAAATAACAAAGTATAAATGTTTTTATAGACTTTATAAAATTTTCTGTTTTTAAAGGTGAGGTAGTTTTGAGCGGTAGAAATATCTGTAAAAAAGATGGTCATATTTATTTTTACAATAACTTGAAAAATAATTACTTTTATAGCTTGTAATTTTTAGGATGTGTTAAGAAGGAATTTAGCTCTATATTACAGTTCTATGTATAATTGTGCATTATTAATTTTATTCATTTTTCTAAAAAATATCAGCGTTGATGTTTTATTGACATAAGCCTTGCATGCAAGATTACATGCAAATGATACATCTCATGAACCTAAAAAAAATTATGCACGTGAAAAATTACCCTATAATTAAAATGACGAAAAATAATTTTGCTGGAAAACAACATTATTTTGAAAAATAAAATTATTATAAATATTAATTAAAAAAAAATTATTACTATAATTACAAAACTTTTAATGTTAAAAAGCTAATTTTTCGTCATTTCATAAACTTATATATCATGTAAATGCTGTTAAACTTCCATCAAATTCTGGGTATTTTTAAAATGCGTTGAGAAAGAATTTATCGATCTATTACAACTGTTAGAATGATTGTGCATGATTAATTTTATTCATTTTTCCTTTAAAATATTAAAATATCAGAGCTACTTATTTGTCGATAAAAGCCCTGCGTGCAGGATTGATACATCACACGATCTATATCACAGGATTTATGCATCAAATGATACATCACATGAACCTAAATAACATGTGCACATGGAAAAATGCCCTATAATTAAAATGACAAAAAATAATTTTGCTAAAAAACTTCATTCTTTAGGGGAGAAAAATTATTATTATTTTATTTATTAAAAAAATCATTACTATAATTACAAAACTTTTATTGTTAAACAGCTAACTGTTTGCCATTTTATATACTTATATGTCACGTAAAAGCTGTTAAACTTTCCTTAAATTCTGGCTAACCATTGCGGAGACACTGTGTGCGCAAGATTATACAACGACAAATATTTGTTCTGGCATTTTTATAAAAAATAAATAAATAAATAAAAATGAAATAAAACATAAGACTTGTTTTAATGAATGTAAAATAAAGATAAAACTTTTCGTAACACCTGTTAAAATTTATAAGCTTTAAAAGTAATTATTTTTTGAATTATTGTAAATAAAGTTGTTGTAAATAAACTTTTTTTTAGCACGAAAACTTTTTTTTTAGTACGAAGAACTATTAGTCTCAATCTACGGATAAAATGTTGTCGTCAATTTTATGATGGTTGGACATTTATCGAAATCGAAATTTATCGAAAATATAATTGATATGAATAATTAATATGAATAGTTTGAAAGGGATGTTATAATTTGAAAAATAATAATAATAATAATAGTCCTCCGTACTAAACTAAACTCTGCTTTTTCCAGAATTTCATCATTTTTTTTTTCTTTTTTTTTTTAACAAAAAGAAAAGAAAAGATAATTAATAATAATCAGTATCGAAACTGACAGTATCGAAAAACTTGAAGAAGCCCATTTTTAGACAAAAATACACAATTTATTTCAATTTTTAATTGTTGCAAATATTAAAATTGATATAAAACATTGTGAAAAATTAAACTTGTAGGGTAAAATTGACGTCATTATAGCTCTAAAGGTTTTGGTTGTTATTATTATTATTAAATTTTTTCCTGATATTTTCTCTTTTAAAAGGTATCTGACACCTTAAATGCATGTGTCTTTTTAACAGTTTAGTTAGTATTGATACATTTAAATATAATATTTTGTTTTTCTTGTTCGTTTCTCGTACTTTGACTTTCAGGAAATAGAATTTGAGTATTGATACTTAACCATCACATATTTTCTTTGATTGGTGATTTTTTTATTGAGATATAAGTTTTATTGTGAGGAATGTACGTCCATTTTTCTGCAAATTCTATGCACAATTTTCAGCCGCTAACATAAATCACAGAAATTAAAATGAAACTCTAATATGAATGTTGCTATATATAATCCAATAACAAATCATTTTCTTTACATTGGCTTTGTCCATTAGTTTCTTGTGATACATTTATTGCACAAATACAATATCACGATGAATACAAATTATGTTTTATATTTTGTACATTAATAATATATGTGTTATTGAATATGAATTTATATTCATTAGCGTATCTTAGATTTTATTTATTTGAACACATGTTCGCATTTGAAAGGAACTGCTCAGGTATATCCAAGGAACATATATAATCAGTAAATATCGACTATGCCTCATACTATATGTAAAAAAGCATATAATGAATATATGTATACATCTTTATATATCATCGTGTAATTAAGCGTCCACTTCATCAGCATGCTGCCTCCGATATGCGTTTCTTCCCTCTGTAATCCATTTTCAAAATCACTTAGCCGGTATGGAGAAACAAACACACACAAATTTACGCTGAAACTTATTATTTTGAGGATTAAAATACACATAAGTCCTCTCTCTGTCTGAGGATCTTGGTTTTCTGATCCTTTTTTGGGTTTTCACTAAAATTGATTAACAGTTAATCCCCCTTAGTAGGTTAAAGTTCCTATACCGAAAGGTTGGCAAATCTCGCTGGTGGATTCTTCCTGTTCTTATCCCTGGTGCCCCTCATACACGAAATACAGTCAAAACATGAATCCTCCAACAAAAAAGTAGCTAAAATATTTAAATGTCCCAGCTAAAGTTAAAAAGAAGGTGGATCTGCTTTTAAAATTACGCAAAAAGTTTTCAGTCACCCTGTATCTTGCTGCCCACCAGCGGCCGAGCAGTTCTGCACTCAAAGCTGGTAGACGTGAGGTGCCGTGTTCGATTCCAGGTCACGCTTGTAGGCCTAGCCGTTCGGAGTTTTCCGTGTTCTTCTCCGAAACTTGTGTAAATACGGACTAGGATCCCTTAGAAAAACCCCATGATGGACACTCCCCCCTCAGGCTTAGTACCCTAGTGCAGTCAATCGGCCTTACTCCCTACAACCCAACCCTTGTATATAGCATACAGTCGGTAACAAAAGTGTCCGAACACTAGCAATAATTCCTATGTAAAAAAAGTACACTTCATACGGTTTTGTTATATAAATCCTTGACGAATCCTCTTCTTAGTCAGTCTAAGAACATGATTCGATAAGGATTTATTTAACAGAACCGTATGAAGTGTACTTTTTTTACATAGGAATTTTCGCGAGTGTTCGGACACTTTTGTTACCGACTGTACATGATTACTGTTTATCAATTCAGAATATTAATGTAATTTTACATATTTCGTTTAATTTGTAGTTCAATTTGAAAAACTTTACAAGTGCACTGAGAAAAAAAGTATACTGCTTTCATCTAGAACGAATAAGTGGCCAGTTTCTAAATCCCTACACAAGAAGTATAGATTTCCGAGCTATGCATATTAGGCAAACCAATAAGCTGAATAGACGAAATGATCGCAAATTTTTAGTCTATGCATTTCTAGATGGTGAAACAATATTCTGAATCCTTTGTATTACGAGAAATTCTTGCTTGATTTCTAGAATTGGGTTATAAAGCAAAATTATAGTTGCTAAAACCCGCCTCTTGTATTCGCATTTATTTGCAGAGATTTTTAAATAAGTTTGACCTCGATAATATAGACAAACGCTCTAGAATTCTAATAGGGGTTTCTAGAACTCGCTTTCAAAAGGAACTAGAATTTATAAGGATACAACGTTGCACTATTTTTACTAGAGCCACAATTCTAAATTCTAGATGTATGTTATAGAATTTTTTCTCAGTGTGACAGAGTTTAATAGTGAAGCGATCTTTTGTAGAGATGGCAATGCATTTTTGAAAATAAAATCATTTGTTTTTATTATATAATATATAATAGCTGCTATGTTAACCTTTTAAATCTTGAAGCATTATCATTAAGAAAATTTCGAAAACAAAATGTTTTCAGGCGTAGATATTATCACAATTATACATAAATCATGATTAAGTAAAACTTTTTTGATGTAAAAGTTACTCATAAGCTCTTAGCTGCTACGATTTTTTTCACATCAGTATTTTTTATTGAACTACTCTATTTATTTATTCAAAGAAAACTGCTACATCTTATTAAAAAATTGCGTAAAAAGATATCTATCAAAAAATCGTAAAATCGTAACGGTTTTGTCAAAAAAATCGTAATGGCTAGCAGCTATATGTATTCCAAAAAATTCTATCGTTATTTAGATTAATGAACTTTCTTTTTATTTTTTCCCTTATTATTATTAATTTTTAAACTAAAATTTCATAAAATTGAATAGACATTTCTCTTAACTTAGGTCAGTTATTTTCAAATAAAAGTAATTAATCACCCTTAAAAGAAAATTTAAATAATAAATTATTCAACATAAAAACTTCGCTTTCCACTACCTATCAAATATAATGGCATTTCTTTTGAAATATAATTTAACGATTATACTTTTTTCAAAGTTCAAGCAACAAAATTGGAAAAGTTTTCCTTTTCTTAGTATTTTTTTACAAAAAAGTAACTTAATATTTCTTTGCAATGAAAGAAAAATATAATCATTTTCACCGTCACGTCGAGCTCATAAATTCCATGAAAGGTAATAAAAAAGACTCCGTACTGAATGAGAAAAAGTTGAGGGAAATCAAATTATTCGATCACAACCTTCAAATGATATGGTTATTTTCTAGAAGTATGTTTGATTATTACGCTTACAAAAAATGCCATAAATCAGAATAACGAGGCTTTTTTAGAGTCAACCCCAAGACTTGATTGAAAGTTATAGATTCTACGGAAATGTACCTTTTTTTTATATCCCTTTTTATACGAGTATTGAAAGAAGAAAATTTTCAATCAAAGTTTTAAAATATATGGCAAATTTCTAAAGGGGATATTGTTTTCAATGCATTTAAAATTCGTTTTTTTTCTGGGTTTTTTTTTTTTTTTTTTTTTTGAAAATTCTTACTTAGATGTTTTGAAAGTGTTATAAAAAAAAAAAAAAAACTTAAGTAATGCTAAAAGTATTCTTACCAATAAAAACTTATCAAGTTGTTGGATATTGATTTGTTTGTGTAAATTTATTTCCTAAACTGCAATAAAAATTTCAGGTAGCTTTTTTATTTTGTTTTATTCACTTTTCCTTTTTATATAAAATTTCCGATACTTCTACGTATTAATACAAATTTTTTAACTTTCTAAATAAATTTTGAGCAACTTATATAAAACTTAATAAATGACAGAACTTATCAAAGTTTGGACTACATGCATTATTTTTTAATCCAAAATCATTATTATAAATTATGAAATTTTGTAACTTTGTCATTTTATTATTCATTTTTTAACATTGTATTATTTTCTCCAACTTAAAGTTTAACCCTTTTTGGCACTAGGTAATTAATTGCATATATTTATATTATACTGCCACCATAATTAACGAATAAAATTAAAATAAAAGAAATAAATAACTTTTTTTGGAAAGTTATATAAAAGTAAAATTCTATTTTTAAAAATTCCGGGATAATTTTTTGCAGTTGCGATTTAGCAATTGCGTCTACGCAGCGATTGAACTGCACCTGAAAGAGTTAAATGGGTATTTAAAAAAAAAAAAAAAATCTACATTTACGCTTTAGCAATTTCATTGTCAAATAAAAAAAATTTTAAAATTTTTGCAAAATTTTTTGTACGAAAAAAAAAAATAATAATAATAAGCCATGTATATTAGAAAAATGGGATGTTTTTCTTTCATATTACTGAAACTGCTTCAAAGAACAAATTTTTGCTAAATGATCATTTCGTCAATAATGAAGTAAAAGATTATGATGCAAAAAAATTACATACTAAAATTAAACTTACAATTTCATTATGATTTCAAAACAATGTTTGGGTGAATTTTCATTGGAGGTGCAAATTTAAATAGAAATATGAAATTTTAAGAGTAATTAAACTCAAGTATTTAAACTTACAATAAATGTTTAAATATTACCCAAGCTTTAACAAATATGTTAGATATTTGAGTGAAAATACATATTGTATTATAAATTACTATTTAATGATTCAATTTTTGCAGTTATCATCAAGGCATGATACAGTGTATGAAATCTGATATGTATATGAAAGAATTTAAAAAATAAATCTAAATTGATAATTTAGAAATATTTTCGAGATAGCCTCAAATTTCTGTCTCTAATTCTTTTATGGCTTTTTCAATCCAAATTCATAGCTCTAGAATCTTCTTGTTAAGGTTCTGAAAGACCTGGACAAACTTTTATTACTACTAATTATATGTACACAGTGTATTCAAAACGTTCAAGGATCTCTACTCGTAAAAAAGATACTAACTCTGTGAAACTAACTGGATGACTTAGTCATGACTTTTAGTCACATGTATCACGTAATTTCAACCATTTCTGACTAATTTCGACTTCTCAGCATTCATTTGCGTAAAGCTTTTATACTAAAATAGGGCATTGTCGTAAAAAAAAATAATAATAATAATAAAATAAAATAAAAGGAGTATCAAACGAAAACATCTAATTTTGTTTTGAATTAAAAATATTTCCAACTATACGAAATGATTAAATTTGTATATGGTAATAATGCTATCAGTCATTTTTTATGTTTGAAGCTGGAAGAGAAGAGAAAATAATTATTTTCTCCAATCACAGAGAGTTTCTTGCAGCTGGTAATAGTTATTTTTTTACAGTGTATGTAGAAGCTTTATATCAAATGTAAGAATATCCCGTGTATTATGTGGTCTCTGTGCACTCACTTCTGGAACATTTTAAGTACACTGTATGTTGGTTGATTTCATATGTAAAGAGCGTTCTTGTCCCATTTTAAGTACTAAATATTAATTTATTTTAATGAATTTTGGGGTTCCGACATATATGTATCTAGGGATGAGTCCCAGACCGTCGGCAATTACCTACTGCGCAGCACAAGTGTGACGTAAAACCCAACCAACCAACCGACATATATGTATGTACATGCTTAACTTTTAATTTAATAAAAATAATTTACACTTAATAAAGTAAAAGTGCGGCATGACAGACATGACTTCAGTGACTCATATTTATCACTAAATTGCTCTAAATTGAGACATATTTGAAGTTTAGAAATTTTACTTTAAGAAATGGGACTTTCATCTGATAAGTAATTTTAAAATGTTCTAAAATTTAAATGAATATATATATATATATATACATTAGTGAAATCAACCTATTACTATTAATACATGTAGAAAAATTTGTAAAATTTAAAAAATGTATTTTGCGTTTATGGAAAATTATAAAATTAATGAGCAAAAATCTTATATCTGTTTTTATACTTGAGATATGAAAGGACAGAAAAATAAAAAATAAATAAAAATAAATTGTTACCCACGCGATTATTTTTTGCAATGTACTTTTTGAATCTGACTTTTGAAATCTGCGTTCTTTTTTTTTTTTTTTTTTGGAGAAAACAAATTGGAGAAACAAATTATAACTTAAAATTTTATCAATTAACTCCTCTACATGCAAATATAAAAACGATAAGATAACCTAACTTCATTTAGAGTAATTTATTTTCGATCATAATACTAACAATCTATTTTATTCTACTTAAGTATTTCACTTGAGACTAGCAATTTAAAAGAAATTTACCAGCTTAAATAACGAAGTCCATTATTTTCTCATCTATCTTTCTCTGAATTTTAGGCTTTGTTTTTCCAACGAGACTTTTAAAATTTATAATTAAAATTTAAGCTAAGCCTTATGATAATATTACTTCTTTAGAGTATTATTTTTAATTTTCTAATTTTTCCAGAAATACTGTTTTTAATGTATTACTTTAATGACGTAACTGCACTGTTAAAAATTTCTATGAATTTAATGTAAATATTTATCCAGAGTCTCTGTAAATTTACAGTAATTCTTAGCTAAAATTGAATAATCTAGATTCTCAATCTTTATTCTGTATTTTTACGTAATTTTATTATTTATTTTTTTAATTAAATTTAAAAATGACTGTTTCTACTTTAGAAAAAGCATTCCAAGTTCGAAATATATTCTCAACAATAATTAATTTAATTAATATTAGTTATTAAAATGAATGTATAAAATAAGTTTTTTAACGATTCCGTTTATTTTTCTCTGTAATTTTACGTAAGACTTAAGATAATAGAATACACAGAGTTTTCTGTTGAAATTTTTAACAGTGTGTCAAACAAATAAACGTCTCTTCATTCATTACTATCGTTATTTTATAAAATAAACAATGTCTTAAAAAATATATATTGTACTGAAGTAAGGAACGTGCATGTCAAAGCTGAGAAAAAACTTCATTTTATGAGCATTTTAGTTATAAATAACATTTTTCTTTTATAAATAAAATTATGAAAATTGACTTAACGAATTTCTATGAATATTCGCTTACAAATAAAACTTTATCTGCAAATTGGCTAAGGACAGATTTTAATTTTACATAAACATGAATTCAGTAATAAATAGAAAAACAAAACTTGATTTTAATTTACATATTTTATGTATTTTTTATAGAAATATTATTATATCTTGAAAATTAAACTGGAACACATATTTTCTAATAATTTATTATTGTTAATAACAATTTTTACCAATTGAATACTTAAAACCAAGGAAAATATAGTAGGGTAATTAAAATTAGTAACTTTGATTAAAGTTGGCGGTATTATTATTATTATTTTTTTTTTTCCTTTCGCTGATTTTTTGCTCTTGAATTATTTTCCGTAAAAAAATAAATAAATAAATAATATATACGTACATATGGAATTGATTTCAGTTTATGCTTATCGAAAACCATATATTTCGTGCGAAATTAAATAGAAATATTAGATTTAACAAGCTTTATTTCTGTAATAATCGAGCAGAGATAAAATCTTACAAAAATAACTATTTAAATTATGGGTAGTTTTGCAGTCTTGGTGGCTCGTCTAATAACCAAATCTTTAAATGCTCAAATTTTGTTCTTTTT
Source organism: Salticus scenicus (assembly GCA_963930645.1). Classification (NCBI taxonomy): domain Eukaryota; kingdom Metazoa; phylum Arthropoda; class Arachnida; order Araneae; family Salticidae; genus Salticus; species Salticus scenicus. The sequence continues at coordinate 26,299,967 of OZ005648.1, forward strand.
TTTTTTTTTTTTTTTTTTTTTTTTTTAATATTTATATCTAAATTTAATCATAAAATCTTTTTTTTTTTTTTTTCTTCTTTTTTTAATATTATTTTCAAGTACCTCTGAGTGGAATAATTTGCAGACATGCGAGTTGATCATTGCTTTACCAATATTATATTTTTTAATTATTGTTATCGGTAAACATTTAAAAACCGTTCATATTAAAATTTATTCAGTTCATGGTCAGTTACAAACTTAATAAACATATACATTACGAACTCAACTTAATAACTTTATAAGCTCTAAGCAACTCAGCAAACTTCAACAATAGTTTGCATAAGTTATATTTTTATTTAAAAATAAACTTAATCTTTTATTTTAAGGTAAACAATTTCCTTGATTATCTGTTTCTTTAATTTTTTTTAATAAAAAATGAAGATAAAAGATAAAAGATCTAAAATCAATCATTTAAAACATACAATTAATTTCCATTGCATAAACTGAGAAATTTCAAAAAATGTACTAAAAAATCTTAATATAAGTGTCTTTTATATATTTCATGATAGTCGATATAAAAATTAATATTATAAAATTCTTACACTGAGAAAAAATTCTACGACTGACATCTAGAAATGAAATTGTGACTCTAGTAAAAATAGTTTCATCATAATATCACCTTCATAAATTCTAGTTTCTTTTGCTAGTTCTAAAAAAACCTTATTAGAATTCTAGAGTATTTTCTTATATTACCGTGGTTAATCTCATTTGAAAACCTCTGAAGATAGATGTGAACACAAGATGTAAATTTTAGGAACTATAATTTTTGTCTTATGATCCATTTCCAGGAAACCTAGCAAGAAGTTTTCGCAATATAAAGGATTCATGTTTAAAATATCTAAAAATCATTACGTCTCGTAGTTAAACTAAATTTTAATCACATTAAAAACTTAGACAGACAATATACACTAAAAGTATACAATTTAAAACATTAAAAACACAAAACATAAATTTAAACGTTTCGAGCCTTTTACAGGCTCCTCATCAGTAAAAAACATCAAATGTAAATGCTGAGAAGAATACTAAAATAATCATATCTAACTAGTTAAATTATCATTCAAGAATTTTCCTAGAGGGCTGGTACACAAATCAACATTTTTCACCACTTAATGAAGCATGCGCAATTCCCGATGAATACGTTGTACTCACTTAATGAAAGTCTGTTGTTCTTCTCAGCATTTACATTTGATGTTTTTTACTGATGAGGAGCCTGTAAGGCTCGAAACGTTTAAATTTATGTTTTGTGTTTTTAATGTTTTAAATTGTATATTTTTAATGTATATTGTCTATCTCAGTTTTTAATGTGATTAAAGGATTCATGTTATTTATAATATTCATAATATTGTTTTACCATCTAGAAAAGTGTAAGACTATAAACTCTCGACCATTTTGTCTATTCAGATTATTTATTCACCTTATACGCGTAACTCAGAAATCTATATCTCGAGTTTAGGGATCCAGAAAATGACTACTTATTTGTTCGAGATAAAAGGCGGTACTTCTTTTTTCTCTCAATGTAGAAACAAAGCTTCAAGTGATTAATTCTCAACTCACCTCATGCTTTCTTTTATGCAGGCTTTCAGGTAGTGCATTTCATCTATAGTTTCAATTGTTAATGGTCGGCCATTTGGTAATACTCTATCGACTTCTTCTTGTAACCTTTTTTGTGCTTCCGGATTCGCTGCCAAGTTTCGTAGAACATAAGCCGTAGTCAATGAAGTCTGTTAAAAAGAAATAAGAAATTCAGTTTGAAAGGAAGATAGCGTCTTTAAAAGTCTAAAAAAATTATTCTTTTTTTTTTTTTTTTCGAAATAGTAATAATAATAATATTAAATAACATAGAATGTTGAAAACATTTTAAGCCAAACCGACCTGAAGTTTCACTGAAAAAAATTCTGGAACTAAGAACAAGGAAATAAATTGCGGCTTTTATAAAAATAGTTCCATGCCATCCTTGTAAATTCTAGTTCCCTTTCCTAGCAAGGGATAGAGCAATAGACACCCCACCATGATACAACAATAGATACCCTTATTAAAATTCTTGAGCGTTTTCCTATATTATCAAATCTATTTCCTATATTATTTATGGTCAAATGTATTTAAAAATCACTGCAAGTAAATGCAAACATAAAAAGCGAGATTTAATAACTATAATTCTATTTTATAAATAAATTCTAGAAATCAAATCGAGAATTTCTAGCAATTGAAAGGTTACAAAATATAATCTATCTTTTCACCATCTAGAAAAGTATAGACTAGAAATTCTCAATCATTTCGTCTATTCAGTTTGTTTACCTTAAAAGCATAACTCGGAAATCTATATTTCTAGTTTATTGATTCAGAAAATATTACTTTTAGATGAAGGCGGTATTTTTTGTTTCTTAGGGGTACATACAAATGAAACACTTCCGTTTGCAAAGCCGTTTGCCGCCGTTTGCAAGCGTTCCAAGTGTATAACTACAGTCGGCAGCAAAAGTATCTGAGCACTATCAAAAATTCCTATGTAAAAAATGCACACTTAGCACTGTTTTGTTAAATAAATCCTTGTCGAATCGAGTTCTTAGACTCACTAAGAACAGGATTCGACAAGAATTTATTTAACAAAACTGCATTCAGTGTACTTTTTTTATATAGGAATTTTTGCTAGTACTCGGATACATTTCCTGCCGACTGTATTTGCAAAAGACTTGGAGAATTTACGTCATCGAAGTTGCAAGCATTCCGTTTTTATGTAAAGCCTAGTGTGGTTCAAATTACATCAAATATAATAAAAAATATCGAATATGGCAATAGTGCTACAAAAAAATTTCGAGGGCTTCAAAGTACCATACCATACATTCTTTTGAAAAGTTGACCGTGTAGATAGAATAAAAAAGTGCATGGTTGTTCGGCAGAGGAAATTAAAAGCAAAGATTTATGGTTTTAAATCTTTAGATTGTAAACGTTGCCGAAAAAAACGTTTTATTGGTAAATTCATAAAAAGTAGCAATACATCATAACATCAGCTACCAGATGCATAAAGGAATAATATCACAGTTTAAAATATTAATTGAAATTTTCCAAGTTGAAAATTTTTATGTCATTTTATATTTTACAGTTATTTTAGTAGTATAACAAAATTAAATTATTTTAAAGTAGACATAGATATAATGTATTATTAAAACAACATCAAGACATCTCCCGTTAATCTAAAATAAAATTACTTTTTAATCATAAGTATAAAAACATTATCTGGTTAATTTTTATCGATGGCATAAACATAAAATTCTTCAAATTCAGCATCTTTTTATAGGATCAATTTATACTGTTATTTACTTACTGTATCTATACCGGCTGCCATCGCATCAACCGCAACAATACTGGCATCTCTAGCTGAACAGCTTTTCAACAATAATTGCATTAAAGATTCTTCATCTGTTTCCTCTCCATTTTCAATTGCATGTAGTTGTGCCTTAACGTATTCCATTGCATTCCTATAAGGGATAAGTTTAGAAAAAGTTAATGTTTAATATTACTTAATGTTTTTAGAATAAAAACGGATTCGGTCATGACTTAATATAAAATTATATTAGAATATCGATAGAAATGTAGTTGATTAAAATATAGCATCATGAGTATGTTGAAGAACAATTTGTAAATTTACTATTGTAAAGATTTATTTTGATGACATAAATCTCTTTAAATGATTTTATTAATTATCTAAAAAAAAAATGTATTATATGTTTATGAACTCTTTTGTACACAAAGAAAAGTACAGTCGGTAACAAAAGTGTCCGAACACTAGCAAAAATTCCTATGTAAAAAATGTACACTTCATACGGTTTTGTTAAATAAATCCTTGTCGAATCCTGTTCTTAGTCAGTGTAAGAACAGGATTCGACAAGGATTTATTTAACAAAACCGTATGAAGTGTACTTTTTTTACATAGGAATTTTTGCTAGTGTTCGGACACTTTTGTTACCGACTGTAAGTCCCAAAAGAGTCGTTGAATAGAGGACGCATTACTTTATTCAATTTAAATGATATTAATTCTCAATAAAAATAAATATATGCAGAAACCTTTATTTAAACATGTTACTATGCTTAACATTCACATCCTTTGTAGCTTCATATACATATCTGCCACATATCCGTCTCATCACCGTACAGAATAGCTAAAATTTAAATAAAACTTTTTGAAAACTAATTCGTGTGGGTGTCTTAGTGAATTTGACGTCATTGGAACTTAAAAATTATTAAATATTTCATACTGATACCAATAAAAATATGTATGTGCATAAGGCAGCATAATCTACAGTGTTGGCTAAATTATTCAGGATTCTTTATTTTTTCCCAAAATCAAAATTCAAAAATAATTAATCACGCCATTTATTGACATATCTTGAAAATTCTATTTACATATAGTAGTTAAGTGCATACAGTAGTTTGTAAGAGAAAGAAAGCATATTTTGACAAGCAAAATTCGCGACACTTCATGTGCAGAAAACGGCTCACACATGAATCTCATTCAGGGTGTATGAGGCAGTGTTGTCAGTTTTAAGGACTTCTTTTATCCAATGTCCGCAACTAAATTTTAAATGCAGAAGTTGCCAAATCACGTCGAAGATTAATCATTTATTATGTATATCAAATATCACTTTACAATTAATGGTGACTATTGATTAAAAATGTTCCGAAGTCTAGCAACACTTATATGGGGTATAATGAAGACAAAAATAAATGAAATGGAAGTTCCAAATAAAGAAATTCTGATACAAAAGCTAACACGGGTGTATTCTACATAGTGCACCTGTACATGAAAGGCCCGCCGTACACTGACGAGACATGAGACAAAGTTTGAAGCAACATGCGACACGCGCATGCTCTAAATACAACTTCATCTCCTGAAAACTATTTAGAACATGCGTGTGTCGCATGTCGCTTCAAACTTTGTCTCGTGTCTCTTCAGTGTGTGGTGGGACTTACGCAGGTGCACCATGACGACGAATTCGAAATTTTCTACTAAAAAATCTTTGAAGGGATGCTAAAACGACGGCAGGCTCTCCTGAAGACCAAAAGAAGGCACACCACATATAAATTATTATTTTGTACATTTTAATTTTATTTTTTAGATTATGTACAAGATAACAACAATTAGAAATATCTAAATATGTATTTATTTATTTATTTATTTTAATGTGTCTTTTTGTGTAAAAATATGAACAGATTTAAAAATTCGCTAATAATTTGGCCAACCCTGAGTGTAAATATCCATAGTAGTATACATGGCCTAATTCAGAAAGCATTTCTATCAGTTAATTCAAGTAGAGAGCAATAGATTTGGTTGCTTTTAAATATACCTGTACAGTCGGTAACAAAAGTCTCTGAACACTAGCAAAAATTCCTATATAAAAAAAGTACACTTAATACAGTTTTGTTAAATAAATCCTTGTCGAATCCTCTTTTTAGACTGACTAAGAACAGGATTGGACAAGGATTTATTTAACAAAACTGTATTGAGTGTACTTTTTTAATATAGGAATTTTCGCTAGTGTTCGGTAACTTTTGTTACCGACTGTACAGTGTTTATATACAGTGTACGCAGTATAAGAAGTTAATAATTACAATGGAATTGTTCATTCTCGTGTCTTTCCAACATCTAGAAGAGATCGTTACCTGAATCGTTAAGCAGGCAATCAAATATATGGAAATTTCGAATAAAAAACTTAAAATGTTTTATAGTGTGCTTCAAAAACTCTTGGATCAATTTAAATTCTAAAATTCAGCATTAAAAATTACTTTTTCCAGGCCGGCTATGGATTACATCTTCTAAAGGGAACATTTTCAAATTATTTCATCCGAATGAGAAAAAATGCTGTATCTCAAATTATTTAATAACTTTTTTCCACAACAGGGTCTAAAATACCTGCTGTAATAAAATATATGAACACAATCTTCAAAAATTGTGGATTTTATATGAGGAGACCTTTTGAATATATCAGTTTTACTCACAATAAAAGTTTTGCTTACATTTGGCACATTATCTGAAAACAGGCTGTATCGGGCTTCTTCGAATTTTCCAGATGAAACAAAATTCCCACTATACAGTAATTCACATTATGTACTGATCTGGAGGTAGCAAAATACTAAATTATTCCACTGTAATGTTATTGACACAAATATAGATGATTTATTAGATCCTTCGTAGTCAAGTGGTTATGTGGATTATACCGCTGGTCATCTTCGAGAGTAGAAGAGCTAATTCAAATTTTACACTAGCCCAGTGGGTTTTCTGACAGCTCTTTTGGGTTTATAAAGCTCATCTCTGTGTCTATCCTGCCTCTATATCTCGGCAAGATCTACAAGTTAACTTCAAAACAAGCATGTATATCTGGTATATGTATGCAAGCATCAATAAAGCAACAGTACAAAAACTAAAATCTCCCTTCTGTTTAGAATTTTTTTTAATGATCACGCAAATCGGCATTCACTCCAAAGAGGAAATATAACTCTTCCAAAATAGTATATATGTCTGATAATATATCGTTTGAAGTGGAGTATATTTCATCCTAAGGAGTGATAATAATCAATTTAATCAATCAAGCTACATTTGTATATTTTAAAGACAATCGAGTAAACAGAATAAGTACAGTATTTTGATATCTAGCTTTAATCTTAAAAAGTAGTTTTTGTTGTTGCTGTTGTTTGTTTGTTTGTTTTTTTCACAGTTTTCTTCCCTATCTTGTTTGAATGCTTTACTATAATACATTGCCCTCTTGTTCCTAACAGATACAGACTTAAAGCTTATTTCAATCGTTTGGGCACACCTGTATAATATATTAACCTTTTCTCTAATTCACAATTAAAAAAAACTAAAATAAGGTTCTTACATTTATATATATATATATATATATATATATATATATATATATAAATGATTATATATATACAATGATTAATATATACAATGATTGTAGAATGATTGTAGTCTACAATGATTGAGGAATGTAACAAAACAGATAATCTAATACCGAAATTTTCCACAAGAACCAAAAATGTATGTATCCAGAAATAGTGTTACTAAAAATATGAAACAATCTACAATACCTACTTTATAATGTATATATATATACACTGATGGAAAAAAAAAATCCCAACACCAAGAAAAAATTATTGTACAGTAATGAAATTTCAGCAATACATTTGTCTATGTAACATATTCAATTGATTAAAGTTTCAAGAAGAGAAGAGCCATTTCAAATGTGAAATGTTGGTACATTAGTAATCGGTGTAACCGCCAGAATTTTGAATGCAAGCATGCAAACGTGCATGCATTGTGTCGTACAAGAGTCGGATATCAGTTTGTGGGATGGAGTTCCATGCCTGTTGCACTTGGGCGGTCAATGCAGGGACGGTTAATGCTGGTTGTGGATGACGCTGGAGTTGTCGTCCAATGATGTCCCATACGTGCTCGATTGGAGAAAGATCTGGTAATCTAGCAGGCCAAGGCAACATGTCGACACTCTGTAGAGCATTTTGGGTTACAACAGCGGTATGAGGGCGAGCGTTATCCTGTTGGAAAACACCCCCTTGAATGCTGTTCATGAATGGCAGCACAACAGGTTGTATCACTAGACTGACGTACAAATTTGCAGTCAGGGTGCGTGGGATAATCACGAGAGTGCTCCTGCTGTCATACGAAATTGCTCCCCAAACCATAACTCCAGGAGTAGGTCCTGTGTGTCTAGGCCGCAGACAGGTCGCTAGCAGGCGTTCACCTGGCCTCCTTCTAACCAACACACGGCTATCACTGCGACCAAGGCAGAACCGGCTTTCATCAGAAAACACAACAGATCTCCACTCCGTCCTCCAATGAGCTCTAGCTTGACACCACTCACGTCGCAAACGGCAGTGGTTTGGAGTCAGTGGAATGCACGCTACAGGGCGTCTGGCTCGGAGCTGTCCTTGAAGTAACCGATTTGTAACAGTTCGTTGTGTCACTGTGGTGCCAACTGCAGCTCGAATTTCAGCTGCAGATGCAGTACGATTAGCCACAGCCATACGCCGAACACGGCGGTCTTCCCTCTCAGTAGTGCCACGTGGCCGCCCGAAACACGGTCTTCTTGAGGCAGTACCTTCCCTTGACCACTGCTGCCAGCACTCATGCACAGTGGATACATTCCTGCCAAGTCTTTCTGCAATATCGCGGAAAGAAAACCCACCTTCTCGTAGCCCTACTACACGACCTCGTTCAAACTCAGTGAGCTGTTGATAATGGCTTCTTCGTCTTCTTAGAGGCATCCTTGACTAACATTAACCCACTACGTCAAATCTCAACTGTAAATAACGATCACGAACCTTACAGCGCTTATTTAAAGCAAACCTCATTTGCATGTTCATAGTGTTGCTACTAGCGCCACACTCATGCGCGTAGCTCGAAATTTGAATCGACGTCATCTTTCAGATGTATAAACACGCCTACCAAATTTCGTTTATCTAGCACAGCTCCTTCCTGGTGTTGGGATTTTTTTTTCCATCAGTGTATATATATATGCGTTTATATTATTTTTTTTTTTTTTTTTTTACCGAGTAAGTAATAATATAATTCAAAATACTTCATACTTAAAATATCATTTTTGTAGAAATTATGCAGATATATTGTTTCGTTTGATATTTCATACATGTTTCATATATTATTAAGCCTCGTTTAAACAAAACAAATGTGTCAAAATTCACAAGATTTACCATATAATAAACATACTTAAAACGCTTATTTTGCAAAACAGCATGCAAAATTGTAAAATTAAATGGGAATGAATAGATTTAGTTGTAAAGATAAAATGCAAAATTTACAAAATCCTTTTGTATTAAATTTAAAAAATATACATGCATATGGTAAATTTAACTAGTTCTTTTAAGAATACTCATTTCTAAGTGTTACGGATATCGTTTAGTAATTTTAAAAAAGATGACAATTTCTGTTGCCCAAAGGCACTTCTTAAAACCAACTCATTAAAGTTTCATGAAAATACTTTATCTCTTTAGAAGTATAAAACGCAGCCTCATTTGAATTTTTTAACAGAAGAATATGAAATACGAAATACAGCTACTTCCTTTTATATTTTGATGCCCAAGAAAAGAATTTCTGATACTATAAATGGAATGGAGAACATAGCAGACAAAAGTTTTCGCTGAACATAAAAGTTGGCCAAGAATTTAGAAATATAATACAACATTTGAATATCTTAAACGAAGAAAGCGAAATTTATTTAGAATTTAAAATTTATCAATAAGTTAAACTGCACATGTTTCTAACTAATTTATATTTCTAGAGTAAATGCAGTCTATCTGATTTCTAAATAATATTTGCTTTGACACAATAAAGGTATTTGCATATATTATATTATTTACATGAAATTCTTAAGCAAGATTAAAATGATTATATAATAAGAGAAATAAATTCCCTCCATAATTTTAAGGGGAATTTTTAGAGTATTCATTTAAATTTTTAGTGTGTGCACATTTGGCTATAATTTTTTTTATTATTAGTCACGAAATAGTTATTTAATCAATTTACTTTAAACTTTTGGATCATATTGGTAATTTTTTTTTCTACTGTTTACAGGTGAGCCACAATGGAGACTGAATAGACATCAGAATTCGGCAACGTCAGTAGTGTAATTTCTGTTCTATATCGGCTATGACTCAGCAATATTCATTCATAGAAAGCTGCTTTTAGGTTATGTAAATGACACATTGGACCACCATGAAAATTCAAATCCTCACACATCTATGTTTTTATGTACAACAGTTATTCAGGAACATAGGATGGGAAGTTCTATATCCTCTTCCCAACAGCCCTGGGTTGGCTCCGTCAGATCTTTTAGTATTTGAACTTCTGAAAGTCCACTTGCCTCATAAAACAATTGGCAATGACAAAAAGCTCATTTTTTGTGTAAAACATCGGTTTAAATGTAAGCCACCTGAATTTTGCCAAAGTGAACTTACAGCATGAAATAATTATAAGATAAAAAACTTTTTATATACCATGTTTTTAAATTTTCTGATGAATCTATATATATATAAATGAATGTTTGTCTGTATGTGCTTTATAAAATCGTAAACGGCTTGACCGATTTCGATCATTCTTTTTTTGTTTTTTTCCTTATAGGTCAGGGATGGTTTAGGAAAAAAATTTGAAAAAATCTTTAAAATTAATTAAAATATGAAAATAATAAACTTATTGACTTATATTGACTTAATATAAGCCATTTAAATTTTTAATTGTTGCCAAAAAAAGTTTACGAGATGTATTTATTTATTGTTTTCAGCATAAAATGAAATATGCTTTCACGCGAAAAGTAAGAAATTACTAAATGTTAAATTGATCGATGAGAAAATGACACTTTATAATTTTAAAATGAAATAGTAATATTACAAATCTAACATATTTCTTCTGAATTTTATATCACAGCATTTTTTTATATACCTCAACTTCATATTTTTTTTTTTTTTTTTTTTTAGTATGGCGGATGAAACACGCTTGGCATAAACGTTAATTCAGCAATATATTAAAGGTATTTTCTTATTGATAATTCTTGACAATTTTTTATAATTTTGATGCTGAAGTAGATCGGACATTTTTCGCCAAGGAAAAGATAGAAAGAAATACGCAAGCTAAGTGATGACGTCACTGGCCGTTCGTGGATGCAAGAAAAATATTTCCTATGTTAAACGCCCATTGGATTTTTTGTAAAAAATTATTAAAAATCGAGGAAAAATATTTCCCGATTTTAATCCCCGTATTTAGGTTTAGATATGTATTAGTTATCATGTCCATGCATTAGATTAAGTTATTTTTGTTGTAAAATTGACAAAATTTGAATTTTTAATTTCAAAACTCTAGAAAAAAAAATGCCAAACTTCCATATTCGATTGAAAACACAAACATTTCATTTCAAAGGATGATATTTACACAATATCCAACTAATATACTGATTAAAAGGAAAATGATAAATATTCTATCATAATTTGAAGTCGAATTTGTTTTCAAATGTCTAAATAAAGTATCTAATATAAGATACTAATATGTTGTAGCGGAATAGATTTGATATCGGTCATCCTTGGTAGAAAAATAAAATATCGCCAAATTATTTGGCGAACATAATTTAATTCCTTTCAAAAATCATGGTTATTTTAACAACTTATTTTAAGACAGTAATGAATAATATGAAACAATATTTCGTACAATGCATATTACGAAAATATACATCTGGCATGTATATTTTCGTATTACGTTTTTGATCACCAAATACAATAAGCGCCAAGAACGACAGAGTTTTGAAATTTAAAATTAAAATTTTGTGAATTTGACAGCAAAATAACTCAATCTAACACATGCACATGATAACTAATACATATATGTACCCAAATATGGGGATTAAAATCGAGAAATAATTTTCTTCGATTTTTAATCATTTTTTACAAAAAATCCAATGGGCGATTAACATAGGAAATCATTTTCTTGCATCCACGGACGGTCAGTGACGTCACACGTCGCTTGCGTATAGGAACAATAATCGCATAAATTATATTTTGGTCTAAAACGGCAACAAAAATTTAAAAGTCGCCAAGGGCATTAAGGCTGTACCATGATCAAGTTTACATATTAATTTATTTATTTTTCTATATACCAACTACTATTAACTAAGCATGAAGTATATATAACCACAAAATAATAATAATTGTCTCATGCGATAGAAGTAGCCGATCATAGCATATTGTAATATTATATTTGGCTTGAAATTGCTGTCATTCTATGGTTGATCGATTAAATCAAATAAATATAGAGAATAACTTGAAAGCAAATATTACGTACATCACGTATAATGTTGCTCATATATAACTAGGATTCAAATATAAAGGGCTACTTCAAAATTTTCGATACTGTCCGTATCGAAATTGTCATATATGATAAGCACCTAAATGGAAGCCCACGGGTAAGTCATTGTCGTAGGCAATAGGGACAGGTATCGCAGAATGCGAGGACGAACAAGGCGCTGCCGAAGGTAGTGGGAACCCAAAGCAAACTTTTGAGCGATTTCAATATTATTATTTTCTCTTTTTTTCATAAAACTATATAGAAAAGAGTTTCCTTTAAATATAGTGACCAGCGAAGCGGGCAAAGCCTGCTAGTCATTAATAAAATACGCGAGGATAAAAAATAATATATAAGCAATATTTAAGCACGCTGACTCAGTTCAGTGAACTAATAATAATAATGAAAAAAAAAGTTTAATTTTTTAAGATTCGCGTTTAGTTAAATGTATTTATTTTTAAGTCAAAAGAAAATGAACTCGTGAAATGAAAGAAATGAAATTGTACGCTACTGTGAAAGTTTCAAATGTCTAGCTAGTAAGGAAGTTAGTTAAAAATAGATTGCAAGATTTGTATTGGACAAACAAACAAACACACAAACAAACAAACAAGAATAGAAGTTAATAAAAACATGGTAAAATACTTTGAACATGATGCATCACATACAGGCTGGAGACTACATTGTGAAATGTGACTTTCTAGATGAAAGCTTAAAATACTTCTTCTGAATGTTTGATTATCTTATGACTATTAAGGAAATTGCAATAGTATAAAATTCATTGAACGTCTTTTGAATAAAATAAATTTTCACATGCAAAAAACGCTGTTTTCCAACTAATTTTGTATTGTATGTGTATTTTTGCACAAATTCTCACCGTATAATAATAATACCACATTAGGAAATAAACAAGAAACGTATTTTAAACATATTTTGGGTGAAATTTTAAGAATATAAGCAATAATAATTATGTATGTCACATCATCGTTTTAATTAATGAGATTTTAATGTAGGGGTACTTTAGTGTACAATTAGTATGTAGTGGTCGAAATAAACATCAGAATTCTTAAAAATGTAAATATTTATTTATTTTGTATCACCTTTATATTTTTTAAAGATTGGGGTAGATCCTTGTGGCTCTTAAATTAATTATAATACAAGAGAAGATCAAGAAAATAGCGACTACACGTAACGACAACTCGCGGTAAAATTCTTTTCAATACTAAACATTGGTATTATGTTTTAAATTAAAAAAAAAAAAAAAAAAAAAAAAAAAAAATGAATTCGACCGAGATCGAACTTAAAACCATCTTCTCTTAAGTCAAACACTCTGGCACTGAGCCATGCTTTGTTGCCCGCTAGTTCTGTGTTTCGTCGATTTTTATTAAACCCATTTTATGCAAATTTATTTATTTTGCTCAAATTTGAGAAAAATTATGTTTTTTTAGGGTTAATTAAACCTAAATAAACTAAATACAACAAAATTTGAAAAAAAAAAAAATTATATTCTGTATAAGAAATCTTATCCACCTTGTACGCAGGACATTGAAATAAAGAGGATGAAATTTGCACTTATATATTTTACTGTTCTCTTCAATAGTGAAAAGCGCTTTCCGAGTATAAAGTTTTGCTTTATCTGTATAATACTTTCTTATTTACATGATAGTTCTCCAGAAAGAATTTTCAACCGCAAAGAGAAGATAAACCACGCCCCTTAATGTAATGATTAAACAAAGATTCCAGATAGAGAAGGGGGATGAGGTGAGACATATAACACGCTAGCAGAAGCTTCAGTATACCATTATATATTCCAGCTGACAAAATATTCGCACCAAGCAAATTCTGATTTTTATATGCTATTTTTCAGCTGTCCGTTAAATAGGACAATGGGATAAAATGGGTTAAAGGGGATAAATTTTCTAGGGTCTTATCTTGGCCCATGGGTGAGTTGTTGCACAAAATTTGCACTTTACCCTATGTTTTCGACCACGCTATTTAATTTAAGTTTAGTTTGGTTTCAATAGGAATTTTACTGATACATACTTCCCTTGTGGGTGGATGTATGGTAGTTCCAAGTTTTGATGCAACTTAAATTCAATCGCCAGCAGTAGGAAAACTTAAAAGTGAGGTTGAACCATATTATGGTACTGCTTATAAATTTACTCCATGTAGTGGTTCAAGTTTGAACTAATTTTTTTAACAGTGTATTATAAGTATCTTATTATTCATATGTAAATAGGTAATCTTTTTTTTATAAGGTTAGAGGCTGTAGTGAAATATTTTGAAATTTTAAATTGCTTTTTTTAAGCCTTTTTTAGTAATATATTTTTTAATAAAAAGAATAATTTCATTTCAAAAAATAATAATAATAATAATAATAATAATAATAATCTAGAATTAATTTACTGATGTAATCAATCAATTCTCTAATTCATTTTTTCACAATTATCAATTATAACTTAACAGTTACAAAATCACGATTTCTATGCATCAATGAGAAAAAAATATACCGCCTTCATCTAGAATGAATAAGTGGTCATTTTCTAAATCCCTTAACCAGAAATATAGATTTAAGAGCTATGCTCATATGCTTTGCCATTAAACTGAATAGACGAAATTATCGAGAATTTCTAGTCTACGCATTTCTAGAGGGTTAAACAATATTCTGAATCTTTTGTATTGCGAGAAATTCTCGCTTGAGTTTCTAGAATTGGGCAATAAATACAGATTATAGTTGCTGAAACCCGCCTCTTGTATTCGCATTTATTTGCAGATTTTTAAATAACTTTGCCATCGAGAATATGGAAAAACGCTCTAGAATTCTAATAGAGTTTTCTAGAACTCACTTTCAAAGGGGACTAGAATTTATAAGGATGACATGGAACTATTTTTTCTAGAGCCACAATTTAGATTCTAGATGTCAATTACAGAATTTTTTTCTCAGTGAACATTTATTTACACTTTCTTAAAGTTATTTTTTTTAATTATATAATTTTTATCATAAACAAAACTTACTCAAAAAAGAAATCGTGAACCTTCTTCAATTCTTGGAATGAAGGCGAAAGTTTTGGAGAATATCGCCAGAAAGGAAGGTATGATAGTTCTACTTTACTTGTCAGCCTAAAAAAATCATTTAGTGCACGAATATATCTCTGTCCCATAGAATTTGGATCACCATTATCTTCAAGGCAGCCCATACGTTGATTGAAAAAGATATACGTGACAGCTGTAACGTTTAAAAAAGACTATATTAGTATAAAGGTTGCTTATAGTCACTTTTTAGTTAGCCTAAAATTTATAATTATTTCAGTTTAAAAACTAAAACTCCGCTGTAAAGGAAGATGCGTAAATTTTAGAGTGCACTAATACAATTTTTTATGTATCAAAAGAACTTTACTGCAAATTATTTACATTATCCTATGCAGAGCATTTTCTAAAATCAGATTGGCAACTTAACAGTAATTATTGGGTATATAGTACAGTCGGTAACAAAATTATCCAAACCCTAGCAAAAATTCCTACATAAAAAAAGTAGAGTTAATACTGTGTTGTTAAATAAATTCTTGTCGAATCATGTTCTTAGACTGAGAACATGATTCGACAAGGATTTATTTAACAAAACAGTATTAACTCTACTTTTTTTATATAGGAATTTTTGCTAGTGCACGGATACTTTTGTTACCGACTGTACAATTGTACGCCCTAAAGTCATAATTTTTGCCACAAAATAGTCTCCATTTAAAATTTTCTAAAATAATTCCTAATCTAACGTTCTTCAATGTTCTAGGCAAACTTTTTATTTATTTATTTTATTTTATTTGTTTATTTTTATTAATATTTATATTTTTATTTTTATTTTATTTTATTTTATTTTATTTTATTTTACGAAAAAATTTAACTAGCTATTTAGAAAAGAAAAATACGCAATTTTATACTAAACAAAAATCGCGAAAAAGTTAACACTTTTTTCATCTTTAATGCAAGTTTTGACATTTATTATACTGTCAGTTTTAAAATTTCCTTCGTTATTGTGTGAGATATGTTTTATTGAAAATTACCCACAAAACTACTACAATTTGTAATAATACTTTACTTTTCAATTGAATCACATATATATTTTTGGAAAAATTGACATATTCAAATATGTTCTGACAGTGTTCATTATTATTCTTTAACCAACAGAATTATTTCCTTAAAATAATAATAAGAATAAACGACTTCGAGATAAGTTTAAGATGCTGAAATCCTCTCCTTAAACAATCTTCTGTATTATTCAAATATATTTAAATAACAGCCATTTCTTCTTATATAAACACTGTATGGACAAAAGTATGCAGACATTTTCAAATTTTGACGTTTTATCGAATATCTGAAGAAGTACTCAATAGATCCTGTGGAAATTTCCAACTGTAAAGACCATGTTATACCACATATGCTTCAGCGACATTTTTACCCCAAAGGCAAAAAGGGTACAAAGTAAAAAAAAAAAAAAGAAATCTTTGAGATCGGTCTGCAAAATAAAATGCTTAAAGTATGTTGTAGCTACAGTATTCGATTATAAAGCTTTTTTTTTTAACTATCTGTATTCATTTTCATTTGAATAGTGAGCACTTTCACGAAGATATAAAGGTTTCATTAATTTTTTTAAAAAATAATTTGCCAGTTTTTCGATTATAACTTACGGGATATTCAGCCTGTGTTACATCTTTGTTATTACATTTATAACAGACATTTTGCCCTCTCCCGTAGGGCAAAATGGGGATATTTGCAGCTTTGAATATATTCATATGCAGATCATAAAACATGCGGTGTATTTCAAATTCCAATACTTCAGGATAACCGCTAGGATTCTAAAATTGAAATAAATATCACTTATTGCATTTCTTTCTATTTGTCATAGGGTTATTGACCACAATAACCTTAAGTACCCTATTTTGCCCACCCTCCCCCTATACTATAGCCACGATTCCTGAACCTAAGATTCAGTGCGATTCTAAAAGTTTGGATGAGTGCCAAAATGACCAACATGTTGGGATTTGGTAAACATACAGTCATTTGGCGTTCTCTTATCGCTTATTTTCTCAAAACTGCAAAAGGAGGCAGAGGCTTACATGGCCGCAAAAAACGTGGTTGAAGAATACATCTACATTTTGCAAAATTTTGCATCCATTGTGATGCCCAACGGATGAGATGAAGCAGTGTTTGCATTTTTAGCAATATTTTTCTTTTCTTTATCCTTTGTTTTTTAAATTTTGTTTTAGTGGTGGTATTTTAGAACTTTGTTTAATATATCTACTCGTATTGCAATTTTTATTTGGATTTGATACAGTCATTCTCATATTTTCGTTTTTTGTTTCCTTTAAAATTATTGATCGATTCTTTCAAAATATTATTAAAAATTTGGTATTTTTAATTAATTAATTATATTACTCTTTGTCACGTTTCGCGTTTAAACAGTTTTTCATATATATATATATATATATATATATATATATATATATAAGATATCAAAATACGTTTTTAATCATACAATATATAAAAAATATGAAATAAAAATAACTTATAATAAACTTACACGAAAACCAAAAATTGTAGATCTTAAACTAAAGTATAAATTAGTCCAAAAATATTTTTAAAAAAATTAATTAAACTGTCAAAAATGCCCCGTATGGCTTGAGACATACGTGCGGGGTTACAGCATGCTTTTACATGATCAAAACTCTTCTCTAAGCAGAGAGTTTAACACAAACAAGCACAATTTAGGCTAATATCAAAATAAATTAAATAAAATGGAACAAGCTAGAATTGATCAGCATTTACTCAAACTGCAGCATAAAATTTATTGAATCTTTAGCTAAATAACTAGGTAAAATCTACAGCCACTATAGACAAAGTCAATCCACTTCAAAACACAAATATATCCGGGTAATTTATTTATATATATTTAAACCATGTAGATTTTTTTTTTTTTAAGTTTTATCAATCACGGTAAATAAACACATTTGTACATTTATTTTTTCGTCAAAAAAATACTTGTTTACGCTTTTTATTGGATAAAATAACGTAACTTTAAATGTAAAATCATCTATCTATCAAAGGATTAGATAAATTCACTCATAAATAAAAAATGTATGAAGTGCACCTCAAAAAGGTTGTACCATTAAAAAAACACTGCATATATATAAGCATCATTCCAAATTTTTATTATACAAAATATCGATTTTACAGTAATAATACTTCTTTTTATCTACCATCAACTAAATTCTGATACTATTTATCTTGGAAAAATTGTATTATAGAAAAACAATGTCATGCAGAAACTTTTAAGCACTTCAATTTCACCGACTTCATAGTTATAAGTTTACCATTTCACGCATGCGCTTCAACGTATTAAAAAAAAATTGTTATTCAGTGGGAAATGACATTTTGGTTGGGCGAACGAAAATACATCATTTTTCTAAATTTCTGGAGCATAACTAAATGGTTCATAGTTTGAAATACACTTTTCCATTTCACGCTTCAAAATATAGAAATAACGGTTGAATTACAATAAATTCAATAAGGCGTAATGAAATTCTTTTCCTTATACATTAAAAAGCTTTATAGAAGGTTGGAAAAATATATTTTTTTGTTTCAGTCTAAAAATATGTGTTCATTAAACGGGCAATTTTAATAGGGTACATGCTAGACTGAAAAGCTTTCTGAAAATATTCTACCGACTGGAAATTAATCTACCACAACTTTCCGTTCTGTTTTTATGTAAACAAAAGGATATTTATAGATAGGCTCGTTTTTAATAATAAATAGTTTTGTTTTTGCTAAAATGCCTTATTTTCTCAATAAGTTTTTAAATCAACGATTCTTTGTTGATGCATAAAAGGCTATAAATATTTTACTAGTAGCTTTTATTTTATTTTTTGGAATGAAATAATTTAACTTTATTTACTTGTTTGTAGTAGCGTCACAACTTGAATTTAAAACGTAATATTCATAAATTTATTCAACATATAATTAACATAATTATTTTACCAAAAACTATATTGTTGAATATTTTACATCACTCAGTACAGATCTTTTAGTTAACTTAATTTATAATTAAAAAAAAAAAAAGTAAATAAATAAATAAAAAAGATGTATTGTTTCATTTTCAACAAAAAAATAATATTTCAATACTTTTTTTAGATTTCTTTTTTACTTTTCTATATTTAATTTAAAAAATATACATATACTGGTTTCCTAAAAGTTAACTTCGGGTTTTCAATGGATTTATACGTTTTTAGAGGTCTAGAACAAGATTTGACCATTTTTTGGAAATGTCTATCTGTCTGTAACAATATTTTGTTGCTACTGTGTCTCCAGAACTACTGACCAGAATTTAATACTAATTCATATGTAGTTCCACCTTCACATGAATTAATACCTACCAACTTTTGGTGAAAATCGTCCAAAAACTAGCGTTTACATCACATTTTTCTAAATTTTTAACATGACTGTATAGGACAAAATATCGTATATTTGTGTACAATGAGAATTATTTTTTACGAATTATCATGATATTAAAAAGAATTAGTTATAGTAGTTATAGATAACTAGAAATTTATATATATATATATATGTATATTTACAAAAATTGACAAAAGTTCCAATATCTATAGAAGCCAGGAAAATTTTCTACTAGCCAGAGGTGTATATATATGTATATATATATATATATAAAAGGTTTGTGATGACAACAACATACAAATTTATTATTTATTTATTTTATTATCACTGATTTTTTTTTTTATGCATTATTTTTGTGCCTCTAAAGCGCAAATGCAAATAAATTGATTCTGGTTTTAAAGTTTAGAAACAAAAAAATAGGAATCCATAATGGAGACTTCCTCACTAAGTAGAATGAGAAAGCTATGCAATATGTACTTGTAATGAAATGCAGTTATATATTAGATTTTTCAACTTGCAAACTTATCTTATCGAAGAAAACAATCGAGCCAAAAACGTGTTTGTGTAATTTATTCTTACACTTACATTTTAGTAAGGCATTTGCTGGATTTTCCGATAATTTTCTATTGTTGCAATGCAGCAGTTCTTTTGCTTTTTTTTTTTTTTTTTTTTTTTTTTTGTTAATTCTGTAGCACATATACACGCCTATCTTTGTTCATGGTGTATTTGTTTTATAAGATATTCCATTATCACTTTTGATTAAACTATAATCGAGTTAGTCGACGTAGTCCACCTTTCTACCCAAGTAGCACAGGAACGTTCTATGAACGTCTAATAACGGTTTCAATAGTTCAAACACCGTGTTTCGTGTCAAAAGAACGTTCTAAAACACGTTCAGAAATAGTATTATTTAGAACGTTCTGAAAATGTTTGATTTGTACCATCTATAAAACGTACAATTCTAGTTCTATATAGAACGTTCAAGTGTAACACCGTCATAACACGTTCTGTAACAGTGTAATTATAACGAATATGACAAAATGACTTTTTAGTACTATTGGTTGGGAAACTAGGTTAATTATGAAAATTTTTGACGTCAGTTTTTGATTTTTTTACACGTTTTGTGGCGTGAGGAATCCGGAAGTCAAAAGGTTGGTATGGTATCTGTTAATGTGTATCGGCACCCATTAGCGCGATAGTCCATGTACACGATATCTCAAGAACAAATGATTGCAGAGAGATCGGACCAGTTTTAAAATATCGCTTATGATATTGATAAGAATCCTATTGAGAGATTTGTAACATTCTAATTTAAAAACTTCGTAAGTTATTCGAAATTTATAATTTTTAGCTTGATAGAGAATAGAGCATTTTTTACATTTTCAGTTTAACGTTTTGTTAGCACGTAAGTAAAGAATGCTTTTCAAGAATCAGTAGCGGTGAGGTGAAAAAAAATTACAAAATTTTAAACTCATGGAAAAATTTTGTGAATTTTGTATTTCATGAATCAATGTATGGAATTCAACCAAACTTGTTACATAATTAGATCTTGCCCTAAATTGGAGTTTACTTAAATTTCATTTGGGATATATCGTCCGATAGATTGCGCTGCTATGTAATGAAACCCTCCATTTATGGGACGGCTATATCTCAGCTTCTATAGTGTACAAATGCATTAAACTTAATATATTGGTATATATCATCATAACTTCTGCTAATACAATTTGGATGTATACATTGTCCAACAGGTGGCGTTGCTAATTTGCAATTTAATCATTTTAACGGAAAGGCAATATTTTAATTCTTGTGATTTAACACTTAAATTTTGTGATACACTGAAGTTATAAGTGAAATTGATTTTATGTAAAGCTTTACTGGTCCATTTTGGATGCACATCGGCCAACAGTTGGCGTGGCTATGTTGCAATGTAATCTCATAACGGAAACGAAAAATCTCAACTTCTGTGATTTATAAATGTTGTAAATTTGGTACGTGAAATTAATATTACGTAAAACTCTACAGATTGCCTTTGGGTGCATATTGGACGATAGGTGGCACTGCCACGTTCCAATATTTTCCACTCACAGAAAGGCTATCTATCAGCTTCTGTAATATATATACTCACCAAACCTTCTGTGTGACATACATTTGATATACATTATTGATTCAATTTGGCTGTATAACGAGTAATAGTCAAACAGTTTTTTATTATTATTATTATTATTATTATTATTCATAGGACATTGTTTTTCCCCTAGGAATAAGTATACGGGGATGGGGGAGGGGTGGATAAAAATTTTCACTATGATTATCTTTCAAAAGAATTCGATATCACCTTTAAAACGAAAAATTGAACCATCGTTTTCTGATGATTTAAAACAAATTTACCGTTTTTTTTTTTTTTTTTTTTTTCATTTGTCATAATAATAATAATAAACCCTTAGAAAAATAAATTTTCTAAGATCTTCTACATAGCATAAAAATGATTGTCTTCTGTCATGAAAATCTTATCCATTCTCCAGACCCAGAGTTTAGATAAAAAAACTAATCACGGATGTTATTATTGAATAAGTAATCTACTGCTTGATCAGCAAACTGCACAAGGTTCGGTCTGCACTCCATCAACAGAATTGCAGAATGTGACAAAAATTTTCGCGCTTTAACTTAACGATAAGCAAGCATCTGCTATTACAGGAAGTCAAACGGTTTGGCAGTTTTCTCGCTAATTTGGCTATTTTTTTTCCTTTATTTAACTATCGCATATATTTTTCTTTCTTTTCTTTCTCTCATCCACAGATATGGATAAGAAAAATCCAAAATTTGACCCGAAAGTATTGTTTTTGGGTCAAATTTTGAAACTGATTTTTTGCAATATTTTTGCACATTTTGAGGTCCCCTGAATCCCAAAATCAGGTTTTTGTATTTGATCTGTGTGTGTGTGTGTGTGTGTGTGTGTCTGTCTTTGTGTATGCCTGTACATGTATGCCAGGTATCAGCACATTTCAAAAACAAATAATTCCAGAATGTGAAAACTTAGTATTCTACATCTGAATCATGTAAGGGGATGCTGCGCTTAGCTTTTGCTTGAGATCAAGCAAATGTTTCTTGTACAGGGACATCCAAGAAAATTCAAATACATTAGGTATGTGAGCGAAATTTTTTTGCTATTTACAGTTTGATATCTGTAGCCTGTACTAAAGAAAAAGAAGTTAACATATATTTTTTTATATGCATAAAAGTATGTTTAGTAAAATATGTGTGTAAAATATGGCATGAAAATCATTCTCCATTCATCTACAGGGCTACCTAGGAATGATAATTAATACTTCAAACCTACAGAGTAAACAAAGAAATTTTTTAAGTGGAAATTTTAAAGCTTATTTTTTTCCTATAATTACACGTTTTGAGGTTCCCTGAATACTAAAATCAAATTTTTAATGGTTAATCTTTGTGTATGCCTGTTATCAGCTAATTTTGAAACAAATATTTGCAGATAATTTAAATTTTGTATTTTGAAGTTTATTTTGAGGTTCCTAAAAATGTTTGTTCAAGATTAATAAGCTTGAAAGAGTGGTGAGAAAGAAAGTTGACTGAAAAATTTGGAATGAACTTTTAAATTTAATAATAGCCAAGAGTTTTTTATAGTAGGCATTATGCAATATATTTAAACGGGGTCCCCCCCCCTCCTGCAATCTGCATTTATAGCATTCAAATGCTAGGTAAGAGTAAGAGAAAGCCGTGTGAGTGTCCCACCAAATTGTTATTAATATTTAAATAAAAACAGTCTTTTTTAAATACTGATAATGCATAATTAAATAGTAATTTTTATTTTATTTTTATCTATTTATTTTTATCTATTTATTTGGGTTGAGAAGTGAGGTGTCTGTCAAATGAAAGAAGAGATTTAATTGATGATGGTCTACATTCATGATGACGGTCGTTATTAAAAAAATTTGCGATACCTTCAAATTTCACACATTATGAAATCCAAAATTTTGCTTCAAATTATCTTAGAATGTCGAATTTTGGTTGGTGGGTATTGATTAAGTGTATGCAATAGGCACTTCGGTGGTATTTCGCGAAACTTCTAACTTACCCGCCGAAGAGGGAGAGTAAAAAGTGGGTAAGACGCTGCCGAAAGCAATGGAAACCCAGACTAATCATGTTGGGAGCGGGAGAACCATTACCAAACGCAGCAGGAACATTAACTTAAGTTTCGATTGATTTCAGCGATTTTTTATTTATTTATTTATTTATTTATTATTATTATTATTTTTTTTTTTTTTTTTTTTTTTTGTGAGATTTTGTTAATAATGACATGGAATTTTGAGAATTTATTTAAATATACTATGCAGCAAAGCGGGCAAAGCCTGCTAATGTTTATTTAAAGCATACTTAGATATGCTACATGAAACGTAATAAAATTATCAAATACTGTTCGTATGCACATAAAGCATGTTTCCTATAAAATATTTTATTGTTAGCTTATGATTCATAAGGCCATATAGAAATATTTAGATATATTAAAGGATAATAAGCGAAAATTGATCGAAGTGTGTTTTAAATTTTGTTAAACGCTTTCAACTTTCCAACAAGTTAAAAGTATGCTTAAAATTTAAGTTTGTCAACACCATTGTCTGTCTATCCGTTCTCTAATTTCAAAAATATATTTTATAATTCCTCAGTTACATCGTAACCGTGCGCATTTTTTATTGAAAGTATGGGTATACCGTAAGTGGTTTGATATGGGGACTCACTAAAATTTTAGACGTACAAAAGTGTATGTTTAGGTGTAGGGTGTAGGTGTTTTATAAACTAAGTGGTCCGCTTGATTTTTGTCTTTTGTTTATTACTAAATTTAGTAAAAATGTAGCAATTTCTGTAATATTTCAATAAAAATATAAATATCTTGCGCATTAGTAAAACAGAAACAAAACAAAACTAGTTATACTGTGACGGCTATAAAAGTTCCTTTTATTCCATTCTATATAATAGCGTCACCAACGATTAATACGCACAAAATTTCAAGAAACTTAGCTTCTCACAATTAACTTTCTATACACATAATTTCGTACAATTTTCACCAATAGGTGCTGCTGTATAGGCAACTGGAAATCCCAGACACTAACAGCAACGCCACATTGTGGATAGTTTACATCCGAATTGAATCAGCATACCTTTTAATAATATAAATATCATATACCAATTTTGGTGGATTTAAATAACAATAAATAACATACGAAATATGTATACTTTAGAAGTAAGGTTTTACCTTATCAGAAACGAAATTAAATTGTCATCTGTTGGCTTTTTGTACCCAAATAAAATCAGTACAGATTTACATGATTTCCATCACATGTACAAGCTTAGTGTATTTATAACTATAGATGATTAGATAGAGCCTGTCCAGTAGGATTGCAATATAGAAGCAATATGTTATGAAAGCCACATATTAAAATCTAATTAGCAGTAATTTAAGTCTAGCCAAATATAAAGTTTGGTTAAATGCTGTCCACTGGCTCGTGAGAAACAGAGTCCAAAATTTTCTTTCTGACACACATACATTTTCTAACAATAGTCAAATCATATTCCAAAAATCACAAACTGTGTGAATTCATCGAAAATCGAAAGTCGGAAATTTTCACGAATCCAATACTTTCTTCTTGACAGATGTAAGTAAAATAATAATAATAATAATAATCGGTAATCATACGCTTGATCAAATCTTGAGGTTGAAATAATTAAAAACAGCTAAAAAAATGTTTTATTTATTTATTTATTTATTTATTTTCTCCTATATTAACCCTTTGCCGGCCCTAATGCTCTAAACCGCTGTACATAGTATTGCCAAATTGAGGGACTCTTCTATTTAACGAACACCAATACTTTTGAGGAGTGATATTTGCTATACATAATGGACGAATAAACTTCGAAGTGATTAGACAACCGATGCAGTAGAAATTTATTGGTGGATATTGAACAAAAAAATTCTTAAATTTGACAACATTCAAAAAAGAAGAGGGAAATTCAATAGGACCGGCAAAGGATTAAATTAAAGGTTTAAAGGATAAAATTTTGACCCGTGCAGTCATCTAGAATAACGTTTGGTATAAAAATACACAGATTATTTTTAACTAATGGTTGTGAAATGATTATATATATATATATATATATATAGATATATATATATATATATATACACAATACTGATAATTATTCAAAAAAACTTTTTGTACATTCGGCAGAAAAATTACTGAAGCACACATCCACGTTTTATATATACTAGCAAACACGTGCGGCATTTTCGCACTTTATTTCTTTTCTTATTTACCTTTAAAATTTGAAACTTATAAATATTATATCAATTTCACCCCTTAATTAAAATTTTAATTTACCAGAAGCCAAATTATTATTAGATCCAAATAAATATTGTGCAATAGTGAAGCCAGAATTATTCAAAGAAAAGCTTCAAAATAAAATTCATGGTTTATGACTCAGTTTTCATACTTCCGCAGGCAGTACGGTTTCAGTAAAGGACCCCTGTGACGCCTTTTAAATTTTAATCGCCAAGTATGCAATGGCATTTTATTTATTTTGGCGTACTTTTTTGTAAAAAAAAAAAAAAAAAAAATCTTATTTTGATTATATTTTTTATGATTGCGTTTTGTAGCCAATTTATGATAATATATCATATTCTGTTTATATCTTTGAAATATTGCTAGGTTTATACTGACTCTTGCAAAGATTTTGCAGAAATAACTTTCAAAAATACATTTCTCATAAAATAATGTCCTCAAACAAATATCGTCATGTTTTCTTTATTAGATCATTGAACTGAATACGCGTGCTTAAATATTGTTCATTTTTAAATATTATTTTTTATCCTGACGTATTTTATCAATTTTACCACTATCGTATCGTTTCAAAAAAAAAATAAAAAATAAATAATTGAAATTGGTCCACGTTAGAGAAATATTATATAGATATTAATTTGTTCACTAATTTTTATTATCAATCTACTTTTTTATAAACAGCTTAAGACTAAGATTATGAATCGATAAATATTTACTCAACAAAACAGTTTAGGTGCAAATATTTTGATTTACTAGAGCTTCAATAATAATTCTGCCGACAGTATATGGAGTAGCATCATTCACACCCGCTCTTTCGTGCCGGCAAAATTTTTTAAATATTTTTTGAAATATCTCACCATTTTTAAAATGAATAATTGAATCAAGCTTCTGTAATAATTTGAAATAATTCAATTTATATATATATATATATATATATATATATAAACAAATAAATAAATAATATTTTTTTCCATTATTGGCTTTTTTCCTTTCTCTCATTTTTTTCATAAATGTAAAATGCAGAAATAACTGCTTTTAATTGAACAACGTGGATTTGTTTAAGAAAATATAAAATACAGTTTTGTAATGGCCACGACGTACTAGCTTGATTTTGTAATTATCATCCTGTTTAGTTAGATAAGCTTTCCTTGAAGTGGCATTTTATGTAATTCAATAAAACAAGCATGCAACATTTTAAATACACGACGAATTTTTATATCTTGCCTCATCATAAAAATAAACTATTTAACAAAATATTGTTAAATACAAACTCTGTAACATTTTTTTTTAATACAATTGTTGAGTTCTGTATTTTTCATTAAAGTAACTACATAAAACAAAAATAGTTTTCCCCCCCCCTAATAATTAAATAATGACTATGCCACAAAATGAAAAGGACTACTTGTGTTGTTGTATCTCAAAATAGAAAGCTGCCAAATTTGACTTGACCGCCAAATTACCAACAAGGATGGCCAGTTCCATAATTTTCAGGCGCGAAAACCAAACGATTTCATATCAATTTTCTCATGTTGATGACTTTCTGATTATCAAAGAGAGACGTAAGAGTGAATTTACTTTATATATCTTACATACATATATTTTGATACATTATTAATACTTTATTCATATTTATAATAAAAGTTTGTATATAATTATTAATCAGATGCTAAAAAGCTTGACTTATTATTTTTAAGTTTTTTTTTTTTTTTTTTTCTTTTTAGCTCGAGAAATTGAAAAATGCTGTTAAAGTAAATCTAACTACTAATTTGTTTTCTAACAGCATTTGAATATTAGTATTACCAATGAATAAATTTTACAAGCAAAACTTATATGTCATAATAGTATTATTACATCAAATATTTTTTCTGTCATAAATAAGCGGGATTTTTGTGTAAAAAATAAACATAATTTAAATTTCTCATCAAGAGAAAAAAACATATATTAATTTCTTATAAATCTAATTTTAAGGTATGTGTGCTTGTGTTATTTTGTCAGTTTTAATAAGGGTATGGTGGACGTTGAAAATCTTTCTTTGAAATTATTGTCTTAGAATTGTTTGCATTGCATATAATGGGTCGTTCAATGTAAAGTGAATTATTTCTTTCTAAATAGATTTTGAAATAACAAACTTTTTGCAAATTTATATGTAGGAAAACAATTTAAGATTTTGTAAGCATTATTTATTTTTATCGTTTAAAACAAATCAGAGTAGTAAGAATTTATAAATTATGTGAAAAATCTTAGAAATTTCATTTTTATAATTATTTAGAAGTTTTAGTTTTCTCAAAAAACAATGTAAGGCCATTTATGGGATTTTAATGCAATAACAGGTTTTTCACTTTTATAATGAAAGATGTAACTAAATGTGGTAAAATTAAGCAAAAATATTCATATTTAAAAAATGTGGAGTTTACACCTATTTCACAGCGTATGTTTCACAGTGTCTCTATATGAGTTGAAATGTATGAATATTAAATATATTAAAATTTCCTGAATACTACCAAAGTTAAAAAAATTAAAATTACAAATTTTAATCTTTTTTTAAAATTGTTTAAAATGCTTTAGTCTTAAGTTTTTACTTCGATCTTATATTATTATAGTTTATAAATATACTCTAAATGCATCTGTACATTTATTTTGTGGATTTATTTATAAATAAATAAATATATCTTTATATATATATTTCTTTTGTGCGTGTGTATGTCACTGAACTCCTCCTAAACGGCTGGACTGAGTTTAATGAAATTTTTTGTGTGTCTTCAGGTGGATTCGAGAATGGTTTAGATTTACAAATGAAAGTTGTAACTTAATTAGTTCTTTCTTAATTAATTTTTAACCAACTCTTTCAACAACTTTTCCACCTAGATGGCGTGAGTTGTCGTAAACACGATGTCAGAATTTATTTAATGTTGAAATGAATAATATTATAGTTTTAAAAAATTAAAGAACACGCTTTTATAGAAATGTGAACTAAAAAGCACGAAATATCTATCTTAGTATTAAAATTCAGGGTAAGAGAAAATTGTGTGAGTGACACACCGTAATATTTACATACATTTAAATCTTTAATTAAAATAACTTAGAATTAACAAAAACCATTTTTAAAAAATCTCCCCTAACGGGGATCGAAAGCTGGACCTTTAGATTCGTAGCGCGGCGTCTTACCTCGACGCCGCATCGTTCACGAAGGGAATGTATTTTTTTTACAATATAAATTTTTTGTTTGCTCCCAGAGAAGTTACAAACAAACATACATACATACATACATACAGGTGAAGCTAATAAAAGCGTGTTAAAAATGAATTTTTAACCGTATCTTACGAAGTGTTTAAAATATTTTTTCAAAATTAATATTTTTAGAATCGTAACCGTATCTTACGAAGTGTTTAAAATATTTTTTTCAAAGTTAATATTTTATAATCGTAAACACGATGTCAGAATTTATTTAATGTTGAAATGAAAAATGAATTTTTAACCGTAAGTGTTTAAAATATTTTTCAACGTTAATATTGTTAAAATGTTAAAATTAGTTAAAATGGTATATTCTTTTAAAAAACTCGTCAATATCCGACGGAGTTATTTTATGTTAAAATGAAAAATGAATTTTTAGGCCATTATTATTTGTGCAGATGGAAAATGTACTAAAAGTTTTCCGAAAAATTTCACGATCACAAATGTTGACGGATATCCAATATATCGTCGAAGAATTCCCGATAATGGCGGACAATCTTATCATCTATGGCGGTCATCTATGTCAACAACATAGATATTGACATTGATAACCGATGGGTGGCCCCATATTCGCCTCTGCTGAGCAAAACATTCAATGCTCATATTAATGTTCAGTTCTGCAGTTCAGTGAAGAGCATCAAATACATTTGCAAGTATGTGAATAAAGGCAGTGGTATGGCTGTATTTCGAGTTGAAAATACCAATGTGAATGCTCCTCTGGTGAATAACAACGACGAAATAACACTTTACCAAACTGGCCGGTACGTGAGCTCCAATGAAGCTGTTTGGCGTATCTTTGGTTTCCCAATTCATGAACGGGATCCAGCAGTTCTTCATTTAGCCGTCCATCTTGAAAATGGGCAGCGCGTATAGTTCACGAGCGAGACAGCGATTGATCGTGCTATAAATCCACCAAAAACTACACTCACCGAATTTTTTGAATTGTGTAATCGTGCGGATGCTTTTGGTGCTTTTGCACGGACATTACTCTATTCAGAAGTACCACGCTATTTCACATGGGCTCCAACAAAAAAATGGATGCCCCGCAAGCAAGGCACGCCGATTGATGCATGTCCCGGTTTATTCAAATCAAACACCTTGGAACGATTATTTACGGTCAATCCAAGGCAGACTGAGTGCTTTTATCTTCGACTGTTATTGGTTAATGTCATCGGCCCTTTGTCATTTCAAGATTTACGTAAAGTGAATGGACAACAGTATCCAACGTATAAAGATGCATGCCTTGCACTCGGCTTGCTGGAAGACGACAACCAGTGGGAGTGTATGCTTGCTGAAGTAGGACTGAACTGTACAGCAAAATTCGTCTACTATTCGCTATAGTGTTGACTACATGTTTCTCGGCCCGAGCAGAGACATTATGGGATAATCACAAAGATTCAATGACTAATGATATATTGCATCAACATCGTTCACGGTGCAACGATCTAACGATAGTATTCAGTGACGCTATGTACAATGAAGCATTGATTGCTATTGAAGATCTTTGCATTATCATTGCCAACTTACCACTCAGTCATTTCGGTATGCATTCAACAAATCGAAATGCATCTGATTTAATAAGCACTGAATTGAATCGTGAACTACAATACAATACTGTAGACATGGCAGTGATTGTTGCTCGCAATGTCCCACTAATGAATGAAGAACAAAGAACCATTTACGACCGCATCATGCTCGCAGTTTTGGCAGGACAAGGTGGATTCTTTTTTTTTGGGGTGCACCAGGTGGAACTGGCAAAACATTCCTTATTTCGCTAATTCTCGCCGAAATACGATCAAATAATGGCATCGCATTGGCTGTTGCATCATCTGGCATTGTGGCAACTTTATTGGATAGATGCAGAACAGCTCATTCATTATTTAAACTGCCACTAAATATTCAAAATAACCCAGACGCAGTGTGCAACATAAAAAACAATCGTCCATGGCCACAGTGCTGAAATAGTGTAAAATTCTTATCTGGGATGAATGCACTATGGAACACAAACATTCGATTGAGGCGTCGAACAGGACATTGAAAGATATAAAAAAACAACGACAAACTATTTGGCGGCACTCTGTTACTCTTTTCAGGTGATTTCAGACAAGCATTTCCCGTTATTCCGTGTTCAACATACGCTGATGAGATCAACGCGTGCTTAAAATCATCGTCATTGTGGCTAAATGTTGAAAAAGTACAACTGAAAGTAAATTTGTGCGTTCAAAAGCTTCAAGATCCATCCGCTGAAACATTCTCAAAACAATTGTTAGATATCGGCGATGGAAAAGTTACTACAGATGAAACTGGATGCATAAAATTACCGACCGATTTCTGCACAATCATTGATTCTCAAGATGCTCTTATTGACCAGATATTTCCCGATGTACACAGACGATACACAAATCATGAGCGGCTGGCAGAAAGAGCAATTTTAGCAGCAAAAAATGTGAACGTCAACGAATTGAATCTCAAGATACAACATTTGTTACCAGGAGACTTGGTGTCATACAAATCTAATGATACAGTTTGCGATGCCACCGAAGCTGTAAATTATCCAACAAAGTTTTTAAACTCATTGTATTTACCAGGCATGCCACCGCATATTTTACAACTGAAGGTTGGATCTCCAGTTATTTTGCTTCGTAATTTGAACCCACCACGGTTGTGCAACGGCACGCGATTAGTTATAAAAAAATTAATGAAAAATGTTATCGAAGCCATCATTTTAAATGACAAATTCCGAGGTGAAAATATATTACTACTGCGAATTCCTATTATACCCACAGATGTGCCAATTCAATTTTAACGCCCTCAATTTCCAATTAGATTGGCATTTGCAATGACTATCAATAAGTCTCAGGGCCAAACGATGTCTGTCTGTGGCTTAGATTTGAGCACATCATGTTTTTCACACGGACAATTATACGTGGCTCTCGAGTGGGCAAACCATCCAGTTTGTTTGTATTGGCGAAAGATGGGATAACAAAAAATATTGTACACTCTGTTGCACTAAGGGAATGATATTGTTTTTTAGTAATATTGTTATAAGTAGCGATATGTATATAATTTTAAAGAATCAATTTTAATAAATTAAAAAAATAAATGATTGGTGTTTTGTTATTTTTATATTCTTTCACCGTTCACAGCGCTCCATACATCTTCCACTTATATACCACATCCTAACACACTTACAATAAGTTAGTTATTTTTTTCTAGCAAAATATTCTCTAGAAATAATTTATATGACAAAACAACGTTTGTCGGGTCAGCTAGTATATATATATATATATGTATATATATAATGTTTGAATTAGAAAAAAAATAATTGCATGAAAATTCCACAGTTAAAAATATTACAAAAATAAAAATTAACTCATCAATCGATCCACAAAGTAAAGCACAAATGTATTCAGATTATACTAATAAACAATATTAGTGCAAAATCAAGGAGAATTTTCAAAAATTAAATAACGTAGATAATTTTTATTTTTTTTTAAATATTATGAATTTTATTCTTTTAATTTTTATAACCGTTTATGACCATGTACGTGTGATTCTACTGGTCAGACAGAAAATTATATTTCAGTTTCAATATCCATGTAATAAATGCTAAAAAAGAGATTATGTATTAGTTTTCTTAAATTCAATAGCTTCGATTTTCTCAAGAGATGTGAGTAAAAGCCTGCTTATAAAAATGCTAATTTAATTTAATGTTGTAAATGTTTACAGTCAGTTACGGTAAATATTAAGTGAACATGTTTAAAAACAGAAATTTATTAAGAAATAAAAACAGAAATTTTACAAGAAATTTTTATAACAACAGTTTCTAAAATTTTGGTTTTATGGCAGAATTTCTTGAGATTATTAATTTCTTATCCAACATTTATTTTAAATTCGTATATTTTTTAAAGTAAAAAAGTTTTATTCACATTTAGCTATTTAAAATATTGTATGAAGTTTCATGTTTTTATATTTTTGACAAAATATACATACACATATATATATAGTTTGAAATTAAGATAATTTGTGAGTTGCGTTTAACTATATAACAGTTCGTAAGATATCTTTCTTGTAAAATACTAATATATAGCAGCACTACTCCGAAATTCACTTAAAATTTACGAATGCGTTGTTGCTTTAATAATATTTCGGTGCTTTCTTTTTTCACTTGAAGAAGAGTCGGACTGATAATTTGACCTGAAACAGCTATTGCGTTTCTTTTATTTTCAATTTATAACCTATTTGTTACCTTCAAATCAAATGGTAATGAAGTAAAGGAAAAAAAAAAGTGCATTAAATTTTAAATAAAATATTATTTATAACCGTTATGTTTATGCATAATGTATAAATTTCATAGTATAACAGCTTTTTGCTTTTGTTTATTTTAAATAATTTCTTTAAAAGAGAAATCTTTATTATTATTTATTTATTTATTTATTTATTTGTAGTATTTATTGGAAACAATGGTAGTATATAGCTGAAAAGATTAAACTTATTAAAATTAAAATTTAATTAAAATTAATTTTTTTTTTATTCATTCAGTTCTTTCTAAAGGAAAATGTACTTTTTCGTTTTATTATATTCATCGAAATCAAATGGTAATATAATGGAAAGAGCAGGGGCTATAAAATACATGCTTCAAAATCTAAAGAGGTACAGTCATCTTTAACATTGTAGTTCTTAAATAATAACAGATCCACCTGTTGTTGATAAATACTCATTTTATCATGAGATATTTAGATGCATAATTTTTTTTTTTTTTTTTTTTTTTTTAAGCTTACTTACTGATTTTTTACCAAGCAACATACATTATATATAATATATATATATATATATCAGTCGAACCTCGTTTACGGGAATCTCATGGGGAATAAAAAAAATTGTTCATGTTATCAGTAGTTTATATTGTCAGTAACTCAGAAACTGACCTTTGTTTTAGCGGGGATTGTGGAAACTATTCACGTTAAGCGGTTTACGTTAATTAGATTCGACTATATATATATATTGTATCAGAGAAAAAAAAAAGTAAAAAATGTACAAATTTAAATTCTTAAAGTACAGAGTATTGTTATAAAGTTTGGAATAAAAACACAACATAAAATATGGAATACAGTTTCATATTTTTTTTCCTTTATTTTTCTCATATTCCATTTTCAGATTTAATGCATCTTTTTCAGACGTGAATTTTACTGTAATAATTTGCTTAAGTCAACTGTGATAGACAAGTTTAATGCATCTGAATGTTTGCATACATATATTTCAATTTAATCTTTAAAGCGTTTTTATTATACCTCTTTAATTAATTGATTACGAAAATATGTCTGCTACATTCAATATTTAACATTCTTCAATATATAGCTAATAAAGAAATTTCTAAAAATATTTCTTCTTGTAACCAAATATGTTTATGTTAAGTGTGTAAAAGTTATTCTCAAAAAAGTTAAAATTAACTGCCACCAGTACGTACAAACAAATATAAGAGATTTAAAAAAAAAAAAAAAAAAAAAAAAAAAAAAAAAATGGAGTTTTTCTTCTATATTATTAAAGTAAAACTTTGTAAAAAAAATTCTTGGACACGTTTTTACAGTTGGGAATTAAAATTAGGTTTGATATAATGTATTCCAAAGCCTTTGAAAGGGTTAAACGAATTTAAATAAATAAAAATATATAAGTCTGCGTAGCTTTATATTTTTCTTTCATCTGAATTATATAGAGATCTACAAAAATATAATTAAGTGAACCTGAACATTAATGTTACAAACAACACTCTTGGTTAATATAATCCTTTTTTTTTTTTTTTTTTTTTTTTTTTTTTGGGGGGGGGGGGGGTATCTGGTTGCGTAAAAACATTATGTAACATTGGGCATTATGTAAAAACACAATGCACAATATTGTTTTAATTTAATCTTTTAAAGTTTTATTTTCGTATGCATGAAAAATTTAAACTATTGTTCCGAATTTATCATTTTTGGTGTATAACGTACAAAACTCATAAATTTTAAATATGTACATAGTAGACATACGTTGTACCGTATCTAAGAACTACAATGCCGTATATTTATAAAGAGTATATTGAACTGTATGTAATTAATGAATCTGTCAATTTTATGATTAATAATCAAATAGTAATTTAGATAAAGCTAGTCTGAATACACACAAGTATAAGCACATATGTAATCCACAGAATAATTATTGTGCATCCTTATATACGTATACAGATGATGGGGGACCAAATAAGAAAAAAAGCGACACTTTCGAATTTAAACATTTTGTTGGAAATATTGAGAAACATTTGATGGATACTTTGTGGGTGTAAATAACATGTTATATCACATATGTTTAAAAAAAAAATGTCCCAAAGATAACAAAAGAACCACTAATAAAATTATATTTTTACATATTTGGCAGCATCTTGTAATTAATAATGCTTGAAATTTATTGTAGCTTTAACATATTTTTGTGACGCTCTTTTTAATTATCATTAATAATTCACCATCACATAAAATTTCTTTAACGAAATTAAAGACTTTCGAGTGTTTTTTATTTATAATAAGCACGGTTTTTAATTTAATATAAGTCATTTTTAGAAAACTTGACATAGTACATTAGACACAACATTCCTGTAACCAGAGAGTAAGAACATTAAATTTATGCAAAAAAATGAGCATTTTTACTAAAAGATATTTATCTGCGCATGCACAAGATTTAACAAAAAAAAAAAAAAATTATGTATTATTTAGTTAAATGCATAGAACTCATGCAAACATTGTGAAAAATCAAAAAGATATCGTCAACAAAATTAGTTGAAATTTAAGCACTATGAAAGACAAGCAAAAGTATAAGTATGTAATGCATATTTTTATTTTTAATAAGTCCTTGGGAATACACTGTAAGTTAATTAAATTGAAATCTTTATTAAACCACTTATCATTCGCTTCTCTTTCATACTGCTTTAAATTTAACTAATTCTATCGATGATATGTTTCTAAATTTCCCTGATATCGCTTTGGTTATTTTTTCAGAGTATTTATGTATTTGGATAATAAATTTTGTAAAATAAACTTTGTCACCATTTGTGGATGCAAAGTTAAAACTTATTTAGTAAAAATACTCATATTTCATCTTATATTAATATTTTTATATTATATTTGTATTATGTTATGTCTAATGCACTATGTCAAATTTTCTAGAAATGGCATTAAATTGATCTGAAAACCCTTTATGTTATATAAGCAAAAAATGTTTCGCAAATTTTCAATAAAGTTAAAAAAAAAAAAAAAAAAACTTTATTCTCAATGAATGAGCGTGATACTGACAAAATTATGAATACACATAAATTAAAGAAGCCACATACAAGAATAAATGCTACAGCTACAACGCATTTCAAGTGCAAATTTTTATAAATAAAATAACATCCCCCCTCCCCCGTTAAGATCCCTTCTTTTCTTTCTGGACAAAATCTTTACATAAATATATGTGGAATAACATGTTTTTTAAACC
The DNA here is from genome assembly GCA_963930645.1 of Salticus scenicus. Classification (NCBI taxonomy): domain Eukaryota; kingdom Metazoa; phylum Arthropoda; class Arachnida; order Araneae; family Salticidae; genus Salticus; species Salticus scenicus. The sequence continues at coordinate 26,336,387 of OZ005648.1, forward strand.
CATGAAGTTCTATGCACTTTATCAAGACTTCTCTAGGTATTTGACAAAAAGGCTAAATCGGAAAATTACACATTATTTTGCCACTCGTCTGTATGTCATGAAAATGGCTAAAAATTGACTTTTAAAGTTTGGAATTCAAGCATTCTCTGGAATAAAAACTATTTATATTAATGAATACAACACGATAAAAGTGTTGTGAAATATAATTATATATATATATATATATATATATATATACAAAAGAGCAATAGTTTTATTTATAAAGTATTTATACAAAAGCTATTTCTATATGTTTTCTTTCTTTAATTTTTTTTTTTATATATATACTAACCTTCTGAACCAGAAAATAATGGCGTCCAATAAGTAAAAATTATGTTTTTAGCATAATCATAGACAGAGATTGGGTGAGGACGGCTTTCTTTCCTTTTACTTATGTCTAACATAATATAAAAACGGAAAAGGGAAAACGTTATCAATTTTAAAGCACAACTCTGGTGGGTTATTTTTATTTAGATTTAGTAAAATAAAGGAAACATGAAAACAACAGGGAAAAAATGAAAACAAATAAATTATTACGTAATTGTTTTTTTATTTATTTATAAGTATTTGTTATTATTATACTATTTATTATAATTATTATTAATAAACAATAAATAATATATTTAATAAGTAAATAAATAATATACTAAGAAATGATATGTTAATTATAAATAATATACTTCCTATATTTTTTATTAAAAATAATAATAATAATTACATTTGTTTATTATTTAATATGCCATGATAGCGTAATTACATCAAATGAGTAAAAATTGCGTTGACTCATTTTAAAGAAATTTAAACATTTAATGATTACCAATTACATTGCCATGTGGAATAAGTTTAAATATCTGTAAACATCATTTTTGTAAACTGCTGCTGTAAAATGAAAATATGAATACACACATGCACTGAAATTTAAAAATATGAAGTATGTTAAATATTTTGATTTAAAAAAAATTATATTTAAGTATTTGGAAATTTTTAAAATTTCTTCCTTCTAACTAATTTTTAAATATTTGTTTCAATTTCTTATTATTATAAATTAACAATATATTCTAAACTCAATTGCATATAATTTTAGCGGTGTATTGGTGCATTAATTTTCGAAAATATTTTTTATGTTGGAATATTAAAACTTTCTATGAACTTCAGCATTCAAATATATTTTTAAACTATCCATGGACTTACAAAGTAGTACCCAGAAATATTTAGAATATACAGGGTGCAAAGTCGAGAGCAGGCCTTTATTTGCGCAACAATTGGTCTCAGACGTCCTCCAATTACAAAATGTATTTAAAAAAAAATGTAAGCATTCATTATATGACATGTTTAAATTTAAAAAATCAATTTATTAAAAAATACAAAAATTGATAATTTTTATACAGTTTTCAGGACGCTAATAGTAAAAGTTGACTTTCAACTTAAAAAATATAACACGAAAAGTTTCACTTTTGTGCGCCCAAAATTGTCTGAGATAGTTAGTTTCAAAATATAGGATTATTCCGCATTTTCTCGGGCTTTATTAAAAAGTCAATGAAAAATTCTTTAATAAAGCCCGGAAAAAAGCAAACAAATTCCAAATAGGATTTTTAAACCGATCCCTTATTGAAGGCAGAAATATGTTAGAAAATCTAAACTTTAAATATCTTGTTCCATTTTGGGAGAATATAAATGAAACTTTTTGTTAGGATGAGTGTCAATTTTTCTAAAGGGATCTACAGGGATCTATAGGGATCTGGGACTGTATAAAAATTTAGTTTTTGTAATTTTGAAAAAATAGATATTTTAAATTTAAACATGTCATACCGCAAATGCTCATATTTTTTAAAATATTTTGTAACTGAAACTATATGTTTGCGACCAATAGTTGCGGAGATAAAGACATTCTCGTGACTATCTTTGCACCCTGTATTTAAAAAAAATTAAAATATATATATATATATATATATATATATATATGCATAAATGAATTTTTCATCGTAGTTAAAACCAGGCAACCGATATAAGATCACTGAAACCACATAGAACAATGAGAAGGAAATTACAACAAATTTAAATAACCTGTGGAGACTGATTGTGATTTATTGAAACATTTATTTTTTGTTTATTGATTTTTATTTTATTTAACTTCAATCTAATCATACATTTATTCCTAGATTATTCGTTGCAATTTTAATAATTTTGCCGGTGCGTAAAAACGACATGAAACTCAAATCAAAAGATACAAACAAGCAACGAGAAAAAAAAAAAAAAAAAAAAAAAAACAGCATTTTTTTTTAAGAGAAAAAGCTCAGAACGGTGAAAAAGAAGAAGAAGAAAAAAAAAAAAAAACTCGTCAGGGGTGACCTTTTTCACCGTTGAGCACCAATGTACGATTTCGTTCGTTAGCAGCTATAATAGCAAATTGCCAGCGGACACCCAATCGTACAAGAAATTAATTGAAGTTAAAAATGAAGAATAAAGTGGAATAAACCAGGGCTCAGGTTCGGGGGAAATTTTGAATATTTTTTTAAGAGAAAATAAAAATGTAAATCAAAAATAACAATTTGCTACTTTAAAGTGCTTATACACTAACAGCGATATTTTTATATTACACTGTATGTTTATTCTCTTAAAGATTTATTACATAGAACAAATGACTTTTTATACCAAAGTAGATTTTTGCATCATTGAGGGAAGTTTATACTGTGTTTGGGGGAAATTTCCGAGGTCTGAACATTTTCTGCACCCCTGGAATAAACTATTAATTCAAGAAATCAGAGAATCAAACAGGAAACAACTATAAAAAACAAACATTACTCACAGGATGATGCATTCGGAATCCCAAGGATTAAAACAAGCAAAATAATTCAAGAGTTTAGTTGTACATAGCAGATGAAGAATGATACAACACAGCAACAAGGATATGAATTACTTTTTTTTAAATTTAAATAATGTTTGAGAAATTTTAACATACTTAATTTCAACGTATATGCATGAGAAATTCCATATTCTCCGACAGTAATTCCCAAAAATTTTCATAACGTGGATGTTAACTCTATATCCCTTAAAAAATTCCTTAAATTTTTGCATTTAAAAAAAATTTCTTTTTTCCCTTAATCTGAAGATAATGACGTTATAGTATTAATTACGAAACTTTAATAAACACCGTAAAAGGCAAGAACTCGCAGCTGCTACAAAAAAAAAAAAAAAAAAAAAAAAAAAAAACGGCAACGCATTCAACACACTCAACATGCTTGTTTGCAGCTCTCGCGCTTACATTGTTCGCCTGATGAAGGGTTGTGTCTTCTTTTAACCCGAAACAATTGTTTCGAGTTCTTGCATTTTATGGTGTTTATTCAAACTTTTGTAATTAATACTATAACTTCATTATCTTCAGATCGGGGGAAAAAAAGAAATGAAAAAAAAAAAAAAAGAGGAAAAATTTAAGAAATTTTTTAAGGGATAAAGAGACGTAATGGCACTTTTTTCGGAAAACTGTCATAGAATATAGAATTTTTGATGCATATACGTTAAAATTAAAAGAATAGTAAGTATGTTAAAATTTCTCAAACATTATTTGAATTTAAAAAAAAAAAAAAAAAAAAAAGTAATTTATATTTCTGTTCATGTGTTGCATCATTATTCGTCATCAGCTATGAACTTTTTAATAAAAAAGCACCACAAAACTGACGTTGTAAAAATTATTACTTACAGACTTTGAATAAACACCATAAAATGCAATAAACTCGCAACAATTGTTTCGGGTCAAAAAAACACACGACCCTTCATCAGGCGAATAAAGTAAGCACGAGTGCTGCAGTCAAAGCGGCATTGACTGCAGCACTCGTGCTTACTTTATTCGCCTGATGAAGGGTCTTGTGTTTTTTTGACCCGAAACAATTGTTGCGAGTTTATTGCATTTTATGGTGTTTATTCAAAGTCTGTAAGTAATAATATGTACTTTTTACTTTTAAACGCCCGTACTGTGGTGTTTTTTTTTTATAATGACGTCACAGTTTTTTTTTTTTTTCTACACTATTTTAGAACGTTTACAGTACGTTTTCTAGAACGTTCTGAAAATGTGTATAACGTTTTGAAAACGTTCTAAAAACGTTTAGAACGTTCTGAGACCGTATACGTAGAACGTTCTCAGAACGTTTCTATAACACCGATGGTGATAGTTACACGTTCATTGAACGTTCTCTGAACCGTACTATTGTACGGCTTCAAGATGGACAAATAGACGTCTATAACACGTTCAAAGTGAACGTTCTTAGAACGTGTTTGTAGAACAATTTTTGAACGTTCAGAGAACGTTTCGGTGCTGCTTGGGTAACTGGTTTTGTTGTTGTTCATTGTTTAGCACATATACACGCCTATCTTTGTCCATAGTGTCTTTGTTCTATAAGATGTTCCATTATCACTTTTGATCAAACTATAATCGTATTACTAGACATTGTCCACCATTCTAACTAGTGTCTACGTTGAAACGAAGTACTTGGTTTGATTCCACGTAGCATACATAATTTGTACTACGTATGTCCTTGTAATAAGAAATACCATAAGTGATTAGAAATTATTATTATTAGAAAAAATCTGTCCTTGGGACAGAGACAAACAGAGTTAATAGCCTTGGTAAGCATGCTTCCTGTATGCAATATTTCAAAAGATCTTTACAAATATCTTCAATTTTAACCCCAACATATATTCAGGTCGTTCCAAAACCATTGCATTCATAGAATAATTCTACTATGATAACAAGTTGAGAAATAAGTTTAAATAAAGTGATAATACACACACAAACGCTTTATTTTTTGATAGACTAAACGGATATAATAAGTAGAAAACATTGAATAAACACCATAAAATGCAACAAACTCGTAAGAATTGTTTCGGGTCGAAAGAACACACGAACCTTCGTCAGGCGAACAAGTAGGCACGAGTGCTGCATTCAAAGCGGCAACGCATTTCAAATGCAGCATTCGTTCCTACTCTGTTCGCCTGACGAAGGGTCGTGTGTTCTTTCGACCGGAAACAATTGTTGCGATTTTATTGCATTTTATGGTGTTTGTTCAAAATTTTGTACTTATTACTTCATAACGCCAGTTTTGTGGTGCTTTCTTATTATTTTTGTTGCTTTTTTAGACGGATAAACTTTTATTTCTTCTACAATACAACTCGCCGCAGCGCCTAACTGGTAATTTTAATAATTGTTTCTACACAACTAATTTCTTATATATATAACTCAAATATAAAAGCTACAAATCTGTCTCTCTCTCTCTTTTTTGTTTTTTACTTTCTTCTATCTTCAATAGAAGAAAGTATTGGATTCGTAAAAATTTTCGATTTCGGGTTTTTGATGGATTTACACGTTTTGAGAGCTGTAGAACACGATTTTACCATTTTTAGAAAATGTCTGTCTGTCTGTGTGTGACAAAATTTTGTGGCAACTGTATCTCTGGAACTACTGCATAGAATTTCATACAAATTGGTATGTTGTTGCACCTTGACATAAATTAGTGCCTATCAACTTTTGGTAAATATCATCTTACAGGTTGCGTTGCCATCCCGCTTTTTCTAAATTTTTAACAGGGTGATATAGAGCAAAAATTTTCAAGATGGGTATCTTTCGAAAGGTCTCGTCAGTACCTTTAAAACGAATGGTTGAACTATAAATCTGTGATAATTTAAAACAAAGTTATTGATTTTTTTTACTTTTTACGAAAAAAAACTCAGAATTTTTTTTTCTCTCCCCTTAATTTTATCAAACTCCCACGGTTTCCGTGTTCTGACAAACTTAAATTAATTTTTGCTTTTCTCCCCTAATTTTGTCAAAGTCCTACGGTTTCCGTGTCTTGACAAACTTTAACAATTTTTCATATTTTACCCAAAATTTTGTCAAAGTCCCACTTTTTTTTTTCTCTCCCCTTAATTCTATCAAACTCCCACGGTTTCCGTGTTCTGACAAACTTAAACAAATTTTTGCATTCCCCCCCCCCCCCCCCAAATTTTGTCACTCCCACGGTTTCTGTGTTTTGACAAACTTAGAATAATTTTCACATTTTACCCAAAATTTTGTCAAAGTCCCACTTTTTTTTTTTTTTTTTTTTTTATTGTTACTGAGTGAATTTGTATAGGAAAATATAGAAGAAAGTCTCGTGGTGGCCACAACATACTAGTTAATAATAAAGCACTCTATATAGAAATATTTTTATAGTAAAATGCTATAAATTATATTTCAAGTCTAAAATACTTTTAAAATTAAGTATATTTAAACACAACAGCTAATATATATATACATATATAGTGTATTTAATACTCATTTTATAATAAAAGTAATTTATTTATATATAAATATTTATATATAATTAAAAGTAATTTATTTATATATAATATCTAAATTTATTTACATAAATTTTATTTAAGTAAATATTTATCGGAGGTGATAATTGAACTAACGTTAAACTGATAATTACATTAATGAATAACTCTTTTCAGATACAAAGATTTAGAAATTTAATGTACATACTATCCTAAATGCATTATTCACTTACATTCAAGAGCCCACTTGAATAACTCGTTCATAAAGTTTGGAACTTGATGATTAGGTTGTCTAATTTTTCTAATTCGATTAATAACTTCGTCTGAAATCACATTCATTTGCGGCAAATACGTCTTCATTATCTGAGGACGCATCATATATTTTTGAGATCGTCTGCGTAGATCAAGCCAGCCTTCCCCATTCCTGCGTGGTAAAATATTCATTTACAAGAAATTAGCCAGATTAAAACAATGTAAATTCAATTAAAACAACTTATTAACTCCTATAATCGCTTCTGTTAACTTATAAACTTATTAATCTATAATCTGAAAGTTTCTTTGAAGAAGTTACCTAATTTAATTTTGCTAATTCGAAAGTAAATTAGTATGAAAGAAAATGATATAGAGATACTATGTGTAAATTGTAAACTTTATTATTACGAAAGTGCATTAATTTTAACATTGGTTTCATCGCAAAATAAAATATGTTAATTTGATTAATAAACAAGCACTGTATTATAAATTTGTAATTCAATCTCAATTGCATCCTTTATTTCTGAAAATCTACCGATTGAAACATTGTAATTTATAATTTATTGCTAAAAAGAGATAATGTTAAAAATCCATGCGTCATAGATAATTTATAATAAAAACGCTTTAGAAACATGTCAGTTAAAATAACTACATTTAATTAAAATCATTTTTTTTTTTTTTTTTTTTTTTTTTTTTTGCACAAATTCGAAGCTTTTCGCTTTAAATATAAAGCATCTTCAGGAATTACATTAGTAGGTACCTTGTCAGCAGTTTAAATACATTGTAGTAGTTGGCAGTTACAGTTAAACAAACTTGATCTAATTACAGTCGGTAACAAAAGTATCCGAACACTAGCAAAAAATCCTATGTAAAAAAAGTAGAGTTAATGCTGCTTTGTAAAATAAATCCTTGTCGAATCATGTTCTTAGACTGACTAAGAACATGATTCGACTAGGATTTATTCAACAAAACAGCATTAACTCTACTTTTTTTTATATAGGAATTTTCGCTAGTGTTCGGATACTTTTGTTACCGACTGTACAGGTGGATAGTTTTTTAGAAGCAAAATTTATAAATGAATCCGTGACCTTTGCTCCTACGGATCCGTTTATAAATTTTGCTTCTAAAAGACTGTCTCGTCCCCCTGTAATTAGATTAAGTTTGTTTAACTGTAGCTGGCAACTACAACAATGTATTTAAACTGCTGACAAGAAACCTACTAAAAGCGAGAGGCTTCGAATTTGTACAAAAAATTTTTTATGATTTTAATTAAATGTAATTATTTTAATTGACGTGTTTCTAAAGTGTTTTTATTATAAATTATAAATTATGTAAATTAGATTACCACTAATGAGTGATGATTAATTTCATTTGTGAGGAAGCAAACATCAGACAGTTTTCTTCTGCAATTTTAAATAATAAATATTAATTTATTTTGATGAATTTTGACGTGCCAATACATATGTATATATTGCTTATAAATAATACAAAACTTTTAATTTAAGAAAAATAATTTACACTTATTAAATTAAAAATATAGTGTGAGAACATGACAAAAAACAGACATGATTTTAGGGACTCGTCTTTGTCACTGAATTGCACTAAACAGAAAACACATTTGAAGTTTAAAGGTTTCAATTTACATAAACATGACTTTCATACGATATGTAATTTTTAAAAAAGTTTTAAAATTTAAAGAAAATCAATCAATTAATTAAACATTTAATAGCGTGACAGACATCACATGCGTAAAAATTTTAAATTATCTTTTGCTTACATAATTTTAAATTTAAATTTTCTGTTTTAATTAATAATATGCAAAACAATGTTCTATATACAATGAATATATTACTTGATGCGTTCCATATCTTTTCTATCAAGAAAAAGTAAAAATATTTGAGAGAGTTGAATAATTTTTTTTTCCCTCATTCTCTTGTAATTTATCCGATGTGACTTTATTATCGTTTAATATCATTATTTATAATAAATTTTTCTTAACATACAAAAGTTTACGCATCAACATTTTAGTAAATTTGTACATAAAATAAGTCACGCACTGATTCTTTTTTTCAGAACATAAATACTCATCTTTATTTTAAAATAATAATAATAATAATTCCATTTAATTTTTATTTAGTTGCATAGACATTTATAAAATAATAAAGAAAACAATTTTAACATCAAAATTTTAGTTTTGAGAAAGACTTTTAAATCTTTGAAAAAGACTTTTTTTTTTTCTTTTTTTTTTTTTTTTTTTTTTTCAGGACTTAAATCTTAGTGAAAGTTTATAACTGAATAAAATAAAAATTACGTTATGTAATTACGTTATTGAATATTCATTTATTAACCTTTCCCTTTGAAAAAATAAACTTGAGCAATTTTCCATTTTCAGAATGAAAAACATGAAAATTTAATTACTTTAAGGATTAAAAAAATAATTGCCGCTTTTGCAGAATTAATTTATTTAATTATATTTAACTTTATTATTTTTCAATCTTCTTAAAAATAAAAGGTGGAATTTAATACTTTGAGAAAAATTATATGCTTGTATCGTAGTTTTACATCTACAAAATAAATTAAATTTATAAATTCTGCCTGTAAAATGCTACAAATAAAACAAAAATAATTCAAATAAATAAATGAATAAATCAGTTAACTAATTGAGATTTATTAGAAAGGATTATTTTCCATTAACTCAGTTCACTTTTGTTATAAAATTTCATGTTTTTCCTTACAAAATTTTATATTATTTGATTACTTTTGTGTAAATCTATTTGTTTATTTCAGAAGATAATTGAATCCTTATACACTTAACCCTCTAATTCTCAATTTTTCCCCTCCATAAAACAATAAATCTTAAATTTAGTCATAAATTTATTTCAAAGGTAATATATATAAATATATATATTTTTTTAATAGGAGTAATAACAGAGTACGAATTAATATAGCTAACAAAGCAACTGAGAGGTGCTTATTTATGTTTAATATAGCCACTGATGCATTAAAAATCATAACTTTTCAATAAATAAAAATATCAAAATTTTGGAAGAACTACATATTGTAATTAATTAAAATACAAATTATAAACATTAAAAAATTAAATAAAAAATATTTCAAACAGTTAATTTACTTAACCCTTTATATCCTAAATTGCCTTACTTTTGAAACGTTTTTATTATATTTCTTTGCTGCATGAGAAACATCTCATATTAAATTTAGCTTAAACTATAGCTTAACTATAGGGAAAGCTTAAACTATAGGGACTTTGAAGTTCCAATGAAATATTGTAGTAAATTTAGGCTATATTAAGGAATTTTTTTTATGGGACTTTAAAATCCCGGTAGGAGGCAAAGGGTTAAATAAATACGTTGTAAAAATATGCTAATTTTTCTTTACTTTTCTTTCTTTTTTTTAATTAATTGTAGTATCTGAGTAAAGATTTCTGCCAATAGATTAATCTTCAAATAATCCATGAATCCTTTTTAAAACTTTCTTATTCGAACTTCTAATTTTTTTTTTTTTTTTTTTTTTTTTCAATTAAATTTTATTGACGTTGTAAAGCAACAAATCATAAAATTTATTTGCATGTGATACTCTGATAAGTACATAAGCACGTTTAAATACGTAATCATGATATGTCGTCAGCATAACTTAAAAGCTAACACTAAAAACTGTATTTGAGTTATTAAATTTTAAGATATTTTTTATTTATTTATTTTAAATATCAGTTTTCAGGACAGTTTAAAAAATAAATAAATAAAATTTAATTAAATCAACTTAGAAGTGTATCCTGTGTTATATGTTATATAAATTATAAATTATATATATAAGTTGTAATAAGTTATAAGTTAATGTTATATAAATTATAAATTATATATATATAAGTTGTAATAAGTTATAAGTTAGTGTTAATAGTAAAATAAATTTGTTCAATATATTACTATTAACATTATTTAAAATAATCAAGACAAAATTTATAAAACAGGGGTAAAACAGGCGTTTAAAATTAATTCAAGAATTCAACTTTTTAAAAAATTTAAAAATACATTTAAAAAAAAAATTTAAAGGTTCCCCCCCTACTTTTTTCATTACACAGTATAACAATTCTTTGGGGGAACTCAGTTTAAAAATTGACAAAAACAAACTCATTTTGAGATTTTAGAATTAAAACCATCCATATATGTTAAAATATATTCTAATCAGAGCATCAGATACAGTCGTTTTAACACTTTCGCGACCACTGACGTAGATTCACGTCAAATGAAAATCTGCAATTCCGCTTGTGGGCGTTTCTTTGGAAATTTGTATGCTTTTTATTTCTTAAGAATAAACCCAATATTCATATTTGTACAATTAATATACGATGGATACAATTATTTTGATTAGAAAGAGTGTAATTATAATGTATTATTCATTTGTAACATAAATGTGAATACAGAGACTTTTCTTGTGAAATATTGTAACTTGGACGAATAGCGCTCAAAGGCGTCAAAAAGACGAAAACATGCGGTCACAAAAGTGTTATCAAACATCTATATTCTATTTTGTACTTAAAATCAAATCTTTAAATTCATTCATTTTTTTAAGATCTTCATAATCTAAAAAATACTAAGCCTTTGTCAAGTATTCTTGAAATTTCTTAAAATTTTTTTTCAATGAACATTATACCATATATAAGAGGCTTAAAGCTTCGATTTGAGTCATTTAAAAAACTTTTTTTATTCATATTCATTTTTTCTATCCTACTTCAATAACCTTTTTTAATTCAGTTGTATGATCATGCATGATTTTTTTTTTTGTTGTTGTTGTTGTTGTTCCTTTCTTTCTTCTTTTTCGCGTAAGATTGAATATTTATTTTTTTTTTTTCCTTCCGCAGAAACAAATAAAAATAAACAAAATCCTATTCTCAAATTTGTTCACAATATGTTACTAATAACATTATCCAAAATAATCAAGACAAAATTTTTTAATAAATTGGAGTAAAATAATCTTTTAAAATTAGTTGATGAATTCAATTTTTTTTTTTTTTTTTAAATATATATAATTTGTTTTTAAAAGTTTTTTTTTCTATTTTTTCCTTACAGAATTCGTATTTGCCCTTATTTTAACCGATTCTAGAATTCATTTACAAATAACTCTTTCTTTTACATATTCTGTACTACATTTATTTTGTAAAATATTCCCATATTTCGTATTTCTACTACAGTTAAGTACCGTTTAAACGTCTTTCAAGGGACTGACGTAAAAGGACGTATAATCGAAATTTTAATAATAACACTTTGATTACTGCAAATTTAAAGACACCTAAGCAAAATTTATACGAAAATACTAATGAATAAAGTTTCTTAAGTTAGTAAATGTATATTATACTTTTTTAAGACAATAATTAATTTAAAAAAAAAAAAAAGAAAGAAAGAAAGATTTATTATAAAAAGTGAAAAAAAAAAAATCATACTATTAATGCATGACTGGGTATTAAATACATATATCATATATTGGGTATTATATTACATTTCTTAAGTACTACGTGAACGCATTTTGAATATTAATTATATATATTGCAGATCTTTAATAATAATCATACAGTTTATGTCCATACAGATAGTTATTTAATAACATTAAAAATCTTTAATATTCGTCTGGTTAGCTGCTTGTTTATGAGTGTTAAAAATTCTACTGTGAATTCAATTAATTCTTTGATCAGTATTTTTCGACCTTTCCTGTGTTCCTCCATTTAAGATGCTTTCTAGGAAAAATCCGTTTTATTTAGAATGAAAACTAATGGCAGGTCGAGAAATTTCTTTTAATTTAGTAAAGTGGAAAAGACGTAGAACCGATATTAGCGGCGTATAAACGAAGAATTTTTGTGTTAAAATGAATAGGAATAAATCGGGACTTCACTAAAAGGACGTAAAAAATGTAAAAGACGTATAAACGATGCTTTACTGTACCAGGATTTGTACTACTGTTCGAAGAAAAACAGTATAATTACTATAGACATTCATTTTAATGTTAACATGGATACATAAAGTGCTTTTTCTTTGTAATGCAGTAATTTGGAGGAACGGCTAAAGGCGCGGTTTTCTGTTCAAAATTGGAAAACACGCCCTCTCGAACGTGGAATATTTGACCATTTAGCAAGTAACCGAACTTTTAAAATGAAATTTTAGCATTTAAAATAAAGTAAAATAATTTTAAAATTATATATATATTTCAAAATAAACAAAAAATTAAATTTTCCTGTAAGTCAACATTTTTTTTTTTCCCTTCAAATGTTCAGCTTTATTAACAACTTCAATCGTTTCAAATTCTTAAAAAATCCAGTTATACGTATAATTATTTATATGTATATCTATATTGCATTACAAATAATTATATATAATTTTTCTAATTTTATTTTTCTAAAATTGTTATATTTTTACACTCTCATACGAATTTAGAATTTATAACTTACATTAACGCCAATTTTTTTTTATGCTTATGTTCTGTGAATGTCATTAATTTGTAAGTAATGTTAAATGTCTTTGAAGTTAAGTGCTTAAAAATAAATAATGAAATATTTCTGATTGATTTCATTAAATTAAATTTTAATATACATTGATAACTTTTTAAAAAGCACTTTGTTTAAATTAGTTTTCCAAAATATTATAAGCAATTCAATTTATTCAAAGTAGTTTTTAAGCAATAAAATATTTTATACGCAATAAAATATTTATGAAATTTAAAACTGGAATATTAATCCAGAAACGGGTAAATCAGGTTAAAAGGTCTTCAAATTGAAATGTTTTAATTGATACATTTAGAATAAATAAATTTTAGACTTATTTTTTAATTTATCGTTAGATACAATTTTAGTGTTAAGTTACTAGTTCCATGTCGTGTGAAGTATTTTCATACGAAAAAATTAGAATTTATTTAATTACTCTCGCGTTTAAACATCTTAAATTAGGAATATCACTTTTAATTAATTCTAAAAAACTTTCAGGAGTGTTAATTTAAATAATTTTTAGAAATACTATTAAAAATTTTATGGTCTATCTAAATTGTTTAATTGCTAATTGTAAAATGTCTGAAAAACAGCTATTTTGCATTTTTTTTTTCTTTAATCTTTGATATTATTATTTTTTAATATTGAGAATAGTTGTTTTTTATTTACGTACATAGCATTTTCTCTATTAAACTAGTTTTTACTATAATTTTCTCCGATAAAATTATTTAATTCTCCTCGAGTTTTAATCTTGTATAATTCAAACAGCTAAATTTAACAATATCTTCTCTTGTAGATAAGAAAATTCGTTTTCCATAGTAAATATTTCTGATATACTAAGTTATACTTAATTTTTACAAAAATACATATGTTCAAATTATTTAATCACAAGATTTTGATGTAAATTTATTGTTTTTTAATATTTATGAGTTAACTTTGATCAATTTACATCTAACAGACTTTTGGTGGTTGAAAAAAAGAGAAGAAGAAGAAGAAAGAAAGAAAAGAAACACTGAAGAGTGGATTACATACAGTTTCACTCGCTCTCTCTCTCTCTCTCTCACACACACACACACATGCATATATGTATGTATGTATGTATGTATATATATATATATATATATATATATATATACAGAGTGGTACCCTGTATCAATGTCTTAGAAATAACTCATATTAACTTTTTCAATACCTTTTGCTTTGTAACAGGCTTCATTTCTATATACAATTGTTTGCTGATTAATTCAAGTCTTCCTTCTCGGTTTTTTATCATTGTAATGATGAATTATGATATATAATAATAATAATAATAATAATAATAATAATAATAATAATAATAATTCGTCATTTCAATGACTAAACACCAGGAAGGAAGACTTGATTATATATATATATATATATATATATATATATATATATATATAATGACACAAATTTAGCAGTAATGCATGAAACACTAATTTATATGTTAGGGATAAATTCACAAGATCGTTATTAAGAGAAATTGAAAGCGAAAAATATAAAACATGATGATAATCCTGAACATTTACTCAATAATGATACTTAATAATATCCACAGGAACGGAAAATATCGCATAATAGGCTGTATAAAAATCAAAATAGTGGATAAAAAGAGTAAAAATATGAAAACCCAAAATTAAGTTAGTTAAGTTTCTTATCAGGTACAATAAATTCAGAAAAGTAAAAAAATGCACAATATTTTGAAACAAATAGCTATTTTTACTGGGGGATCCAAAAGATAGAGAAAAAATAAAAAAATATATTAAATACATATATATATATATATATATATATTGGCTGAGCTCTATGTGGTTTTAACTGAAATGCGCAGAAAAGCATAGGCTTTTTATCTATGTACATAATAAAAAAAAATATATTTGTTACATTTTTCACCAGCAGATGGTTCTATATTCAGAGTAACTTTTCACATTTTAAATAGTTCCGCCTTCTCAAATGACGCCATATTACAAATATTGATTAATCTGGCTTTGGCGTAAGGAATATGATTTCAGATATTAGCGAATATTTAAACTAAGTATTTATTGCTTATTATTGTTGTTAATCGTTCTGTAAAGAAAATCATGATATTGTTAAGAGATAGAGCATTGTTAGTTAAGTTTTATTATGATAACTCCCAATGCAAAACGCCTGCTGGCCATTCTTATGTAAAAGTAATTTTACAATTAAAGGAAAAATTAAACTAATTCGGCAATAAAACTTTTGTTATTAAAAAAAAAAAAAAAAAAAAAAAAAAAACTCATGTTTTTCTGTGCATTTTAGTGAAAATCGCATAATGCTACGGTCAATGTTTTTTAAATAATACATTTTTATTTTATTTTTTCTGTGATTTTTGGATCATCCGGTATATATATATGTATGTGTGTGTGTGTATATAAATATATGTATATCAGTTTTACTCATTTCATCTCTCTACTCACTCACCCTGCCGCAAGTCCAACTGAGGAGTAAATATCTTGATTCCTTTCTCGGATACTCTTCATAGCCTCAAAAAATATCCGTTTAGGTATCCTTCCTGAAAGAAAATTGATTTACATCAATTTATGTGCAACAGTTTCCCCCTAAAAAAGGCCAGTTTCGGTATAAAGGAAAAGCTTAAAATAGAGGAGAATTTAAAGTTTAAAATAGTTTTAAAAGTTAAGTTAGGATAAAAACAAGAGTTAAAAATTAGTTAAAGAATAGAAGAACAGTTTAAAATAGAGGAAAATAAAGTTAAAATAGACGATAATGAAAAGTTTAAAATAGTTTAAAAAGTTAAGTTAAGAGGAAAACCAGATTTAAAAATTTGTTAAAGAATAGAGGAAAAGTTTAAAACAGAGGGAAAAAAATTATTTATTTGTGTATTTTTACTAGATGATTAATTAAACCTTAAATCATTAAAAAAAAAAAAAAACTTCAGTAATTACTGTACACTGTAAAAAAAATTGTGTAAGAATTCAAATCATTATTGAGGGTACTTATTTTTCTCAACAGGGTTGAGGAAAATAAGTTCCCTCAATAATGTTGTGTATTCTTACGCAATATTTTTTACAGTGTAGTAAACACTGTGGTCTAAGAAAAAATTCTTTTACCAAACTGCTATCAGATTGTACATTATTATACTTTATGAAAAACTTTATGATATAGTATATTATACTTTATGACTTTTGTTTTTTTACGCGTCAGGGGGAAAAAGAAAATATATTGATGTAGTTTTAAATACATCTCAAATTTTACTACAATTTTGCTGAAATTGTGCACGATATTTGTTTGAGGTTTTCATATAAGTTGCTCAATACTTTTGGCTATTAAATTAAAAAAAAAATAAAAAATGGTAAATTTTTTAAAAACTAGCGCATGCGTAGTTGAAAATTATTCAGTAAAAATACTCATATTTCGTAAGATATTGAACATTTTTGCATTCTGATTGCAGTATGCTGTGTCTAATGTAGTGTACCCAATAACTTAAAATGGCTTTGTACTGTGTCTAATACCTAATGTGTTATAATTAAAAAAGTGGATTTTTTTTATTTTCTATTAAAAAATAATAATAATAATAATAGAAAAAGAAAACGTTGAACCTCCATGAATATATGTGCTAGCCTCATAAAAATTTATACAGATAATGAGAAAAATCCTCATAATCACATGCTACAACAGCATTTACAGCATTACTTTTTACAGGGTGATACGAAACATATTCATTTTTGTTTAATTTTTTACTGATCCCCTTTTCTTCTATCAGGACACAACTTTTGTTGAAATATATATGAGATATAACATGTTCTTTACACTACCAAAGTTTCAAGATGATTCCTGAAGAACTTTTCGAGATATTTGACAAAACATCTAAACTCGAAATTGTTCAAATGCTTACTGGTAGAATAGTGTATTCTATTTCACAAAATTATTTTTTCTACTGAATTCTATATATTTTTTTCCCTCCAGAATCGCACAGTTATTTGTTTTTTATTCAAACTACATAATTTTATATCGTAATAAATAAATTAAAATCCTAAAATATGCATAAGATTAAACATAAATCTTATTTTTCTGTTGCGTTTTCTGATTGTTAATGAACATACGCATTTTTTTTTTTCTTTTTTTGTGAATAATACCAGCATAATCCTAAAAAAAAAACATTAAAAGTTTTGTCAAAGACAGAATTTAGTTCAGTACGGAGGACTATTAATTTCAATCTATAAAATTTTTATTTTTAATTTTTAATTTTTGATTTTTAATTTTTATTTTTAATTTATTTTTTGTCTCATTTTTTGACCGTAAAACTGGGTCACGTACTTTTTCAAAAGACTGAAATAAATTAAAATAAAGTGTTTCCACCTAAATTTCATACTTTAGTTAATTTAAAAAAATCTAATGGTCGTGTCGAAAAACTGTTTGCACCCCTGGATTCAGAAAAATCGCCCCCTTTCATTTGGTACCGAATTTGTAATGACAGGTGTGGTGTTTATGAGCGGCCGTCGTAAAAGAAAACATATTTTTGCTGATGGCTTTAGCTGTAAGGTAAAAATTATTAAAACTGAATTTCGATTAAAAGGTCCAGGCTCGGAATTAACTCAGAGACATATTTTGTTCTCATGCCAGTTTATTGCAGATATTCCAATGTACGTGACCATAGTCAATTAACAGAGCATAATAAGTTTTTAACGAAAACATTCTGGAGTGGGGAAACAGCACCGAGGATCATGCCGGGCCCTAGGCCCGAATCGCTCTTGAGGCTTTTACATCTTCCGTGGTCAGTAAACAGTAAGAAAAGTGTTAGCTCCTAAACTGAAGCAAAACGAATGACAATCCCTTTGGCGTTCAATTATACGCCAAGTTCAAAGTTCTATGATAGAGAATGGTTGCATTACTTTTAAGAATATTCACATTACATTTTTAAAAAGTGACGAGTAACTTATTGACCGTTGTTAGGGAATGTTGGCATGATTTCGCCAAGATTTAGACCCATGCGAAAATAACTAACTAAGCACATATTTTATTTGATCGTTGATGTAAAATTGGGCGACGAGAGGCTGCTTCGATGTAAGATTAGAAGACACCGAATTAATTATTTTCTGGTTTCACAAAGCAAAAGGATAGAAATAAGTCAAAACATTATCATTTACAGAGCGAAAAGAATTTTCAGTACGTTAAACATGTTAAGTGGATACTGGGAACAGATCAAAGATTTTTGTTTCAGCTACATTGAAAAATGGATGAAAGGGAAGATATAAAAATTAGAAAACGCATAATGTAAAATTTATTATTTATAGGATAAAATCGTTATATTTTAAGTAGTTGTTTAAGATTAAGGAATCTAATTTATAATTTAATTTATTTAGATAATTTACCTATTCCTTTAAAGAGAAAACTATAAATTTTATAATATGTGATAATCTATATCACAACAGGACTGATATTTCTAACTTATTTTGGTGTTAGACAAAACTGGTCTACAAAAAATCCAGATTGAAACTAATAGTCCTCCGTCATAAAAAGGAACTAACCTTCAGCCAAAAACATTCCATTATTATTATTATTATTATTATTATTAAGCATAAAACTTTGTTTGCATTCAATTTTTTATTTTATTTTTTTTATTACAAAATTTTAAAATCTAATTTATAAAAAAATTTATTTCTTAACGGTAGATTTCTTTATTGAGTACAAAGAATACTTTTTTCTTAATATTTAAACAAACTACCGCTCTATTCAAACAAAAAGGTAAGGGAAAAAAATTTTTCATAATTAAAAAAAAAAAAAAAAAAAAAAAAAAAAAAAAAACTTTTAAATGATTATTAATGCATTATTAATTTTTCTATAATGTATATATATATATATATATATATATATTGTGTGTGTATGTATTCACTGGTGAAATAGTCTTATGGATCAACTAATTCATCAACTTTTTATAATGATGATTTTATTCGGGCTATTGCAACATGCGTTATTACAAAATTTATATGCATTATTAGGATTACATGAAGCATATTTCTTATTCAAGTTATATGAACAATATGGCGTCCAGATTAAAGAATTTGATAATGGATTAACGTTAAAAATTATTAAATTAGTCAATGCAATGTCTGCATGTATATTTGTATTTTGTATGTAAGGATGTATTTTTTTATTCTTATAGATTGAGGAACAACGAGATAATAATTTTGTTAAAAAATTTCCTTGATAAAATTTCGGAAAAAAAATAAAAAAATCTTCGAAGCAGTATATTGTCCTCAGAAAATAAGGACATCTGATCACTTTACTGAACAGTATTTATGGCTTTCACAAGAAAATACGATAGATTGGGGATATGTTACTGTCCATAGTTCTATTGTATAAAAGCATCATAACTATATCTATAGCTAAAAAAACACAGCAGCAATTCTTAGGAGAAAAGTATTGCATAGTTTGTTTTATAGCTAACTAAGAAATATTTATAATTGCCCATTAGTAATATTAGTAAAACAAATTAACGCATACATTTTAATAAAACTTCAGCGTTAGCCGTTTTTCAGTATACCTGTTTAATAATTCATAAAATTAATACTATGCACAGTACAAATATGAGAATTTAATATTATATAGTACAGTCCGTAACAAAAGTGTCCGAACACTAGCAAAAATTCCTATGTAAAAAAGGACACTTCATACAGTTTTATTAAATAAATCATTGTCGAATCCTGTTCTTAGTCAGTCTAAGAACATGATTCGATAAGGATTTATTTAACAAAACCGTATGAAGTGTACTTTTTTTACATAGAAATTTTTGCTAGTGTTCGGACACTTTTGTTACCGACTGCACACATATTTAGGGGTACATACAAATGAAATACTTCCGGTTGCAAAGCCGTTTGCAAGCGTTCCAAATGTATGACTACAGTCGGCAGCAAAAGTATCCGACCACTAGCAAAAATTCCTATATAAAAAAAAAGCCCACTTAACACTGTTTTGTTAAATAAATCCTTGTCGAATCATGTTCTTATACTGACTAAGAACAGTATTCAACAAGGATTTATTTAACGAAACTGCATTAAGTGTACTTTTTTTACATAGGAATTTTTGCTAATGCTCGGATACTTTTGCTGCCGACTGAATTTGCAAAAAAATTGCAAAATTTACGTCATCGAAGTTGCAAGCGTTCCGTTTGTATGTAACCCTTATTAATGATATTTTCTCGAAAAAAGCAGCATATATTTCAAAATTTAGCCACACCAGCCTTTTATTTTGACTATGCGTGACAGAAAAAGACGGGCTTGACGCTTAAAGGGTTAAAAAAAAAATGTACCAAATCGTCATAAAAAGCTTTTAAGAGCTTATAGATACGATTTCCGGAGGAATATCAAACGTTGCGAAGTTTTGAGAATGATTTTCTTAGGTACTGTCGGTCAAAGGAAAGTATTATTTGGAAATGGATAGTTCTGGATAATGTTTCGACGGTAGTTTCAATGGGAGGTGCAAAGTCTAGTTTTCAGAGAAGTTTTCATGCATTGTTGGATCGGAAGATATTTTTAAATAAGTCTGTTATAACCGATATTTAAAATGACACTCCAGTTTGAAATATTTAAGCAGTGAGACATTCAAGAAAAAAGTTCAATTCCAAAAAGTTCAGTTTAAAGTTTAGTTTAAGAGAGTTTGACTAGAGCCACTTTCTAAGCGAACTGACATACAATTTCATGAGCACTTTTTTGCAAGAATGTTAATGACACTTACTTCCAGCAGATAAATATTATATTATTTATATAATTAAAGTTCACTTATCTCCAGCTACGTTAGGCACATACAGTCGGTAGCAAAAGTATCCGAGAACTAGCAAAAATTCCTATATAAAAAAGTACACTTGATACAGTTTTGTTAAATAAATCCTTTTCGAATCCTATTCTTAGTCAGTCTAAGAACATGATTCGACAAGGATTTATTTAACAAAACTGTATTAAGTGCATTTTTTACATAGGAATTTTTGCTAGTGCTCGGATACTTTTGCTGCCGACTGTACACGTTCCACACATAAGTTCAGGACATGCATTATAACTCAATATTTAGTATCTTGTGGTAGTCATATCCTCCTCCTCTTACTGAATGAATGAGCAAGAGGGTTTTACGTCGCACCTATGCTACGCTACGGGCAATTGGCGACGATCTCAATTGGTTGGTTGGTTAGTTGATTAACAGGGATTAACAGAGAGGAGGGGCCGCTCTCCACTCCAGGAGTGGTGTCGAGCGATTCTAGCTATGCTTGTCCCCTCCTCCGGAACGTTTATTTAAAAACTAAAAAAAAAAAAAAAAAAAAAAGTTGATCAGTTGTTGGTTGGGAGGGTGGTTACTTGATCGGTTAAGTTTAACGTCACACTAATATTGCGCTATGGGTAATTGGCGACGGTCTAGGACGTACCCCTAAGGATGGTCTGGAGACATGCCATCACAATTTTGTTCCTCCACGGAGGGGATGGCTCCCCCGTTTCGGTGACCCCCAGAAGTATAATTGGAAACGATTTCGAAACCACCCTTAAGGGTTATTTGGAGACATGCCATCAAAATTTTGATCCTTCACGGAGGAGATGGCTTCCTGCTTTGGTGACCCCGAGAGGTACAGTCGGCAGCAAAAGTTTCCGAGCACTAGCCAATAATTTCGATATCAAAAAGGTACGCTTAATACTGTTTTGTTAAATAAATCCTTGTCGAATCATGTTCTTAGACTGATTAAGACCATGACTCTACAAGGATTTATTTAACAAAGCAGTATTAAGTGTACTTTTTTTAGACAGGGATTATTGCTCGTGCTCGGATACTTTTGCTGCCGACTGTATAATTTGGAAACGAAGTTTAGAATAAATAGTTAAGTTTTACACTTCTTGTTCTAATATCTACATTTTCAGAGTTGCAACATATCTATACAGTAAGTACAAAATAAAGCAACCTCACAGGTTTCACTATCTTATGGGTTGCAGCTAATGTACTACGAAGTGTTGATTCAACCTACAACAAAATTTTTAACAATCTTCGGACAAACAAGACGCGATTAATATTTCAAAAAAATGTTTATAGATTTGATACCAGTATACAACTTGGACTTTTCAACACTAAAGAAGAAGAGAAAAATTAAAAGTCATTTTTGTATTGCTTTTTAATAATTCATAAAATTTAATTTAATTACGTAGTTTTGAAACATGCAAAATTGACTTTTCATCATTATTATATTGAATTTTGACAAGTAATTGGAGGTTCAATTCCTAATTTTCTTTAAAATAATTTTAGCTTGGAAAACATTATCACATTTGTAATTACATAATACTTTGATATTTCTGAAAAGTTAGCCTTTAAAACTTTTTTGTGCTTTACACAGAGTTTTATATTTATTTATTAACGTGAAAAAAGAAATACACTGTTAATAATAATAGTTCAAATTTTCACCAAAACCAATGGTACAAAATACGCATTTTTAGCTGCAAGAAATATTTTGGTACTAAATATTACCATTTCACTGGTACTTAGTACTGTAATGGCACCCCTAAAAACGGTGAAACCTTACACCAAAATATTGATTGCAGCTAAATGGAACCATTTTTCTGGTGAAATATAAGCTCTTATTTTTAACATTCTAAAAATAAAAATTATTTTAAAAGGTTTTAAATTTTACGTTTTATTAAGAAATATTGCCTATATTAAATTTCAGAATTCATAATATAAACTCCAAAAGGCGGGCAACCTAATTCATTTCTATTTCAAAATTTATTCGAGACAATATAGTTATCTTTTTCAATTTCCCCACGCATCCTTTACCTTCATTCCGGTGAATAATTTCCATATCTTGAGGGTCATAGAGATGAACTAAATTCACTCCTGGAATAATTTCTTCCCGAACAATGGGTCCGTATTTCTGATATTTTAATATTCCAGCTTCGTGCCATTTACTTGTTGAATATTCTCCTATAAATAATGAAGAGATATATAGAAAATGTATATAATGAAAAATACTTTACAACGATAGCTTTAATGAAATATTTTATAAATTTTGAATAATATTTAACTTTTAAAATATTTAAAAATCATTACGTCTAGTAGTTAAATTATATTTTAATCACATTAAAAACTGAGCCGGATAATATACATTAAAAAAATACATTTTTAAAGATTAAAAACCGTGATATCCGTTTGAAAATTGTACAGCATGCCATAGAAACTGACCATTTACCTGATTTTGACAATACTAAAATAATCATATCTAACTGTTTAAATTATCATTCAAGAATTTTCCTGGAGGGCTGGTACACAAATCAACATTTTTCACCCCTTAATGAGGCATGCGCAGTTCCTGATGAATACGTTGTACTCACTTAATGAAAGTCTGTTGTTCTTCTCAGCATTTACATTTGATGTTTTTTACTGATAAGGAGCCTGTAAAAGGCTCGAAACATTTAAATTTGTGTATCGTGTTTTTAATCTTTTAAAATGTATTTTTTTAATGTATATTATCTGTCTCAGTTTTTAATGTGATTAAAATGTAATATTTAACTTTATTAACTATTTAAATATATTTTTATTCACTAACATCTGTCTTATAAAATACAGTGTATTTATAATTAAAGTTGCATTTTTAAAACGCTCTAACTTTAGAACTACTCGTCAAAGCAATTTGATATTTTACCAGAACAGTCGAGAGGCAATGTATTTTGTTTGGCGAAAGAAAAAAAATAATTTCAAAATGTGCCTACAGATGGCGCTTTCATGGTAATGTCAGGGGAAACACCTAAATGGATTCATTAAACACAGGAATGTTGTTAGCAATAGAATAGAATAGCTGGAAATAATAGACTCGAAGGGCTTACGACGTTTACGAAAATTTAAAAAATAATGGGGGGGGGAGGCAAGAATAAGTCTTTATAGCGAAAAAACTGATAGTGACAAGAGAAAAGGCGGAGCTTTATTAAACAAACACCTTACGGGTGATTAACGACAGATTTTGAAAATATTTTTTCTTTCTTTTTCTCAACAAAATAATCTCATTATTGTTCTGGTAAAATACAGACATGAGAGTGCAGAAAATTAAAAAAAGAGGAAACACGCGTGTTCATAAAATTAATTTCAAATGAAAAATGACGCGCGCGGGGAAAACTAATACAAATATGTTCATAAAATTTATTTCAAATGAAAAATAATGCACATAAGGAAAAACCATAGAAAATATTTTAAAAGTGACAAATTAAACTAAAAGAATAATGCACATGAACACAATAAAACATTGTGTAAAAAAAAAAAAAAAAAAAAAAAAAAGCATTAGCTAGCAATCAACATTTAATCATTGATTGGTGATGGAAAATGTGAAAGGAGGAGGGGTAAAAAGTAGTTCATGAGTGAGTAATATTAAACACAATTCTACTTCTTTATGGGTTCTAGAATATCATAAAGAAAGTTTAAAATTAATATTGATATTTTTATTGTGGATGGACAAATATTCCAAAATAAAAGGTTTCCGGCAGAATGTTTGATTGGCGATGGTTAGAGATGGGGGAAAAAAGGGGGGGGGGGGGATCAGGACAAAAAAAAATTACATGAGTGAGAAATATTGAAAATAATTCTGTTCTTTTATGAGTTATAGAATCTGATAAAGTACATTTAAAATGAATACTGACATTTATAGTTTGGATGGAGAAAGATTGAGAATCTAAAGTCTTTCGTGGAGCGTTTGAACACTGATCGTTATTGGAGTTTGATTGAAAAAAAAAAGCGCGGAATTAACGAAATTTATATAAAAGCGGAAAATCGCGGATCCGCGGAAAAAACTCATGCCTGAAAATATCAAGTCATTCTGAACGTTAGTTTTAAAGTTTGAGCGCTTTGAAATTGCAACTTTATTTATAATCACTTTGTTTATGAATATTGCGGTATAGTTTACAAATAATCATACTTTAACAATTTCATAAAATAAATTTATGAATTATGTTAAACATATAAATTGAAATTAATTGAAATTAATAAACACAAAAGAGTATTTTAGTTAAATTTAAAAGTAAAAATTTTAAACTTCAAGTAACAATTTAAAATTCGTATATAACCGCTTAAACTATCAATTTAAATTTCTAAATAATCCTTTTTATTCCCTTCTGAGCATTATTTCCAAACACAATTCCTTTTCTTACAGTCCAGTCTGAAAGTACACTGAGCTTCGCAAAACATCATAAAACCTTTATTTTGTGTAACCTCGGCACTATGTAACCTAGGCACTAAATATATATAACCTAGGCACTAAATATATGTAACCTAGGCACTAAATATATGTAACATAGGTACTTATATGTAACCCAGACACTAAATAAGACTACAAGCTTTCGACCTCCAAGACCCTTGGCGGATGGCTAGAAAAGCAAAGAAAAAAAAAAAAAAAACTCGCAATTTCTTTACAGTTTTTTTTATTATTATTAATTTTTTCTTGAATAACACACTACTTTTGAGTTATACAAAAATATAACTCAAAATTTCCCTACATCATTTGAAGAGAACTAATTTTGCAATAATGTGGTGAAAATAATTTTTATAACTCTCTAAGGTTTTGATCAACAGCTTTTTAAAGATATAAAAATATTTCCAAATTTTCGTAAAAACAAACAAAAATGTAGTTTTTTGCTCAATAGCGTTTTTCCGGGGTATTGAATAATAATAATAATAATAATAATAATAATAATAATGACCGTTCTTGTAGCTCTATTAATGTGTTATCATTTTTATGTTAAAATATTCCTTTTTTAACCTACGAAAATCTTTTTTGTATTATTTATTTATTTTTATTTTTTTATTTTTGAAGTGAAAACTTCTTTAGGCGCGTTGAGCACTTTTTGGGTGAACAAAAAATCATGGAACTCGCGTCATCGTCACCGAACGCTTTGAAGTGAAAACTTCTTTAGGCGCATTGAGCCCTTTTTGGGTGAAGAAAAATCATGGAACTCGCGTCATCGTCACCGAACGCTTTCCATGAGCTATATGTATACTGTGTATATATGTACATAGATATACCTCCGTGCGTTATTAGTATACATTATATATATACAAAGAGTATATCTCTCTACATATATATCCATATATGTAGCGCACGGCGCGGCATGCCTCATATATATATATATATATATATATGTATGTATGTATAAAATGTATACTAATTCGCGTAGTATACTGGCTACTGGCATCTGTCTCTTTCTAGTTCTATATGTATGTATGTGCTTTTTCCACAGTATATACATAGTTCACAAAGTACAAGCACGTGTTTTTATACAGACTATTATATTCTTCTTTTTGCTTTCAATATAAATTTTCAAATAAATATTTAAAAAAAGAAAATTATTTTAGTCTTATTACAATATTTTTACCTAATATAAGGCTTAGTCCATTTAATTTGGGTAGCTACAAATATTGTGCCGAATCATATAATACAGATCATAAACACTTCTTTACAAACCAAAAGTAATTCGAAAATAATAATCTAATAGCTCGACGATACAATTCACAAGTTACTTAGTTTTCACTTCTATCGGCAGTCCCCAAAGACTGCTTTGCTTTTTTTTTTTTTTTTTCAAAATCTTGAACAAGAAAATGATTTAATAATCTGGTGTGTCACTCACACGTTCTCTTACCCTGAAATTTAATACTATAAATACAGATTAGAGATTTAGGGGTAAGATAACCAGTACTGTTATGCAAACCTACGTTAAAACAATTAAAATTAGGCTTCGGAGCCGCTTTATTTGACAAGTAATTCTGTGCCTTTAACCCCCCGTTTCACTACTGTACCTACATTCATATATAATTCGAATCTGTTATTAAATTCAAAAGTTCATTTGAAATTATTGAGACAACTCTCACACCAACATTCCTTGAAAGTTATCAATCTTGATCAAACTTTTCTAGCAACAAACACATTTACTTCAAAATACAACATTTGTATCTCCTGAAATTATTTGGTTTTAATTTATTCTAACAGACACAGACAAAGGTCAAACGTTAAAAACTTGGCTTCGGTATTCAGGAAGCCTCAAAACGTATAAATATACAAAAAACCAAGCGATGAATATTTAGCTTTAAAAAATACATTATTTACGATATGGCTGTGAGGAATTAATTTCAATTCCTGAGCAGCTTTCCTGGACAAGGTAAAATATTGCAGTAAAGCGCTTCCACTAACAATAAAAAAGAATGTTATGCTTAAATATTGGCAGTCCTTCTAAAAGTTATGTACAGATCACATGGAGGACATAAATATAATTCTATATTAATAACACACGGCACAACCTGAAGTACGCTTCCATCAATTTTCAAATATTGCCATACTATAATCAAGTTCTTTTGTGTAGACCTGTAAATGAACACTGAAAGATTTCTATACCATATTCTACACGAAACATGTTTTTACGTATATAAAATATGTATAATCGTTTTATTTGGTTTAGTTCAGTCTATAGACGTTAAACTCTACTTACCTTCAATTTTTCCTATAGACGTAATACATTTGAATTATCTTGGGTGTCCTTGTACACGAACCATTTTCTTGATCTCAACGAAACGTTTAGTGTAGCATCCCTATATCATACACATTTAGAATACCAAGTTTGGACTTTCTGCTATAATTTGTTTTTGAGATATGCTGATAACAGACACACACACACACACAGGTTAACCGCTAAAAACATGATTTTTGGATACAGGGGACCTCAAAACATGTAAATAAAACAAAAATTCAATTTTGAAAATTTGACCCAAAAACAATACTTTCTCTACCTTATGTGTAAGAGAAAGTAAAAATGTGGACTGCATGAAACATTAAATTAAAATTCTTTATTTCTCTTTTTAAAGATATATCACAATTACAGTGGGACATAGTATAAGAAATGTAAGTAAAGTACAACATAACCTAACGTATCACATCAGTTCATGACTAAATCTATAAACACATTTTTCCATAGAATAGCATTGATTTTGGCTGTGTTAAAGGGCATCGTACTGCCTTAAACGTTTTTTCTGCTTATTATATTTATACGTGCTTTCAGCTTTCTATGTCTTTTTTTTTCTTTTCTAAATATC
Organism: Salticus scenicus; assembly: GCA_963930645.1. Classification (NCBI taxonomy): domain Eukaryota; kingdom Metazoa; phylum Arthropoda; class Arachnida; order Araneae; family Salticidae; genus Salticus; species Salticus scenicus. The sequence continues at coordinate 26,364,558 of OZ005648.1, forward strand.
ATTTTTATAGCATAAAATGTTTTTTTTTTATATTTTCCTACTAGTTCATTTCTCACAAAGTGACAAATAGTTTGTTTCCTACTTCATGTAATATTATTTCCCGTAATCTATACACCTTTTTTCTAAATATATATGTTACAAAGCTCAAGATATTTATTTTTAAAAAAATTATATATATATATATATATAATTTCTAATCTCATTGAAAATCAAATTGTCATCAAATTGAATATTTCCTCATAACTTTAGTCATTTTGAATTCATGGTCATTTACCTCTGTGACATCTGGTTTTGAGGACATTAGTTTTATGGTGACCTAGTCTATTTCGTGATTTATTTATTTATTTATTTTATGATTACAGAAAAGTATCCTTTGCATTTTATGGTATTTGTTTATATGACTATTATCACTCAGTCAAACTGTATTTTTCATTATCTTACTGTCCATCGTTTTTATATTTATGTAACATATTTTTTATGCATACATAAAACACTTCTTAATTACCTATTAATATATTACTCATAAACTTTGTTGACTAGAAGAAATATACTGAAACATTACGATCTATAATACAGTACGAATACAATTTTAGAAGATGTCATTAGTCATAATCGATATATATATTTTTTCTTTTATTGTTAAGCATAATACTACTTATTAATAATTATATACTCCCACTTTTATTAAAAAAATAAAACATAAGAAGTATATTAAAAAAAGTATATAAATGACATTCAATACTTTTATATCTTTTATCTTTTATAAAACTATTCTTTTTTCTAAAATTACTTAAAATATGAGATTACTTAATGATTTTGACATTTTTTAAGAAACTTTTTGTTATAACTTGTCTTTCATCTCCAATTTCAATTCAGTTTTTCTTTTGCTCAATTTTTTTTTCACTAGATTCTTAATAAAATAAAAGAAGAGAACATTTTTTTTTCATATTACTCTTTCTTATTAATCATATTTTTTAAAAGTACATAAGAAGTCTTATCTAAGTTTTTGCAATACATATTTTTTTATTCACAAAACAAGAGAAGGATGTGTCTTTGCAACAGAAAGAAAAGAAAAATTTTTTTAAAGGAGCTTATAGCATTTAATATTTCTTTTTTAAATAGCGCATATTGAACGGCATAGAAAATTTTTATTTCCTAGGTATGATAAATAATACAAACATACGAGTAATATTATTTTTTGGTGTCATTCTGTTCATTAAAATTGAAGGGGGGGAAATATTATCTCTTTAAAATGATGCAAGTACATTACTTTTATTATTATTATTATTATTATTATTATTTAAAAATGTAAAACATTTTTTTTTTCTGCGAAATGAACATTTTTCCGAATGCCATTCGAATGCCGATACATAATCTGATTATTGTAATCAAACACAATAAATTTCAAATCATGCAACAATTCCTTCGGGACAAAAAAAAAAAGGGGGGGGGTGAGAGACAGAAGAAAAAATAATAATAAATAATAAATAACCTCTCCAGAATTCATTAGACGAAAAAAGTAGATGTGAGCGTAACATTAACCCTTTGCGACGCAAGGTAATTCGGATCATTTAAATTGCACTGCCACCATAATTCACGAACAAAATTAAAATAAAAGAATTTGACGACGTTTTCTACTATGTTATAAAAGTAAAATTTTGCTAAAAAATTTCCGGGATGAGTTTTTGCAGTTGAAAATTAAAATTAGGTGATGCTGTAGTGGCATCACCGACCCTGAAAGGGTTAAAACAGCAATGCATTCACGAGGGTAGATCATGCTACACTCATGCCCATATTTGTTCATCTGATGGAGGGTTGTATTATTTCCAACCCAAATCAATTGTTGCGATGAATGGAACAGTCGGTAACAGAAGTGTCCGAACACTAGCGAAAATTCCTATGTAAAAAAAGTACACTTCGTACGGTTTTATTAAATAAATCCTTGTCGAATCCTATTCTTAGTCAGTGTAAGGACATGATTCGATAAGGATTTATTTAACAAAACCGTATGAAGTGTACTTTTTTTAGACAGGAATTTTTGCTAGTGTTCGGACACTTTTGTTACCGACTGAACATAGTTTTTATTCATCATCATTCAAAATACCAGTCTTTCGATTATATTTTTCTCCTTAGAGTTTCGTAATCGAAAATAAATATGTAGAACGTTCTTCTACATGGAAATCGATGGAGAATTTGAAATGCACAAACATTTATTATACAATTGGTGTAAATTCTGACATCTGTTAACAGAGTTTGATTACCGCAATGGCAAACGCGGCAGGTGCTCCTGGATCCGCACTTCAAAGAGGGCATCAAATCATATATAGGGAATGTTATTTTTTTTAAAAATTAATTTTAAAAAATGTGTGTACTTTACTCAACATGTCAATTGAAATTTGTCAGGAATATTGGTTATGAGCTCAGGAATTTTCCATTCTCCACGTCTCACCATTCGAAAGGCGTGGTTCAATTGTAATTATATGAACCAGAAAATAAAATAAAATAAAATTGAAAATGCGATTAAATTAATGAAATATGCACATATATGTGTGTGTGTGTGCATAATTTTCCATAAAAATTAACCTTAACAGTTACCGCTACCGATTATGCCAAAGTAAATTTCATTGTTTACATTCTAAAGTGGATTGCGGATTATTGATCTGCAGATTAGAGGAGCTTACTGTATTTATAAATATTATTTATATGTAAATAAATCTATTTAAAAAACTGTTACTTTTATTTATAAAAACTATTAATTTTATTTATAAAATCTAAATTTTTACATGCCAATTAAATCAAAAGTATAAATATGACTTTTTGACAATTCTGACAGCAAGTTTTTGAGATGATGGTTTAAACCGTAAGAATAATTATCACAAGTCAAAAATCTGCCACTTTCTCTATGATAATTACAGGTTTAACTGTGTAAAAATTAGATATTTTTATATTTCGATAGAGTAATTTTGTAGAAAAAGAAGCTCCCCAAAGTGAAAATCTGCTTCGGAACTCAATCTGCGGTCGAGCTCTGCCTGTGGCGATCAAGAACTGAACATATGGCTGTCTTCTGGCAACTTGGTCCGAATTATTTTGTTTTTCTTTGAATACAAACAAACTATACTGTATGTACGACTTTTAATGGAAAGTATTCTACGATATGTCTACAATACCTGACTAACCGTTTTATAGATTTTATAGAATTCTAAATATATTTATGGAAATGAATTCGTGGACGGAAAGATGATTCGAAGTGATAAACTCTTTTAAAAATTAATGGAAAGTATCTAAAATGTATCTCGAACTATTTTTAAAGGACCAAAGAAAATTATAACAAAAAGTGAAATTGTTTTTCTCGAATTATTGCTGCAAGTATGAAAAAAAAAAAAATCGAAAAATTCCCAATTTTTTTTAAATAATTTTGATACGTTTGTATATTGAATAGAAATGACGGTAATATAAAGAGTATACGAAGGTGTAATAAATAAATAAATAAATAAAACTACCCAGTATCATAAGATTATATTTCGCTTGCTGGTAATGTCATCAACTTCAAAAAGCAGATTCAGATTGCGTTGGAATTTTATACCTGCAGTCGATATGAATATTCATAAAGAATTTTTTTTTAAATGGACCCCGTCATTCAACTGAATTACAGAAATGTTAACAGCGTAAGCCATAATTGATCTCCTTACTCAGCATATCTTCATCTGTGTGATTTTTCCTTGTGGATTATATCAAAGACAATGTTTATGCGAAGAAACTAAAGCTGCCTTTAAACTCTGGCAATTCACAAAGCTGCAAGTGCGTCTCTATTGATATTTCTTTGATGTGGTTTAGGAGAGTCAACGCTCGCTGGAGTCGTCGCTCACAAACCACCTAGTGCGATAATTGCATGAGAATTAGTCTCTTTTGTAAAAGAGCAATAAAAAGCAATGTCCTTCATTGTAACTGTGTGCAAAATTTCAAGGGTCACTTTCGGACAATGGATAATTTATGACTTTTGAAGCTCTGTATCGTTGCCAGAGTTTGAAGGAAGCTTAAAGTAGGATGCACATCTAATATCATAAATTACCCATTATCGGAAAGTGACCCTTGAGCTTTTGACATGTGGGAGACGGGATTGATTGATTGATTGATTCCACCCACGGGCCAGTGCCAAACATCGGGGTTTATAACAGTAATGTGGCCATGGGGGAAACATCTAATGATCCCGAGGGATCTCCTATCCAGCTACAGTCGGCAGCAAAAGTATCCGACACTAGCAAAAATCCCTTTATAAAACAAGTACTCTTAATACTAATTTGTTAAATAAATGCTTGTCGAGACATGCTCTTGGTCAGTCTAAGAACATTATTTGACAAGGATTTAATTAACAAAACAGTATTAAGAGTACTTTTTTTATATAGAAATTTTTTCTAGTGCTCGGATACTTTTGCTGCCGACTGTTCTCCCTCGTGGAGACAGGCTGAGGAGGCCTCAGTGAGGATCGAGCACCCAGTTTGTTGTACTTTAAATTAGTTACATATTTTTGAGTTACAAGTATTTGTTAAATTCGACTGATTTGTTAATATATTTTAAGAGAGTTCATACAGTTCATGATGCCTACAATTTCACTTAAGATGTTTTACTAATGATCTTATTGGTTAATTCTTTATTTTATCAGAGTTCAGTTTCATCAATGAGGTATGTCCATAAAGAAGTTTGTGGTTCTTTATATCATTTCCATTTTACACAATATTATTTAGTACAGTCGGTAACAAAAGTCTCCGAACACTAGCAAAAATTCCTATATAAAAAAAAGTACACTTATTAAAGTTTTGTTAAATAAATTCTTGTCGAATTCTGTTTTTAGATTGACTAAGAACAGGATTCGACAAGGATTTGTATAACAAAACTGTATGAAGTGTACTTTTTTTATATAGGAATCTTTGCTAGTGTTCGGAGACTTTTGTTACCGACTGTATCTCCGTTGTTGTGCATACCTTCTTATTCCTTAGAAGTATAATGATCTCTTTAAACACATTTGAGATATTTTGTTTGTGTTAAAATAGTTAATTCAAGACCATGAACTAAATGGATATGATAAGCCCACAGGAAAGTTAGAATTTATATTTTATGTTGGAGAATAGGGAAATTAGAGTATTGTAGTTATCTTTTAATGATGCGTGGTTTTTAAGGTCAACAAGGTTTAACAATCTATATAATATTTCTCTAACGTGGATCAGTTACAATTAATTTTTGTCGAAACGATACAATAGTTGCGTAATTAATAAAATATGCAAGGATAAAAAATAATATTTAAAAATGAACACTATTTAAGCACGCGGACTCAGTTCATTGAACTAATAAGAAAAAATGATGATATTATTTTATGGAAAAATGTATTTTTAAAAGTTGCTTCTTTAGAATCTTTGTAAGCATCATTTTAATACGAGCAATATTTTAAAGATATATATAGAATATTAATGACTAGCAGGCAACGCCCGCTTCGCTGGTCCCTATTTTTAGATGAATCGCTATAATTACTGAATTCTCAAAATTGCATTAATTTTTATCACGTGAAAAAAAAAACAGAAAAAAAAAATCTTATTAGGAAAAATGTGGCTCCGGGTTCTCACTGCCTTCGGAAAAAATTCCCAAAATGCTCTAACTCTTATTTCTATTATTTTCCCCCTTCGCCCCCCCCCTCCCGTCTATCCTAATAATTTTAAAAATTCGAAAATATCCGCAATCGATTTGTAGGTGTCGAAAACCTCTATAAACTAGTATTGAATGCTCTAACTCTATTCTATTTTTTTTGCCCCCCCCTTCCCGGCCCTCCTAATAACTTTACACTTTCCAAAATATCCCCATTCGACTTGCTGGCCTCTAAAACCTATCTGTATCAATTTTGAACGGCCTAACTGTATTTCTATTTGCTTTTGCCCACACACACCCCTTCCCGCCCCTCCAAATAATTTTACAAATTCGAAAATATCCGCAATCGATTTGTAAGTATCGAAAACCTCTATATACCAATTTTGAACGATCTAACTCTATTTTTATTTTTTTGCCCTCGCCCCTCCTAATAACTTTACACTTTCGAAAATATCCCCATTCGACTTGCAGGCCTTTAAAACCAATCTGTACCAATTTTGAACGGCCTAACAGTATTTCTATTTGTTTTTGCACATAGCCCCCCCCCCATACTGCCCCATAATGCCCCCCCCCTTTCCACCCCTTCTAATAATTTTACAAATTCGAAAATATCCGCAATCGATTTGTAAGTATCGAAAACCTCTATGTACCAATTTTGAACGATCTCACACTATTTTTATTCCCCCCTCCCTCCCCTAAAAAAAAAAAAAAAAAAAAAAAAAAAAAAAAAAATCGGAAAAAATCAAAAAATGAGTTTTTGCAAATATTTTCAAGAAGACGTTAGGCGGTTTTTTTTTTTTTACATCTTTGAGTTATTACTTTTACTCGAAAATCCGTATTTTTCTAAATTTGCCACCGAAAATCATTTATACCCCCTTCTCCCGTTAAAAATCCAAAATTCCAAAATCGCAGGAAATGATTTTTTCGTATTCAAGTCTAGTCTCCCCATCTGCAATTTCTTCACTGTGAAGTTATTTGGAGCCGAGTTATACTTATAAATGTGTTTTTGCCTTATGCGCCTCCGAAAATCATTTATACCCCCTTCCCCCCTTAAAAATCCAAAATTCCAAAATTGCAGAAAGTGATTTTTTTGTTTTCAAGTCTAGTTTCTCCCTCTGCAATTTCTTCACCGTGAAGCAATTTGGAGCCGAGTTGTGCTTATAAAGGTGGATTTTGCCTTCTGCACCTTCGAAAATCATTTTCAGCCCCTCTCCCCCCTTAAAAATCCAAAATTCCAAAATCGCAGAAAATGATTTTTTTGTACTTAAGTCTAGTCTCCCCATCTGCAATTTTTTCATCGTGAAGTAATTTGGAGCCGAGTTATACTTATAAAGGTGTTTTTGCCTCCTGCGCCTCCGAAAAGCATTTTCACCCCTTTTCGCCCTTAAAAATCCAAAAATCCAAAATCGCAGAAAACGATTTTTTTTGTATTCAAGTCTAGTCTCCCCATCTGCAATATCTTCCTCGTGAAGCAATTTGGAGCCGAGTTATGCTTATAAAGGTGTTTTTGTCTTCAGCAACTCCGAAAATAATTTTCACCCCCTTCCCTCCTTAAAAATCAAAAATTCCAAAATCGCAGAAAATGATTTTTTCGTATTCAAGCCTAGTCTCCCCATCTGCAATTTCTTCCCTGTGAAGTAATTTGGTGCCGAGTTGTACTTATAAATGTGTTTTTGCCTTATGCGCCTCCGAAAATCTCATTTTTACACCCTACCCCCTTAAAAATCCAAAATTCCAAAATCGCAGAAAATGATTTTTTTGTATTCAAGTCTAGTCTCCCCATCTGCAATTTCTTCACCGTGAAGCAATTTGGAGCCGAGATATGCTTATAAAGGTGATTTTTGCCTTCTACCCCCCCCCCCGGGGGGTAACGGGGGGTATTTCGCAAAATCCCGTCTTAGTGAGTGTCAGGGTCCTAAAATCAACCTGCTCAACAAAAATTGCGACTCTATCTCCCATAGGATCGCCACAACCGTGTTGAGTCAGTGAATCAGTGAGTTTACTCTTTTATATATATAGATTATCATAAATTGACTAAAAAACACAATCATAAAAAATATAATCAAAACAATATTTTTTTTTTTAAATATTATACCAAAACAGAATTTTTTTTATAAATATTATACCAAAATAAATAAAAAGTCATCGCCAATATGGCGGCAAAAATTTAAAAGCCATCATGGAAGTTAGTACTAAAATTGTACTTTCTATGGAAGTATGAAAACTAGGTCTTCAAATATGAATTTTATTTTGAAATTTTTTTTAGAATGATCTTGCTTTCACTATATCGTACAATATTAATTTGGTTCTGATTATAATTTGGCTTCTGATAAATTATGATTTTAATTAGGTGGTGAATTGATATATTTATGAGTTTCAAATTTTAAAGGTACAGTCGGTAACAAAAGTGTCCGAACACTAGCAAAAATTCCTATGTAAAAAAAGTACACTTCATACGATTTTGTTAAAAAAATCCTTATCGAATCATGGTCTTACACTGACTAAGAACAGGATTCGACAAGGATTTATTTAACAAAACCGTATGAAGTGTACTTTTTTTACATAGGAATTTTTGCTAGTGTTCGGACACTTTTGTTACCGTCTGTAAATAAGAAAAGAAATAAACTGCGAAAATTTCGAAAGGGTTTGCTAGTTTGAAATAAATTTTGACGTACAGTTAGTTTTCTATTAATTTTAAGATGATAATTTAGTAGTGGACATTTTTTCATTATGTAATGGTACGGAGAACCTCTTTTACCACATATGCAAAGGTCATTTGATTTTTTACTGATCTTATGTAGGAAAGTCGGAAAACATCAGTGTCCCGTAATGTAATAACCAATAATCTGATTTGCACAGATATAAGAGGTGTCCATCTTTCTAATGAATTCGTAAGTTCCTCTTCCTTTAGTAGAGGACGACTATTCTGACTGCTAATCCAACATTATTTTATCTTTCAGTATATTTTTAAGTAAGAAAGAATCGGTTGAATGAAGATGATCGGTTGTGCGCTCTACCGAGGTCGACTCCCTCGCTAGACGATCCGCTAACTCGTTCTTATAGGTGTCAACGCGCGTCCTTGTCCACTGAATTGTTACTTGTTTATAGAGATTATTTAAAAGTTTATTATAGAAGTTTAGGATTATTTCAAATTTAGTGATTGTGTGATTAAAGAAGGATATTGCTGAGTAACTGTCTGAAAGAATTAGTGCAGAATTTGGTTGGGTGCTTAGTTAACAGAACCAATCTATGGCTTCTATTATTGCTAGGAGTTCTGCCTGGAAAGCCGTATTTTGGTGATGCAGCTTAATTTGTCGTAGATAAATTAAATCTGAATTAGAAAATGAGACAAAGACACCATCCGGGGTCTTGGAGCCATCTGTATATATGGTCAGAGGGTGGGAAGGAGCGGATTATTCAATAAAAAAGTTTGTAAAATGAAAATTATTTTGAAAGTTATAATCATGTTCTTAGTTTTAATTGTGTTGAATCATGTTCTTAGACAGACTAAGATCATGACTCAACAAGGATTTATTTAACAAAGCAGTATTAAGTGTACTTTTTTAAGACGGGGATTATTGCTAGTGCTCGGATACTTTTGCTGCGGAATGTACGATCCGACTTGTGATCTACGATAGCTGCGATTGTTACAATAGTATGCCTCCCTAAATTTGCTAAAGCTTGAGAATTTTGTTTTGAATCTATATTCTGTCCTGAAATGTGGAGAAAATTTGAAGGAATAATTTATGTAGAGGTGATCACTGTTAGTTATGCTGTCGGGATCAGTATTCCAATTTATTAGATGTCACAAGAGTTAATTTCCACTTAAGGTTAGGTCTGGATTTCCGGTTTTGATATTTAAATGAAAAGTGTATGGGTTTGTGAGGAATCGTTCAAAATTGTAAGCAGCATGACGTAGTTTTGTATTAAATGACCTCTGTAGTCGACCCTTGAGTAGTGAAATGACCTCAGCTGAGCGTTAAAGTCACCGCCCCCTCCCCCCAATAAAAAGTTATCTCTGTTATTAAATCTGTCCGTCCAGAATTGTAGATCCATTTCTAGATCTTCTTTAGGGGCGGTATATTGCGAGCCTGTGGTCAATTCATGATCATCCACCGAAAGATCTAAGAATACAGAACTGTCGAGAGTTAGAGCTAAGGAGAGGAGGGGGAGTTAGCAACTGATGTCATTATTTTTATTGCTCCTTGAAGAATTTTGCAAAGGAAATACAAGCTTTCCATGCAAATTAAAACCGCGGGAGTTGGCGATAAAGGTTTTCAGGTTTAAAAAAAAAAAAAAACTCTCCTGACAGGCGTTGTAGCTAGTGGCAGCCAAAAAACCACATTAAAGGGAATTTTAATTGAACCGAGGTTGAAGCTTCAGATCTGAATCAAGCACACTTGCCGACCAAATTGAGGTCCTCGAAACAAAAATATAGCTGATATTTATACATGTGCTCCACGCGTCTGTGACGCGTTAATTAAGACATTCACCTGTGTCATGTTGTAAATAATTAAGAGTCAAACATCGAATGCCTTGCATTATAAATTCCATGTAACTCTGTACAAAGCATTTTGAATCATTAGATTATCTATAATAACTTGGTAATAATAAAAAGTTTTTTTCTTTTTTAAATACTTTTTTTTAAACATTATATATATGCGTATATTTGAATGCATTACCTATTCCTGGCAAATATCTGTATACATTTCCAATAAATGGCAATCCTTTAGGACCAGGAATGTCTTCAAATGGTCGAGCATTACTTAAAGCTTCGGGAGATACGGGATCACAAGCTACAGTAGATTGCCTTCTTTGTTTTACTCTAAATGGTGCAAACATAACTGCCTGTTGATGACAGTTCTGAAACAGCTTCATCTTCCTCATCTTTATTCCTTCAGTCTGAAATGAAACTGTCTACGTTATTTATATATATATATATATATATATATATATATATATATATATATATATAAATAATAGATAACGTAATAAAATTTAATCTTAAAATTTAGCAATTAATAGAACTAAAACAATAACAGCACACAAAAATATAGAACTGAATTTAACATAGAGGAAAGACTGACAAAAAAAAATAGCGATATAGATTAAGAACCAATGAGTTACAATAATAACTAAAAATACATACGCCGACCTGAATGATAATAAAAAAGGACCATTAAACTAATGACAAAGAAAACAAATAATTAACCACAGAATTAATTGGATATAAATGCTTATAATTAGAAGTATACTTATCAAGGGGCGAGTACTTCATAAAGCTGTGAAAGCTGCATCGATTTCGTAAAACGATATTCCTAATCATAGCAATTTATATCATTTCACGCCCCGATCGAAGCAGCAGAACCATATAGAATGAGAAATAAGTGAAATATTAAATTAAAACAAAGATTAAATAAAATCCTCAAGGAAACCAAAAAGAAAACACGAAAGAATCATTGCAACCGCATGACAAACAGTTAACACAAACTGGAGAAAAGAATGATGCCAAAACAGAAATTGAAATCAAAAATAAAAGCTCTACAGAAATCGATTCATCGAATGGACTTGAGAACATTTTCATTAAAGATAAAATACACACAGTAAATATTAAATGAGAATGTTAAATTATATTTTAAAGTTAATTAAATTTTAAACTAGTAGAGTTAAATTAAATAGTACCTAAAACATTAATAATTATATCGTTGAAGTAAAGGCCTAAAGAATGAATGCATATGATATCAGTGAACAAGTGCCATCTTTCGGTAGCAATATAAACAATAATTCAGTAAAATTATCTCAGAAGAAAAAGCCAATGCAATAAGGAGTGTAATTAAGAAGTATTGACTGCAAGATTAAGAGAATTTTTAGCATCTATCAAATAATAAGAGTTATGAATATTGGAACATGTTAAAGTTAATCCTAAATTAATTAGGCTAAGAATTGAACTTATTATGATTAACCCAAAATTAAGTGAACTTGAAGCCAAAGTATTAAGAAGAATTAAAAACAAAGTATTAAAAAGAATTAAATGTTAAGTTGTAAGAAGACTCAATCACAAGCAATAATGCCAAAGAGCACACATATAAGGATAAGCATTTTTAGGCAGTCATCAATAATTAAAATTATAATTTTAAAGATGATTTTTTTTTTTATTAAAATGGATTGATTGTTCAAACTTAACAAGGGAAGCCTCTAGTAGCCAGATGCACACAATTAAATTTAATGATAAAAGAGTTCAAGTTTCATAGTATCAACCAGAAAAAATAAGAATGTAACTTGCAGTAATCCCCCATCTATTTTTTTTAAATAATTTTATTTAACATCAAACCCTCCCAACCAACCAGCCAAACAACACCACCCATCCTCCTTAATCAAACATCTGCCCACCCATCCACCATTTTTTTTTATATATGTAAATTAAACCATAGTAGTTTTTTTTTTTGTGTGTGTGTGTGTGTGTGTTAGACAGAGACCTTTAATGATAAACAATTGAATAAATGAATTTTTTAGAATAACCCATTTTTGTAGCAACATTAATTATGTGAGAGATATTTTTGTTTTTAAACCTATATGAACAAAGATTATGTATACGAAAGAGGTGACTGAGAATGATATTTCTCTAAACAGAGATATGAAGACAAGAAGTAAAATGTGTAAATAAATTTACTTTGAAACTAAAATCTTGTCTTTTGTCATACAGATCAGTATAAATTTTACTACCATCAAGTTTAAGTTTTAAATCTAAGAAACTAATACAGTTATTGTTGAGAAGATTATGAGTTAAGGTAAGGTGAGAAGGATATTTAAATTTGAATAAATTAGGGGAAAAATTATTGACATAAAAAATTATAATGTCATCAATATATCGGTAAAAATAGACATTTTCAATACATAATCCCTGTTCATAATGGTAAAGGTATAAGTCAGCTAACGTACTCGAGCTACATCCTCCTTGTGGAATACCGACCTTTTGAATATAGATCTTATTACAGTGTAGAATGTAATTGTTATGAATAATAAAATTTAAAAGTGTCTTAAATGTTGTTGCCGAAAAGCATTTTGGTAAAGAGATTTGACTTTTAAATTTTTCAAAAAGGTTAAAGATGATATGATGAAGATCTGTTAAATTAATATTATTAAACAGGTCAGCAAAATCATAAGTCATGATATCAGTCACATTGTTCATAGATAAGACATTAGCTTTAATTTGATAACTATTTTTAAGGCAAAAGAAATTTTTTGATTTACTAATTAAGTCATAGATTTGTTTGAGAATATCAAGGAGAATTTTGTTAGCGTTATTGTTGTAAGTATTACACCCTACAGTAACTGTTCTAAATTTAATAGGATTTTTGTGAAATTTAGGGATAAGTACAATATAAGGATATTTAAAATTATTAAATGGAAGTTTTAGCAATTTATAAAAACAGTGAATTTTGCGGTTATTGATTTTAATATCATTATTGGTAGGTTGAAAGTTAGGACTATTAGATATGGATGAACTGAGTAAAGAAAGATAATAGTGTTTACAGATTATAGCATAATTATTAGGAGATTTATCTACAAAAGTAATAACAAAGTTTTGTTGTAATTCTTTGATAGATTTAAAGATATTTGATTTATTGTAATGTGTGAGATTTGATCTATGTTGAATTAATTCAGCTTTAATTTTTGAAATCACTAAAAATTTCCATTGATTGAAATATTCAATAGGTTTATTATAAGAGATGGAGAGTTTATAAATAAACAAATCAATATCATATGAAAATTGTTGTAGAATCTGTGAAATATTAGTTTTTGAAGGGAGTCGATATTTAGTACCATAATCCATAAATTTCTTTAAATTAGAGTCATTAATAATATTAAGATCACCAGTGATAATATGTGCGTGGTCCCTATCAACATATTTTACATAAGAGGGATGAGCACAACTACAAGTCACTTGAGAAGATAAATTAGACTTAGAGACTGAATTATAGTTAAAAAGCAGGCGGCCAAGTGTAATAGGATATTTAAAGGTATGAGAAATATGAATGTCTTTAATTGGAAACATGCAAGTTTTATCATTAAGAATGGATGAAATATTAATGCTATTAAATATTTGATTAGAATAATTTATAATAAGCTGTGAATTAGATTGGATTTTGTGAGGTTTTTTAGAGATATTTAAATCGAACAGTTTTAGTCTGTATAATATTAAATCATAGAAAATATCAGAAAAATGTTGATTATAGGATTGGTTTTTAAATACATTTAAGTAAATGGACAAATCCTTTTTTTTTTATAGCAAATATAAACTTTCTAGTGTAAATCCAATCATAATGGTTAAGATAATTTGACTGTAAAGCAAGAATATTCTTAATAATGAGATTTTTTGATATTAAACAGTTATTAGATTTATTGGAATTTTTACCTCTTTTTGAACGAGAAGTTTTCTGGTTGACACTCTGATTAAGTACAGAGTAAACAGGGGAGTAATCATGAAGGGGATTAATGTTAGTATAAACCTTAACAACTCTATTAAAATATTCATGATTCAAACCATATGGATAAATTGTATTAAAATATTTCATGTACTGAGATTCAAAGAAAAGGCGCTCACTTTTATTTTTTTTTGAATCCGAAGAATTTCAATAGTACATGAGCAGAAATTGTGTAAATTAAAATGTCTTAACTCAATAGTTGATTTACTGTTAAGGACAGGTGATGATAACTTTTTAGAGTCTGATCGATGTTGATTAATTCTAATATGTAAAGGGGTTGAAGTTTCACCAATATACTGCATTTTACACATACCACAACTTAATTTGTATATGACATTATAAACCTGACAGAAAGGAACCAATTTTAAATCATTATAAATTTGGGACTGTAAAGCTTTAGGGCATGTTTTGCAACGAGAAGAATCACACTTTCTAAATTTAAGATTGGAAGGAGGAGAACATAGGTAGCTTGATTTCGATCCAGGAATATCCCTATAAATATTCCTGTACCGGGCACAATACTGAGGGAGACCAAAGCATTTCTTGCCAGGCACTGCAAACTTACTGAGAACATTCATAATAAAAGAGTGATTTTATAGAAAATATGTAAATCAATTGTAATTTGCAAGTAATATACATTAAAACTATCATTTAGAAAATCAATAAATAAAATTTCTTGAATAAGTAAAAAGATAATAAAATTGAAAATTAAAATTTCTTGAATAATAATGCTTTAATCAAAGTCATAAACCTATACAAATTCACCATCATATTGAAAATCAAAAATTGAATATTAAACATTCTTGATTAAAGTAGGCATTACATAAATAAAAAATTAACCATACAGTTAAACTGGGATAAGTACATCATAAACTATACACAATATTTACAAAAAGTTCCAATCCAAAGTAAAAGTCAACCCAAAGCAATAAGATTCTAATGCCTACAACCAAAATTAAAAGACTAAAATTGAATAAGTTAACCATTGAAAAACTATAATGGACAAAGTGAATAATAAATGCTCATGATATCAAAATTCAACCACATGAAACTTTAGAAAATTATGCATGAAGCACTATAAAAACTTTTAAATTTAATGAAAAAAGTCAAGACACATTTAGGTACATACAAACAACTAAAGGAATATCCCAAATTTTTTAACTTAGATAAAACAGTTCTACATCAAAGAGCCGTTAAATGCATATATCCACAAACAGCCAAACAAGGAATATGATTAACAATTGAAATAATACACATAAAAAAAAGCGCCATTGCAACTGTAATCAAAGTGCATGTAAACTTTTAAAATATTGATGGTAAAGCCAAATTGGCAAACATATGTATATATATAATTATATATATGTTTGCCAATTTGGCTTGTATATATATAATTATATATACATAAAAACATAAACAAGATTTTAAAATAAATGAAAAAAACTGTTTATATTAAACAATATACATTTAAACTAAATGCGCATAAGCAGCAGATGGAATTTAAATGCAAATATAAATAATAGATAACGTAATAAAATTTAATCTTAAAATTTAGCAATTAATAGAACTAAAACAATAACAGCACACAAAAATATAGAATTGAATTTAACATAGAGGAAAGACTGACACAAAAAATTGCGATAAAGGTGTCTTGGCGCCTTCGAACACCCTTGGGCTTTTCATATAAAAGTTTATACATTGTTAAAAATAATGGTTCAGTGTTTCACTCTAGAAAAGGTGCAAATTAGAAAAATTTAGCTGCAACCAACATTTATGAAATTTGGTGTTCTTTGTTTCACAATCGTACTAGTGCTGTTTGAATAGTAATCACTACTTTAATGGTGCTTATGTTTCAAACAGCTCTACTAAAAGGGTGGAACAGAGAGCACTAAATTTCAGTGAAACACTGAACTATTATTTTTAGTTCCGCATCATACACTGTCAAAAAAAGCCCTGTTTCCTGCAGTTTGCTGCCAAAAATTTTCAATACGTTCTATCAACGGAAAAATTACGTTGATAGAACGTATTTTTCTGAATTACAGAAAATTTCTGCCAACAAACAAGACTTTTGACAGTATATTATATGTATGGTGAACTTAGGTAATCGTGAAAATTTTCGACCTCGGCTTTTTGACTTTTTTACACGTTTTCAGTTATGATGA
The DNA here is from genome assembly GCA_963930645.1 of Salticus scenicus. NCBI lineage: Eukaryota > Metazoa > Arthropoda > Arachnida > Araneae > Salticidae > Salticus > Salticus scenicus. Next base: position 26,380,837 of record OZ005648.1, read on the forward strand.
ATCAAAATATATCAAAATTGATATGGTCTCCGTCTGTTAGTTTGTCAGTGTGTTAGTGTGTTAGTTTGTTAATCTGCGTACACGATATCGTACGAGCAAATGATCACAAAGAGGTCGAACCAGTTTTAAAATATTATTTATGACACTGGCAAGAACTTTATTCATTTGCAACATTCTAATTTAAAAACTTCAGAAGTTATTCGAAATTTACGATTTTCTTAACATGGAACAGGGAAAATTTTCACTTAAACGTACATTAAATGGAATATTTCTATTCTAACAGTATTTTTATCGTAAAAGTATTTACATACTTTTTAAGTTATATTATATAGAAGATACCATATTATATAGAAGAAAAAATCGTTTCCAATCGAGATGGTAAAAGTTTTTTTGAATAAATAGGCTGAACTCAACGAATTTTTCATACAAATTTATCTTGAATTAAATAATTTTTTTAATCTTATGTATCGTAAAGAAAATTTTATCAAAGGAAGCATATTTTGATAGAAGGTGAAAAATGTCGGTGGTGCGATAAAAACTAGAATAAAACGAAAACTTTCCGTTTTTATTAGAGATAAATCTAGCAACCGTAGTCGAATGATATCTCATAGAAAAGTCTTCCATGAAATGACATTTCCGTCAATTGGATGACAATGTATTAACTGATAATGTAAACAAATGCAATATTCTAGAATTAGTTTTAAAAAGTTATCAAATTTGTATAAACTATTGAGATGGATTTAAAAATGTATCCTAATATTTTAAGCAATTTTTTTTTTTAATGTCATTCAGAATACTTAAATTAGCTAATTTATGTAGAAAATATAGCTGAAATGTTCTTACTACTTAAATTTGTGTTCGTAGAAAATACTAATAAAATTAAATGTGCTGTGTTTTTATTTATTTATTTATTTATTTTTATTTATTTATTTATTTATTTATTTGTAATTGCCAATACACCCATTTTAGACTCTTTTAAAATATTCAACTCTCATACTTGATACAAAGTAAGTTATTTTAAATGCACTTCATCGGGCGTTTAACATTATTTTATTCAAAGTTATTCAAAATCGAAATATTTATTTTATTTTCAAAAAAAAAAAAAAAAAAAAAACTCACATTTACAGTAGATGATGATACACGTTAAATCGTTATTTTATGCTTTGATCATAAGGAATAAACAAAAAGAAATTCTATATATACATATTCTAAATTATAATAGTTACTTTCTATATTAAAAAAAAGAGAAAAATAAAAATTATTACCAATCTTAACAACCTAATCAACAAATTGCAAAATTTAATATTATTTTTCTGATTTCAGTGCTTAGAAGAAGGTCATTTTAAGATATTAACCTGGTTTTTAAGTGATTTGAAAAAATATTTTTTTTTTTTTTTTTTTTTAATGTTTGCTAAATTGAAAATAAATATTTGCTTTAAAATATCGTTGGTTCTCTGAAAATTTTAGGTTATTTAATAACTAAGTTAGAGACTTTGTTAATCTTCATTATTTTTTAAAATACGTAATATATATATATATATATATATATATATATATAGAGAGAGAGAGAGAGAGAGAGAGAGAGAGAGATTGAGATTGGGTATATATAGGCATGTTGTTTAACAGAAAATGATAATTTTGGATAGTGATTCTCCACGAAAAATATTAAATTATTATAGTGCTGCCATCTATTGGCTAGAATTACAAATAATAATTTTAAAACTTTGTATGAATTTCTTTGATAAAATAAACTATAATATAAATTCAAAGAACTGATTTCAATGAAAAGCTAATCTAAACAGTTCAAACAAAATAATACTGCCAAATGTAAATCAATAAATTATTTACCTTAATTCAATATTTTTTCCCACAATATGCGTGCACGAACAAAAGACAAGGAAAGATAATAAAAAAAAAAAAAAATCAGTAAACCTTAATTTCTTTTATACATGTGCACTAAAGGACAAAAAAGAAAAGCTGCACATGGATATTTTCCATTTCTCTTTCTGCAATCACTAATTGTATTGTTTTAAATGTAAATTTTCGAATAGATTTTATTATGTTTTGTTCCACGTACAATTTAGGATTGAGACAAGTATTAAAAACAAGATGCAATTGTTAAAAAAAAAAATTGTAATTTTAGAAAGTATTTCAAAAATCGCAAGGATAAGGCAGTTAACGATATCACAAAAAAATATTAATTTTAGAGATAAAATTTTATAAAAATAATAATAATAATAATAATAATAATAATAATACGCGGGATTTCAAAATGTTTAAAGGTTAACGAAATATTGGTGAGCTGATTTTTAGCAAGATATAAATTTTTTTGGATGTTTAAACTGGAAATTTGTCTCTAGGCGGCCATGTTGCTAATCCAATCGAGATGACCGCAAGTTAAAAGGCCAGTGCTTCAAAAATCCGTTTGTATTACATTTAGAATACAGAACAGATTCAGAAAAAGTGTTTAGTAACTTAATTTCTTTAAATGCAGTGCAACAACGATTATACAAACCAAGTTTAAGTGCCAGAAAATCTGAAAAAAAAAAAAAAAAATCATTCTTAACGAAAAGAATTAGGAAAGGAAGACTTCAGAGGGTTAAAAAAAATTAAAAAATGATCAGTTAATTATTGGGTAGAAGTACTTCCCTCTGATGAGTCACGTTTAACTTATTTCGGGCTGACGGAAACAAGCTGGTCTGATGACGAAACTGTGACCGACTTAATGAAAATCGCACTTTTAAAACAGTGATACGTTCTCCATAAATTATGATACGAAAGTGCATAATTTTTCAATGAGTCGGGCAAATTTTCATGTTCAAGAGACCGAGATAAATCTCAGCCATTAAAAGAATTGATGCCTGATCACTATTTTGGAGGTGTTTCAGACTTTTCCACAATCAGCATTTAAAGATGATAATGCACCTTGTTACATGGCACCTGTGGCACGTTTATTTGATTCAAGTTGTTAAAATTATCTATCCATTCCCATGAGCTTCTATAATTTTGTAAGTTATCATAACTTTTTTTACTTAAAATTAAATCCCCCAAAGAATATCATAGAATCTCCTCTTTACTAGACCTGAAAATAGTTCTAATCTCAATCCGCTCGAAAACGTTTAGTCTATAAAAGAGGGCGAGAATTCGAAATTTATAGTCTACAACTTTCCAAGAACTAGAAAAAATTATTTATGATATTTGGCCCAGTGAAATTTCTGAGTTTCATGTTAAAAAAAACTGTAAAATACTATGCCATTGCGCATTAGAGCAGTAATTCCATATAAAGGTGAAATTATCCAATGCAGAATACATATATATATTTTTTTTTTAAATAATTGTTTAGATCTAACAAATAAATAGTTTTATTTCATACAATAAAATATAACGTGTTTATTTCGTATAATAAATCATAATAGAATACAAAGTATATGTTTGTTATATATTACGTTTAAAAAGAACATTTTATGTAGATTTTTATTTCATACTTCGTAGACTGCAATACAGCGAATTATTAAATCAAAAGTGTACATAGATATCATGTTATGACTTCCGTACTATAAAGGCATAACAGTTTTATTTGTTTCAATCAACAGTTTTGAAGTTATTACAAACACAAAAGGTATAAGTCAATTTTTCTGCAGTGCGCCTTTTTTTTTTTTTTTTTTTTCTTTAATTGTCCTTTAGTGTACGTGTGTATACAAAAAAGAAGACATATTTTTTATACATATTCTGCATTCTTGAACATGCAATTTATTCCCCCTTTTTTAGTTAGATTTAAGTGCACTGTGCTTATAAATGAGTAAGTAAGCACACAAATTCAGAAGCTGTAAAATTACCACTATTATTAGCAGAAGGAACTTAATCCTGAGAAGAAGTGTCTTTCCTTGTTTTACATAAATTTCTCCGAATGTCGCGTAAATAAGGTTTAAAATTCCTTGGAATGACCCTTAGGATGGTATTCCTCTTGTGATAAATCTAGAGCTCCTGGAACATATATATTCTAGGTATCTAACCTAAGTCCCTCGAGTAGATAATAATCATTAATGCACCTAGATTTTAAAAAAGATGTGATGAAAAAAAGAGAGAGAGAAAGATATTACGATTTTTGTTTTCTTCTAAATACCAATTTCAAAACCAGTAGCCGAAAGACTCTTCTGTCAAAGCTGGTAAACAGATGGTGCCGGGTTTAATTGCAGGTTACGCTCATCGATCTAGTCGTTCAAGGTTTTCTGTAGTTTTTCTCTGAAAATCGTGTGAATCCGGACTATGACACCCTGGAAATACCCCCATTAAATACACGTACCCAAATTACGAGTGTTCCTAGAGTAGACAATCGTTCTTAATTCCTACACTATTACCAACATCGCCTAAATATCGACCAGAGGGAGTACAAGCATGAGTACATCTTAAAGTCAATGTACACAATTTCCTGAAAGTGAGGGTGTAATTGCCTCTGTAAAAAGCAAAGCCAATGAATTTTTATTCATTGTCTAGCTTTTTACAAACTATTAAGTTGACTATAGGCGCTACTGAATGAAGTCAGAAATAATCATCGATCATAGTTCATACACAAAATGTATAACAGCAAACTAATCCAAGGCAAAGGAATTTAATGAAAAATTTATTATTATACAAAATGTTACTTAAAAAAATACATAAATTATAAAATGTTAAATTAAAATATATTTTTAAGTTTTTATTACATTCACAATCAAGATCATTTTCTAGTATCAGTAAAATATAAACATTTTCTATTTATCTTAAAGGGAAAAGAAAAAAAAAAAAAAAAAAAAAAAAAGAGGGAGAGAGAAGAGAAGAAAGGAAAAGAAAGAAGATTTTAGAACTTAAATTTTTTTTATTATTATTAAATAAAAATTAAATTTGTAGTAAAAATTACCTTTTTTTTTTATTTATAGAAGTGACATACTTACACAGATGAAATTTTAAAATGTATTTAAAACCTTTCATTATAATTATTCATATAATAATTTCACCAGTAACATGGTAACAACGTAAAAAAATAATAATAATAATAATAATAATAAGTAATAAATAAATAAATAAATAAAATATTTATTCACTCACCAATACTGCTTTCCGAACAAATATTATGAATAATATATATATATATATATATATATATATATATATATATATATATATATTAAAAAAAAAATAGTCAAATTATACAATATAAATTAAATATATTAGGTTAAACTAAATTTCACTTATTTATTATTTTTTCGATAATATAAAAATAACGAACAATATTTTAAGTAAAAAATAGAATTCCTTGGTATTTTAAAAAATAATCAAACTTTTCCGACTGGAAACAGAAAGGATTTAGAAAAATCAAAGAAATACCCCAATAAAAATGGTTTTTATTTATCTCCGTTAGATGAACTGTCTTAACTTATGATAGACCCTTATCGATCATTTTTTAGATCGCGATACTGTGGAGTGCGATTGTACTAAAACAATTTTTCAAAATATTTTCGGACGAAAACAAAACAGATTTCAATAAGGACAAGTGTACTTCTTTTTCGATGTGTCATAGAAAGCCGTAATCGATCGTAAATATAAAACAAAGGATTGATAAAAACGAAATAATAGAAAATAATGATGTTTCAAAGTTAATATTACGTTAGTCCACTTGAACTAACTGTATATTTTAAATGAGAAAATGGCAATGACAATAAATATCGACAGATTTAACAGAAAAAAAATATATATTTAGTAGTATTATTATTAGTAGTAGTAGTACGACAGAACTATTTCTTTCAGGCTGTGATTTTGCTTTGTCGTCATTTATTGTGTTACACCTTGAATAAACGTGTCAACATTTTTTTTTTTTTTTTTTTTTTTTTTTTTTTTTAATATATGAAGATTAAAATTTGTCAGTGTATCTGTCTAGATTATTAGATTTTATTTTTTAAAAATGGTACACTAATGCATAAGGACAAAATCTAGCTAACTCTGTATTTTTTTAGTTCAATCGAATAATTGATTCAAAAATGGACGTATCCACCATTAACTTCAACTCCCTGTTCAATGCAAAAACTTGAAAAGCGTCTAAAGGCAGGGTACAACTTTCCAGCAAAATTTGGCGCGCTGTTTCTGTCATCTTGCGTCTATGATTTCATATAATCTTTAATTGCTTATTTTCACCTAAAAAATATGAAAATAAATATACCGCTAGATGGCAGAAACAACACGGCAAAATTTGCTGAAAATTTGTACCCCGCCTTTATACGCTTTTCAAATTATTATGTTCAACCGGGAGTTGAAGTTATTGGTGAATAACAGCCAAAGTATTAGGTACAAACCCCATTTTAACTTTAAAATTATTTAAATGAAAAACAAATTAAATCTAAAAATAAATAAATAAATAAATAAATATGTTTTTTTACTATGTAAAAAAAAAAAAAAAAAGGAAAAAGAAAGAAAGAAAGAAAGAAAAGAAAAAGAAAAGAAAACGAACGTGCAAACATTTTTCTTTAAATAATTAAAATAATATTGAGAAAAATCGTGCTAAAGAAATAGAAAAGCTTCAGTATAGAACCCTTTTCCGAAATTTGAAATTCGGCATTGAATTAGCTCAGGCATTTTCCGCCAAGGTCTTTACTTACGCTATTGCGATAGCCATTTTAATTCGTCGCCAAAATCACAATAAAAATTTAAGAGCCGCCAAGGGGCTCCTAAGCTAAAGGTTTACCAAAGAAATTTTCAGAAATGAATGCAGTAACCGATATTAGGAAATAATTCACAGTTACTGCATGCCTTTATGTGGAAGGATAAATTAAAATAAGTACTGTCGTTCTAAATTAAATTCTGTTCACAAAGAATGTTAGCAGATTTTTTTATTATTATTGTTATTATTATGTAAATAAGATAAATCATAAATGAAATGTATTGTAGACATTTACTTAAATATTCTTAAAACAAAGGATTGGTTAAAGCGAAATAGTAGGGTAGGTGCTCCAGTGATTGGCATGCTCCAGTAATTGACATCTATCCCGAAATAATTTATAAATAAAAATAATAAAATCATATATTTTACATATAAGAATTTTAACATTTTATGTCAAACACTGGAGCATAAGGTGCTAATAACTGGTAAAATGAATAACTAGCAGTGTCAAACACTGGAAGATAGGATGCCAATTACTGATAAAATGAAAAACTGGCAGTGTCAGTTACTGGAACATTGAGTGGGTGTCAAATAAAAATTCATAAAAAAAAAAAAAAAAAAATTATCAAATGTATATATTTTAACATATATGTGGTTCTGAATGTCTTTCATACCATATGTACTAACTTAAGATTTCTAAAAATATTTTCTGATGACTAGAACATTAAAAACAAGTCCTTCCGGCTTTTTCGGAAGGGTAGGTTGATTTCTTTTTCCTTATCAAGTAGCCGTCATTTTGTTTCAAAATGGCGGCTACAAATTATTAATGCACTTTTTAGAAATATTGATGTAGGCTATGCACATATGGAGTTTTAAGCAAATCGGTTCATAAATACATTTTTATGTGAATTTAAAATTTTTAAGTGGCCGGCGCTTGGAAACAAAATGGTGGGTTAAATTGACAAATATATGAAACGTATTTGTGAGATAAGTCTACTGTACACATATAGTTCGAATTAATTCAAAATCTCAAAAGTCGTGTTGAAAAATTAAGTGGCTGCCACTTCGACTAAAATGGCAGAGAAAGTTTCTCACCTAAGATATCGTTGCAATTTTGAAAATAATTTTTTTTTTTTGTAGAAATTCTTTCAAAGAGGCTTAGTAAGCTGCTAAAATGTTAGTTTTCTGCATTTCTAGTTTGTTTTAGCATCAAAATAGCCTAATTTTTCCTTTAAAACGCATTAAAAAGATCCAGTAATGCAGATAATGGATTTGGCGCCAAATTTGGTTACTTTTCCCCTATGGCGACTTTTTTGGCGACTTTTGGCGAGAAAATACTTTTTATCGATATACCAAAGTTGGACGCAATAACGTGATTGATTCATGAGTTACGTGAATTTTCTAAATTTTTGTTGTTTGAATGATAAATCCATTTTTCAACTTTGATTTGAATTGATTAGGTATTTCTAAAGTTACCCTGATAACAAATTTTCAAGTGGCCGCCACTTGGAAACAATACAGTGGAACAAGTTGCCAAGCAAACACATCCAAGATATTTGAAGCATAAGTTCACTGTTCAACTGTGGTTTAAATCAGTGCCGTGTTTCAAAAGTTATTCTTATGGCAAATTTTCAAGTGGCAGTCTAAGTGGCTGCGACTTGGAAACAAAATAGCAGAACAACTTGCCCATCGAGATCATCCAGTATATTTGTACGATAAGTTCATTGTCCCGTTCTAGTTTAAATTAAATCAGTATTTCAAAAATGATCGTCATAAGAAATTTTCAGGTGGTACCAGTTGTAAAAAAAAGTGGAGTGAGATGCCCAGCGAACTTATCTGAGATATTTGAATGATAAATCCAGTACTCAAATTTGATGCGAATTGATTCTGTATTACTAAAGTTACCATAATAACAAATTTTCAAGTGGCCGCCACTTAGAAATAAAATTGCGGATCAAGTCACCAAGTGAAATTATCCTAGATATTTGAACCATAAGTTTAATCTCCAACTTTTATTTGAATCAGTATAGTATTTTAAAAGTTATCGTGTTGGCATATTTTCAAGTGGCAGTGTGCTTTCAAGTATCTGGAACTTAGAAACAAGTTGTCGGGACAAGTTGCCCAGTGAAAACATTCAAGATAATTTTATTATAATATCACTGTCCAAATTTGGTTCGATTTGGAGTATTATTTCAGAAGTTATCGTGTTTTTAAATTTTCAAGTGTGAGCCTGATTTCAAGTGGCCCCGCTTAACTTAAGATACCTGCCACTTTATTAAAAATGGCGGATATAGTTTATCAATAAACTTCATTAAGATCCTTATGTGGTCTGTATTTACATCAAAATTCAAACAATTTCGGAATACTCTTTTTACATTTTAAACTTCAAATTTTCAAGTGGTCTGCACTTGAAAACAAAATGGCGGAGCAACTTGGTTAACAAACTCATCTAAGATATTTATAAGATAAGTTAAGACACTGTTCAAATTTGGTTCCATTTGGAGTATTATTTCGGAAGTTATCATGGTTTTAAATTTTCAAGTGGTGGACTGATTTCAAGTGGTCCCGCTTAACTTAAGATACCGCCACTTTATTAAAAATGGCGGACAAAGTTCATTAATAAAGTTTTTTGAGACACGTGTAATCTATGTACACATAAAAAAAAAAAAAAAAAAAAAAAAAAAAAATTTAGAAATTCCGATTTTTACAATTTGAATTTGAAATTTTCAAGTGGTCTCCACTTGAAGGCAAAATGGTGGAGCAACTTGGTTAACAAATTCATCTAAGTTATTTATAAGATAAGTTAAGACACTGTCCAAATTTGGTTCGATTTGGAGTATTATTTCAGAAGATATTGTGATTTTAAATTTTCAAGTGGTAGCGTGATTTCAAGTGGCCCCTCTTAATTTAAGTTACCGACCACTTTATTAAAAATGACGGATAAATTTCATTAATAAACATCATTGAGACCTTTATGTGGTCTGTATTTACATCAAATTTCAAACAAATTCGGAATAAGCTTTTTACAATTTGAATTTGAAATTTTCAAGTGGTCTGCACTTGAAAACAAAATGGCGGAGCAACTTGGTTAACAAACTCATCTAAGATATTTATAAGATAAGTTAAGACACTGTTCAAATTTGGTTCTATTTGGAGTATTATTTCGGAAGTTATCATGGTTTTAAATTTTCAAGTGGTGGACTGATTTCAAGTGGTCCCGCTTAACTTAAGACATCCGCCACTTTATTAAAAATGGCGGACAAAGTTCATTAATAAAATTTTTTGAGACACGTGTAATCTATGTACACATAAAAAATAAATAAATAAATAAATAAATAAATAGGAATTCCGATTTTTACAATTTGAATTTGAAATTTTCAAGTGGTCTGCACTTGAAGACAAAATGGTGGAGCAACTTGGTTAACAAATTCATCTAAGTTATTTATAAGATAAGTTAAGACACTGTCCAAATTTGGTTCGATTTGGAGTATTATTTCAGAAGTTATTGTGATTTTAAATTTTCAAGTGGTAGCGCGATTTCAAGTGGCCCCGCTTAATTTAAGTTATCGACCACTTTATTAAAAATGACGGATAAATTTCATTAATAAACATCATTGATACCCTTATGTAGTCTGTATTTACATCAAATTTCAAACAAATTCGGAATAAGCTTTTTACAATTTGAATTTGAAATTTTCAAGTGATCTCCACTTGAAAACAAAATGGCGGAGCAACTTGATTAATAAACTCATCTAAGGTATTTATAAGATAAGTTAAGACACTGTCTAAATTTTGTTCGATTTGGAGTATTATTTCGGAAGTTATAGTGATTTTAAATTTCCAAGTGGTAGCCTGATTTCAAGTGGTCCCGCTTAACTTAAAATATCTGCCACTTTATTAAAAATGGCGGATAAACTTCATTAATAAACTTCATTGAGACCCTTATGTGGCCTGTATTTACATCAAAATTCGAGGAAATCTTGCTTTAAATATGCTTTTTACAATGTCGGTTTGAAAATTTCAAGTGGCTGCCACTTGAAAACAAAACGTCGGAGCAACTTGGTTAACGAACTCATCCAAGATATTTATAAGATTAGTTCACTGTCCAAATTTGGTTCGATTTCGAGTATTATTTCGTGAGTTATCGTGATGACAAAATTTTCATTATAGATAGATAGATAGATAGATAGATAGATATATACTCGTATATATATAGATAAACGAAGTGATTGCAATAGGTCGATTTCTAAAGAAATCAACCTAATATCAGAGATTGCTCTAAAAGTGTCAATCACTGGTGCACTTACCCTATACAATTATGATTTTTCAAAGTAAACTTTTCGTTGGGTTATTACATTAGTTCATTTGACTTAATTTTATAATATAAATGAGAAAATGGCAATGATAATAAATATCAACCGATTTAAGAGAAAAAATAAATATATTTATTATTATTATTATTATTATGTGAATAAGATAAACTTGAAAAGATATATGTGGAGTAAAACTTATTTTGAGCATTTAATTAAATATTCTTAAAACAAAGAATTAAAAACGAAAAGATTAAAAACGAAATAACAGAAAATAATGATGTTTCAAAGTTAATGTTACGTCGTGTTATTATGGTAGTCCACTTGACTTAAATTTATGTTAGAAATGGGAAAGTGGCGATGACAATATATATCGAAAGATTGAGAAGCGAAGAAATGCTATTTATTATATTTTTATGTGCATAAGGTAAATTTTTAAAAATGTATACGAAATAAAATTTATTACAAGTACTTACCTAAATATTCTTAAAACAAAGATTTCATAAAAACAAAATAGTAGAAAATAATGATGCTTCAAAGTTAATGTTTCGTTGTGTTATTACTTTATTCCATTTGATTTAAATTGGTCTTAGAAATAGAAAAAGGGAAATGGCAATGAAAATTGAAAGATTCCGGGAGGGGGGGTGGGATGCTGTTTATTATATTTCTATGCAAATAAGATATTTTTTTTTAAAATATGCCTGAAATAAAATTTATTATAAATACTTAACTAAATATTCTTGAAACAAATGATTGATAAAAACGAAATAGTACGAAACTAGTATGTTGTGGCCACCACAAGACTTTCTTCTATATTTTGCTATACATATTCAATCAGTAACAATATTTAAAAAAAAAAAAAAAAAAAAAAAAAAGATTTTTTTTTTTATTTTTTTTTTTGTAAAAATTAATACATATTCAATCACTACCAATATTTAAAAAAAAAAAAAAAAAATCGAATTTTTTCCTTTTTTTTTTTTTTTTTTTGGTTAAAAGTAAAAAAAATCGAAAGCTTTGTTTTAAATTATCACAGATTTATAGTTCAACCATTCGTTTTAAAGGTATTGACGAGATCTTTCGAATGATACCCATCTTCAAGATTTACCCCCCACGGGGGGGTACTTCCCCCCCAGGGGGGGAAGCGATGCCCCCCCATGCACAAAATTTTTTTCCTAGTTACGTACTACTATTATCAATAATTCATATTAATTTTACAATCACAAGTGTAAAATAACTCTTATTATGCACATTTATACGAATTTTTGTCCAATACTGCCATGTTAAAAATTTAGATAAAATGCTATCACAGCGCCTCCTGTTGAGCTATTGATCCCCAAATATAATCAGCACCAGTTTATGTCGGGGACCAACTAAATACCAAGTTTGGTAAAATTTCGTTAAAAAAAAAAAAAAAAAAAAAAAAAAGAACGATTTTTTTTTTTTTTTTTGTTAAAAGTAAAAAAAATCGATAACTTTGTTTTAAATTATCACAGATTTATGGTTCAACCATTCGTTTTAAAGGTATTGACGAGATCTTTCGAATGATACCCATCTTCAAAATTTAACCCTCCCGGGGGGGGTACTTACCCCCCAGGGGGGGAACCGATGCCCCCCCATGCACAATTTTTTTTTCCTAGTTAACTACTACTATTATCAATAATTCATATTAATTTTACAATCACAAGTTTCAAATAACTCTCATTATGCCCATTTATACGGAATTTTGTCCTATGCTGCCATGTTAAAAATTTGCATAAAATGCGATCACAGCGCCACCTGTTGAGCTATTGATCCCCAAATCTAATGGGCACCAGTTCATGTCAGGGTGCAACTAAATACCAAGTTTGGTTAAATTTCATTCATGGGTTCGTGAGATACAGCGTCCACAAAAAAATGATACAGACACACAGACAGACAGACAGACAGACAGACAGACAGACATTTTCTAAAAACTATCAATTCGTGTTCAGGACATCCCAAAACGTGTAGATCCGTCAAAAAACGGAGGTCGAAAATTTTCGCGAATCCAATACTTTCTCTATATTACATATAGAAGAAAGTAAAAAAGGATGTTTCAAAGTTAATATTTCGTTGTGTTATTACTTTATTCCATTTGACTTAAATTTGTATTAGGGATGGGAAAATAAAAATGACAATAAGTATTGAAAGATTCAGGGGGGAGGGGGGGCGCTGTTTATTATATTTTTATGAAAAAAAATTGTTTTTTTTTTTTTAATATGTATGAAATAAAATTTATTGAGGACATTTACCTAAATATTCTTAAAACAAACAATTGATAAAAACGAAATAATAGAAAATAACTGTGTTTCTAAGTTAATGTTATGCTGTGTTATTACGTTAATCTACTTGATTTAACTTTATGTTATAAATGAGAAAATGGCAATGAAGATAAATACGTACAGATTTATTATTATTATTATTATTATTATGTAAATAAAATAAATTTCTGTTTGATTTAAATTTGTATTAGGGATTGGAAAATGAAAATGACAATGTTAAATGATTCAGGGGGTTTTGGGTGCTGTTTAAATTTTTATGGAAATAAGATAAATTTTTAAAAATATATATGAAATTAATTTTTTTGTGGACATTTACCTAAATATTCTTAAAACAAACAATTGATGAAAACGAAATAATAGAAAATAATGATGTTTCGAAGTTAGTTAATGTTACGTTGTGTTACGTTAGTCCACTCGACTTAGTTTTATATTATGAATGATAAAATGGCAATAACAATAAATATGGACAGATTTAAGAGAAAAATGATGTTTCGAAGTTAATATTTCGTTGTGTTATTGCTTTATTCCATTTGACTTAAATTTGTCTTAGAAGTAGTAAAATGGAGACGAAAATGAATATTGGAAGATTCAAAGGAGGGGGAATGTTGCTTATTCTACTTTTATGCAAATAAGATAAATTTTTAAAAATATGTATGAAATAAAATTCATTCTGGACATTTACCTAAATATTCTTAAAACAAAGAATTTATAAAAAGAAAATAATAGAAAGTAATTATGCTTCAAAGTTAATGTTTCGTTGTGTTATTACTTTATTACATTTGACTTAAATTTGTATTTGGGGTGAGAAAATTGAAATTAAATAAATATTGAAATATTATTTAGAGGAGGGGGGGGCTGTTTATATTTTTTATGCAAACAAGAATTTATTATTATTATTATTATTATTATGTATGAAATAAAATTATTGTGGATATAAACCTAAAGATTTTTAAAACAAAGATTTGTTAAAAACAAAATAATAGAAAATAATAATGTTTCAAAGTTAATGTTTCGTTGTGTTACTACGTTAGTCTACTCAACTTAGCTACTCGACTTAGCTATTATATCCCCACCTATGGGGATGAGTGGGACAGAACTGGAGTTAACAAAGAAAAGAAAACAAAATGGAAGGTAAATAAATTTTTAAAGTTAAATTAGTTTATGTGATTTTATTACACACTAAGAATTCACTGAAATTAACATGAACTGATGTATTGACTCAAATTAACATCAAAAGACAAAAGTCCTTTGGTTCGTGCAGTTCCTAGTGCTCTAGGCTTTGGTAATTTAATCTAATAAGACCTAATCTAAAAATAAATTAATAATAATAATGACCATCTTCTGTCAGGAACAATTCCGGTTAGACCGCTTCAAAACAGATACTTTTGGTAGCTTTTTTTTTTTTTTTTTTTTTTTTTTCTCTTAGAAATGCTAAGCATTTTTATTTCTTCTTCTTATTATTATTTTAATTAATCTGCATAAATGTTACATCATTAGAAAGGTCTTTCAAAACTGAACATTTTTTGTGCTTACACTTTCCCTTAATCTCAATATGTAAAAAGATTTCAACGAACGTTTATAACTACCATTGCAATTCTAAAATACCGATGGAGGATAAAAATAAAATTTAATATAAAATTCAATCACAAAAATTATGTGCTAATAGTTATTGCATCATTTTGTTGCAATGATGATAATGTACTTATCTGATATAAACAAACAGTTGATTGTGGCGTCATATTTATCAAATTAGTTAAAATAAATAAGGTTACAAATAAGGTACCTAAGGTTACTTCGTTACAAATACAGTACCTTTCATTTGGTACCTTATTTGTAACGAAGTTTTGATTAGGTACTTTAGAATTAATTAAAATATGAAAATAATTTCAAAACTGTACATTTAAATTTATGATTGTTGCCAAAAAAATTTACCAGTTATTGTTAAATATATATATATTTGGGGAGGGGGGGGGGGCATAAGGTAAAATAATGTTTTCACGCGAAAAATTAAAAATTAAAAAAATATTAAATTTGCCCATGCATATAAAAAAATACTTATTAAAATGAGTCGAAGAAGGAAGCGAAATAAGTACTGAGTTATATTACGATAAATACGATATATAATATGATACGTTATATTAGACCTATCGTCCAGGGTTCGTAGGTATTTTCGTAAAAAGGAATAGTTTGTTCGTTCGGTGCAACTTGCACGTTAGTCCCGTCAGGTACAACTTGCATATTAGTCCCGTCAGGTGCAAATTCCACATTAGTCCGCTTTAAATGTAGTGTCCAGCGAAGCTGGCAAAGCATTCGTTGATTCACTACATTAACTGATTTCACATTCCGTCATTTTTGACGGGGTTATATACTAGTAAATAAATAAGACATTAGAAAGAGATAAATCATTATAATAGAGTACAAATTATCCAGATAAATTTTTGTTTCTGACTAATCGGGAAAACCAACATTCTATTCTGTATAACATTAATAATCACCAGAATTTATTTAATTAGCTTGATTGAAATTGTGATTTTAATTAAATTATTATTAGTTTATTTCCTTATTTTAATTATTGATTAATTTGCATTGAATATTCTAATTTTTATATTTTTTTTTAATCATAATTATTATAAACAAAAATCAGAACAATTAATTTCATTTTTTTTTTTTTTTTTTTTTTTTTTTAAGTCCACAAAATTAAGAATCCTGATAATCAGTATGGCTAATTTACGTTTTAATATAATTCTTGTGTAAAATTTTAAATTAGTACATAGTTTGGAATATCGCATTCACCTCCATTTAAACTGTCCCATTCATCCCAACCATCACATGAACTTATAAAAAAGGAAATAGCCTTAATGAACAATTGTTAATATTCTTCTTGAATATTATAAATACAATAAAATATTATGCAGTTTCACCATATAAGAGTTATATTAACTTTAAGCAAATAGTTAATGTCTTAACTACTAACTAACTGAATCGGTAAAAACTTACTTTGATAACTGAAAAAGGCACTTTATTTTTTTTTCTGCCCTTCTGTGAATAGCTCAATTCTGAAATTACACTTGATGAATGACCTCAGTGCTGCCATATATCAGAAAAATTGTCAAGTTTTCGGTGTTAATAAAAATTTTGCTATTTAGTCCCATTCAACCACACTCTCTTCTACTAATAAATGGGTGAAATGAAAGGTAATAGGTTTTCATAAGTAAGTTATATTGGACTAATTTATGAAAAATATAAAATTTTATAATCAGTTACTTTGTTATTATCATGAAATAATTACCGTCTTCATATTCAATAGAATGCTTTTTTTTTTTTTTTTTTTTAAATATATTTTTAAGATTTTAAATTAATAAATAATATAGTATTTTCAAAATTCTTTTAAATGTAGTTATCAGCGGCGCAGGTAAAGATCCTTAGTTTTAATATATAAAAAGAGTTTAACTTTAAATATTAACTAAATTAATACAAACAGTTTAAAAAAAAAAAAAAAAAAAAAAAAAAAAAAAAAAAATGATTTTGAAACAGTATCTAGTGTTTTTCATTCACGTTTAGTACATAAATTATCCATAAATTTTATTTGCTAAATTATCCCTGTGTATTCACGAGTGTATTCACTCGGAGAAAGACAGCCATGAACTGGTAAAAATGGCCGTCTTTCTCGGAATAAAAAGGTTTCACTACATCTATGTGATCTATAGAACTTCTGTGTAAAAGATTGTTTTTCTGAATAAGTGTAAATTTAAAGTTTTTTAGAAGTTCCTACATGGAAGCATTCAACATATAACAAATTGACCGTGAGAAAAACATCAAAATGACATCTATCATACTCTTGAATTCTAAAATGACGTAGCTTTTCCGTTTCTTCTTGCCTTCTGGCCTCTGTCCGTTGAGCATCTGCTCATCTACCATGGCTCTATTTATCAGTTTCTTTTCGCCTCTAGAAGCTCCCCTTTCGGTACGTTCCTAACGCAAGGCTTGTGCATGTACTTCCGATTCTTCTTGTCTTCTATTCCAGCCGCTGTACATTGAGCATCTGCATACTACCTATCCAGCCGCTACCTGTCTAGCCACTGTTCGTCAATTTTTCGTGTCTTCTATTAGTTCTCCTTTGACATCCAGCAATACGCCTCTCTTTTAGCTTTTCCTGGATTTCTTCGTGAATTAATCTAGCCTGTGACTATTCACTTTGTAATTTGTTTTGTGTTCTTTTTGCCGCCGAAATCTTTCCTTAAAAGATACGCTTTTTTTTTTTTTTTCATTCCGCGGGGGAGGTACACATTTTTTGTTTATCTATAAACATCAAAGGTAGATTACAACAATTTATTTGATTGTTAAATCTTGTTTTAAAAATTACTTAAACGTTGAAATTAGAAAATATGCATATATATGAAATAAAAATAGTAAAATGGTTTATTAAATACAGAACCTCAATAAAATCTACATTACAACTACATATGCATTGGTCTTTAACTTTAAAGAAATATATTTACTTACACGTGAATCATAAAGTTGAAATAAAACTTTTATCAATCTGTACAATTTATTTAACGTTATAAGGACATCGTCTCTTTTGAAATATCAGGTTTTCTATAAAATCGCTCTCATTTATATCATTCTATAATTTTTCAATCTAATGCAAATAAACTGCAGTTTATTTCATTGTGTTCATTACAACCAAAAAAATATTAGTGACACTTTCGTCTTCCAACAGAAATTAGTTTTCATTTGAATTTTCTCTTACACTTGTTTACATTATTGCCAACACTATTAACTGCATTTAAATTTCCCCTTTAACCACTCACTTTTTTTTTTTTTTTTTTTTTTTTTTTTTTTTTTTTTAAGGACTAGGGGGACTATTAGTTTCAATCTGCGTAAAAACGTCGTCGCCAGTTTTTGCAGACCAGTTTTGTGTAACACTAAAATAAATTAGAAATATCAGCCCTATCGTTACAAATTTGGTGACCAAGTGAAAGAGGCGATTTTTCTGAATCTAGGGATGCAAACAGTTTCTCGACACGACAGTTAATTTTTTTTTATTATTATTAATTGAAATATGAAATTTAGATGGCACTTCATTTTAATTCATTTCAGCCATTTTAAAAAGCACATGGCCTAGTTTTAAGGTCAAAAAATAAGATTAAAAGTCAATAAAAATTAAAAATAAAAATTTTACAGATTTAATTTAATAGTCCTCCGTACTAAACTAAATTCTGTCTTTGACAGATTTTTTTTTTTTTTCTTTTTCGCCTAGGGAAAGGATTATTTTTTATTTATTTCGACCCGAGACAGTTGCTGCATGTTTTAACAGTTTATGGCATTTGTTTAAAGAATTCTTATTTTTTTACCCTTCATCGCTAGATTTGCGATGCACCTTACCGCTGTTAAGAGTAGGGTATGATTAAGTTAAAGTACAGGGTGATTATAATTAATGTTACGATTTCAAAACGCTATAATTTTAAAACTACCCACCAGAGCGATTTGATATTTTACCAGAGCAATCGTGAGGCAATGAAATTTTGTTTGGGGGAGGAAATAAGTAGTTCCAACATGTTCCTACAGATGGCGCTGTCATGGTAATGTCAAGGGAAACGCCTAAATGAACTCATTAAACACGGGAATGTTCTTAGCAACACAATGGAATAGCAGGATATAATAGAATTCAAGGGTTTATGACAATTTTTTTTAGCAAAAAGACAAGAATGCGTGTTTACAGTGGAAACAGTCATAGTGAAAAGATAAAAAGAAGAACTTCATGAAACAAGTACTTTACGGATAACTAACGACACATTTTGGATTTTTTTTTTTTTTTTTTTTTTTTTTTTTTTACAAAACAAAATTTCATTGCCTTATGATTGCTCTGGTAAAATATCAAATCGCTCTGATGGGTAGTTTTAAATTTAAAGCATTTTAAAATCCTATCTTTAATTATAATTACCCTGTATATAAAAAGAATTCAAATCTTACTGATCTATTATCAAACAAATTTTCATTCGAATAACTTATCTCATAAAATGTCTCTCGTTCTCTCTTGATAAGAGAATTGTTTTTAATGCCATTTTGGATTATCTTCTTTGATTTGCGAAATTTTCGATTCATTTATCTTATTTTCGTTTTTAAATAGTTTTCCAAATTGCACATCCTTGAACAATACTTTATCAACTAACACTTTCCAAATATAAAACAAGAACGGAAAATCATACGGTCCGCATACATTATTAACACTTTCCAATTGTACCTACTCATTCCCTTCAACGTACTTTGCGTATGTGATCACAGAACGAGCAGACAGAAAGACGGACAGGCAGACTACTAAAATTCATAATCGCTCTTAAACACTACTAAAATGGGTTAAAAAGGCTTAATAAAATCGAAGAGGCAATTCCAGCAATTTCTGATTATTGCCCTTAATGTATGTGAATATTTTTGTTCTGCAAATATTAATACTAATCATACTCTATTCATATTATATTCATTTGTTTGTGCATATGAAATCCCACTATAAAGGGATTTTAATATTTATGTATGGATTCGTTTACGCGTTTCCAACACACACTATAAAGTTATTTTACGCAACTGATGAGGACTCGGGGTTTTCAAGCCTTAGCCCCATTTGGATCCCAACTGATAGCAGGAGCTCTATCCAGTATTTGAGTGCATGGTCCAGAGTGGGCGATAGAGCTGGAACGGCAATTTTGCAGCACCTTTGTAGACTTTCTGAGAAGCGAGATATTTACCTGAAATGGATTCCGTCCCATATGGGCATATACGGGAATGAGGTCGTTGACTCCCTCGCAAAGCTCGGCACAACTGGGCCCTTACCGGAAAATTTGGCACTTACCTTCTCGGAAATTCCTTCCATTAGAAAGAGAAGTCTGAGGCTTGTCTGGAAAACCCCTCCAGTTCATAACTGCACTGTAAAAAAATAACTATTACCAGCTGCAAGAAACTCTCTGTGATTGGAGAAAATAATTATTTTCTCCAATCACAGAGAGTTTCTTGCAGCTGGTAATAGTTATTTTTTTACAGTGTGGTACTCTGTAGATGAGCCGGGTCGCGCTCTGTCCTTCAGGGGTGTTAGAGGTGATCAGACTGCACTCACCAGATTTATCAGTGGCCACCTTAAAGGCCGGTTTCCTCTAACGGTACTATTCAGAATCTTTTGATGTGGTCAACCGGGCGCAAAACCCTCGAACGTGGTTGGAAGTCTAGAGACCTAGCCCCCTGCTGAGATAATTGAGGGGCCAGAGGTAGATATCTTTGTCAATTTTGCATGCTTTCCTTTGAAGTAATTGCGCAATCTGATAAAAAAAAAAGGCTACAACTGATGACAAAACATTTGGCTCTTTGTGTCGGAAGCGAGATTAATGGTTTTTTGAACCTCGAAGTTCGAACCGCAATGGAAACCGGCTTTAAGTGGATGAAAGTTGAGCAGTACCGAAAAGTCTATCCTACTTGCAATAAATGTTCCTCCAATGCAACTAGTCCAGCCCACCTGCTCAGTTTTGTGGAATTTTCAAGGGAGGATTTCCTGCGTGATCCGGTCTTGTTCTTCGATTTTTTGAGGGTGAATGGACTCATGGACCTGGTCTAGCGCAGCTAGACCAGTGGGGATGAGAAACAACAAACACAACAAGGGATTTTATGAAATTTCCCCCCCGCCTCCCCCCTTTAAGGATGGGGGGGCCCAAAACGCACTTTTAAGAGTAACTCTGCTCCAAATTATCTCAGGATAGCGATTTTTTTTAATATGCCCATTGGTTATGAGTATTCATGGCATACACTACAAAAGGATTTCGTGAAATTCCACCCTATCCCCCTTGGAAGTGGGGAGTGGCCCAAAAAACATGTTTCCATGCGTAACTCTGCTCCGAACTATCCTAAACAGGTGATTTTTTATGTTCGGGCTGGTTATGCGTTCCCAACACGCACTATAGAGGGATTTTGCGAAATTTTCCCTTTCCCTCTTTCATAGCGGGGGGGACACGTTTTTAAGAGCAATTTTGCTTTAAATTATCTCAGAAAAGCGATTTTTTGATGTATCGATTGGTTATGCGTATTCAACATACAAACTACAGAGGGATTTTTTGAAATTCTGTCCTACCCCTTTGGAGGTCGGGGGGCAAAAAACATGTTTCCATGCAGAAACTCTGTTCCAAATTATCCTAGAATGGTATTTTTTTATGTGTGGGTTGCTTATACATACTCAACACATACTATAAAAGGATTTTGTGAAATTCCAACCTATCGCCCTTTGGGGGTGGGGGCAAAAAACATGTATCCATGCGTAACTCTGCACTAAATTATGTTAGGATGGAGATTTTTGATGTGCGAGTCGGTTATATGTATCTAACTCATAGTATAAAAAGATTTTGCGAAATTCCCTCCTTTAAGAGCGTGGGGAAGTAAAAACGCATTTTAAATTATAATTCTGCTTTAAATAATCTCAAGATCTCGATTTTTTTGTGCGTCGGTTAGGCATGTGTATGCAACATGCAATATACAGAAATTTTGCGAACTCCCTCCTTGAGGCAGGAGGGGCAAAAAACACATTTACAAGTTTAAATCTACTCCAAATTACCTTAGAATGACGAACTTTAGAGTATGGGTGTTGACTATGTGTACGCAATATGCACTTTGGTGAGATTTTGCAAAACTTTCAACTTTACCCACGAGAGAGGGGAATAAAAAGCATGTAAGGCGCTGACGAAGGCAATGGAGCTCCAGGCTCGACTATGTCAAGCGGGAATACCGCTACCGAAAGTAGCGGGAACTTTAAGTTAGATTTTAACTGACTTCAATATATATATTTTTTTTTTTAAGGTTTCTTTATTAGTACGGAGGACTATTAGTCTCAGTCTACGGATAAAACGTTGTCGCCAGCTTTACGATGGTTGGACATTTATCGAAATCTAAAATTTATTGAAAATATAATTGAATAATTTGAAAGAGATGTTATAATTTGGGAAAAAAAAAAAAAAAAAAAAAAAAATCTAATAGTCCTCCGTAATGAAGCCCTTTTTTAATTGTTCCCAAAAACGTTTACGAGTTGATTTTAAATTTTTTAGAAATGAAAAGAAATTCATGCATAAATATTAAAATTGATATAAAACTTTGTGAAAAATTAAACTTGCAGTGTAAAATGGACGTCATTATAGCTCTAAAAGTTTTTATTATCATTATTATTATTATTATTATTATTATTAGTTTATTAATTATTTCTTTGACGGAGCATTGACTTAGGAGCCTCTTGGCGGCTTTTAATTTTTATTCTCATTTCGTTGACGATTTAAAATGGCTATCGCAATTGCATAAGTAAAGACTTCGGCGAGAAACTAATCAAGCTAATTCGGTGCCGAATTTCAAATTTCTCAAAGGGGTTCTAAAATTTTTGCCCGTTCTTATTTATTTATTTATTTATTTTTATTATTATTATTAATGATATGGTATTTTGGGAATTCATTTCAGTATAATGACCAGCGAAGTGGACAAAGCCTGCTAGCCATAAAGGTAAACATTTCATTTGACTCTCTAAACTATCGCACCAACTGTGGCTTTAATCAAATTAGCATCATTTTCAATAATTGTTATTCCTCAAAGATTCCTAGCACGGAGTAATATCAATAGGAGTTGAAGGTCCAATGGGAGAAAGCTACGAAACTGTGATCTAAATTTTTGGTAAATATTGAGGGCGCCACTTGTCATTCCTCCCTACCTCGGCGCGGATATACTGTTGTTTTCAATAGAATTTTGCTGGAGTACATTTAAAATTTTTTATTTTAAGCAATTTAATTTCTTTGTAAGTTCTTAAAACTGCATAATTCAGATGTTTCAAATAAATGCTTCGTTCCTAGTTGTAAAACAGGCTATGATAGTGATAAGAAAAGAAAAAAAAAGGCCGTAGGAGAAAAATAAAGTCCGAGTTCGTGTTTTCTGCACCGAAAGTAAGTTTATTTTTTTTCTTTACAAAATTTCATCCATTCTCCTTCCTCCCAATTGTCTGTTTTAGCTAGCTTCGGTTCATAAGAATCGTCATTTTTTAAAAGCTTTCTTTCAAAGTAAAATTAGTATAAAATGGCTCTTAAAAAAAAACATGTTGGTTAGAATACTCTATTTAATGAAATTTACTTTCAATTGAAATTTTTTCAGTTTGATATTATTTTTAAAAAAATAATTAAAACGAGACATTTCCCCATTGAATAACATTGCGGAAGCTGGAGAGAAGGAAGGATTGCACGCTGGCGCCATCTGTAAACATTAGAAAACAACATCACAAAATTTCAGCTTTACCTTCTTCTCCTGTCTTATTACTCCGTGATTCCTAGACTAGTGTAATTTCACTCATTGTTTTCTTTTATTTAATGGTCTTTAAGTTTACTTACTATGCTCCATGATTTTCCAATCTGTACTAATTTCAAAGTCATACTTTAATCTCGTCATATGCGGTTCCGACAGACAATAAGTTTTGTGTGACATATTATTTTGAAATTAGAATTAGCAAATATTCTGTGACTTCAGTATTAAAGTATGAATTCAGACACCAATGCTTGTCGATTAGCTTCTAAAGAAGAATATATTTTGATATGTTTAGCATCAGGAGAAAGAAGTAATTTCTAATTATACATTTATATAAGATATCTTAATTTATTCCTGTCATTTTATGCAAAGGAACGGTATAACTTTAGTATATCCCCACAGCTGAATTTGGCGATTTTTCTTTGGCGTCGTTTTGAATGATAACGATGTCGTTCTGGACTGATTGCGATATAATATGGCATCCTATATGTTGTTTATTTTGGATTTATGATTTTATGATTTATGATTTAGATTATGATTTTATCACTTATGATTTATGATTTTTAGATTTAGCCATAATCGCCAACAAAAATCGTTGTGGGGATATACTAAAGTTGTTCCAAAGGAACTAGTACAGAGTTGCATTTGACGATTTTCCTTTGGTGATTATGGAGAAATGCCATTTTCGCAAATGGTTGCCATACATTCCAAGCGTAAACAAAAGCAAAACGCGTTTTTTCAAAATGGCGTCATTATTAATGTACAAAATTAATTAAGTTTATTTTTAATATTAATAAAACAAATATTTAAAATTAACTTACCTCAATAGGCATGATAAAACATTTTTCTAAATTTTCATACTTCAAGAGCGATCAATATGCATAAATATATATATACAGGCACTTATACTATTCAGATGTTCTACACTTGGCGTTAAGATACGATTATATAAATTAGAACTTCGTTTACCATTTCTTTTAAAAATTTGTAGATTACACTTTTTAAAAATAAGCTACTTTACGTAGAGCATGAAATTAAAAATGCATGAAATTACTTATTATACCGATCAATACAAGTGTGTTAATGAAAACCACACACTTTTCACAAATTAGTATAATACTTTTAGTTATTTCACACTTTGTCAAAAATTAAAAGTAAATACATTTCTCTCTCTCTAAACAATTCACTCAAGAAAATGCTATTATATTTACCTTCTCTTTCAAAAATAGACCTATCTAAACAAAATAAATTAAGAATAAAAAGTAAAAATTCAACTGTGTATTTCACCAGAATGTTATCTAACTATACATCTCATATGATATAAGGTCTTGTTGTTTACGGAGATTGAATTTCGCTGACTCGTATGCTTCCATTGTGCCGGATGACAAAATGAAAATCGAATTTTGATTTCACGATATCATATTTGTCTTCGTCATCTGTTGATCGTTCTTAAGAGACCAGTATTTTTCTAGCTTCGCGTCCCATAGTATAGAAAAGGGGGTTAGACTATATTTGAGGGTGCCCCTTGATTCTCGCCAAGTTGTGATCGCGGTAAATATATTTTTACCACTAAGGTTAGCCTATTTATATGTATAGGTTATCTGTATATAGTGTATTATATATGTATAGGTTATATGTATATACTGTTATAGGTTATTAACAAAAATGCGCCAAACAATTTCGCCAAGGGGGCACCCTCAAATATATTTTTACCAGAGAAGGGTTCGTACCTGTGTTATCTCAGGTTTTGCATTGAGTCCGGAAGCATATCGGAAGTCTTCAAATTCTTGTATCCATTCGGACCAATCCGCTGAGTTTTGAAAATTAAATGGTGAAGGTACCTTTAAAGATATTTGAGTAGAATCTACAGCCATAATAAAGTTGTTTGAGAGAAGGTTCCAAATTCTAACAGCAACAGAGTCCTCTTTTTTTTTTTTTTTTTCTTTTTTGGTCCACTTTCATTTTCTGAACACACTTTAAAGCATTACCTGATATCATATCGTGTTATGTGAAGTAGTTTTAAAACGAACTACATATTTATGCGACACTAATAATACGTTTACTTGACGATTACATATAAGACAGGATAATACATTTAGAACAATAAATAAAACTAAATATCGGACTGACAGTAATAGTCGTAGTAATTACATCGAGTTAGACTATATTTGAGGGTGCCCCTTGATTCTCGCCAAGTTATGATCGCGGTAAATATATTAAGGTTAGCCTATTTATATGTATAGGTTATATGTATATAGTTATATGTATACATGTATAGGTTATATGTATATAGTGTTATAGGTTATTAACAAAAATGCGCCAAACAATTTCGCCAAGGGGGCACCCTCAAATATATTTTTACCCATGATCGCAATATTTGCGATAACAAGAGATTCAGCTGGTAAGTTGCAATCACACGACAAGTACAATGCTGATTGCCATGGTAATAAAAATTAAAAAGAACGCTGGTTTCTATGGCTATCAAAAATAGACAGTAAGTATCGTCATATCATATTGCAAAGAATCCAGAACCACCTCGTTATCCTTCAAAACGGAGCCAAAATAACATCGCCAAATCCAGTTGTGGACCAACTCAATACTTGTAACTTGTACCACATATTTCATTTCCATAGCGTTTTTCGGCCGTGGTAGCTCAGTCGGTAGAGCACCGAGGGTACAACTACTATAGTATTTCCAAACAGCTGAATTTGGCGATTTTTCTTTGGCGCCGCTTTGATCGATAACGATGTCGTTCTGGACTGTTTGCGATATAATATGGCAGCCTGCATGCTATTTATTTTGGATTTATGATTTTATGATTTATAATTTATAATTTAGGTTATTATTTTATCATTTATGATTTTTAGATTTATGATTTAGCCATAATCGCCAAAAATAAATCGCCAAATTCAGCTGTGGGGAGATACTATAGTTGTTCCAAAATCTGTCGTGGCCACAATGTCCTCCATGTCCCCATCAAAATTATACCTCTGGGGGGATCAAAATTAAAATGGCATGTCTTCGGGCCTCCTCTAGGGGTGAGTCCCAGGCCGTCGCCAATTGCCCATTGCGCAGCACTAGTGCGACGTAGAATCCAACCAACCAACTTCCATATTTTACAGATGGCAGGAAAATTATTCGAGAGCTTGCAATAATTCCTATGTAAAAAGAGTACGCTTAATCAACCCAATCAACCAACCGGTGCCAAATATCAAATTTCACCAACGAGTTCCTATACTAAAGCTGTTCCAAATAAATACGTCAACTAGCCAAGTGGTGACGCTTAAACCTAAAATTACCTATAGTCATTTGACAATAGGTAATCATGTAATAATGGATAACATAATATGTATCATATGGTTTTGGATATTATTCGTCGGTACTGACATTTAAGCCATCTTTTAGTATTGTAATATTTACGTGTTTTTTTTTAGCCTTTAAGTGACTTGAAGGAAAGTGCGTGTGGCGATAGATTGTATTCGAACCAGGGTCATTTGGGTAGTAATCCAGCGCCGTACCTCTGGACAAAAAGTTAACCCTTTATTCATCGGTAAGTTACGATTTCCTACCCTTGAATGGCGTTGATGGCGTCGCTACAGTACTCCTCCTCCTAGAGAGTACGCCGTCGTACGAGCGATATTTACTGCTGTAGACGGTGGCGATTACCAGATTGTGCTGTCAGTTGCCCCGTTTTGCCAAGTTGAAGGAGTCGTGTTTGTCGATGCGACGAGTTGAAGGCGTGGGGCGTGACAGGTTTTGTGTTGTGAGCACAGCGTTTCACAGGCTTCTTTGCTCGGAGGGTTGTTTGGTGTTGCCATCTATTGCCATAGAGCGAAGTTAATAGCTCGCTGCTCAAGAGCGTCCTTGGTCACCAATGAAGGAAAGTGCGTGTGGCGATAGATTGTATTCGAACCAGGGTCATTTGGGTAGTAATCCAGCGCCGTACATCTCGACAAAAGGTTAAGTAAGGATTATCTACCCTTGAATGGCGTTGATGGCGTCGTTACAGACTAATGATTAGATATTTGGACCCTTTATTTCCTCGTTCTTTGAAGCAGAATATTTTCTTTTCATTTATCAAAAGGAGTAACTTATACAAATTAACATAAAGCATTTAGGAACAACTTGCAAGTCGGTCTACAACTCTACATTTGACAATTTTTTTACTTTCTTCTATATTCAATAGAAGAAAGTATTGGATTCGTAAAAATTTTCGACCTCCTGTTTTTGATGGATTTACACGTTTTGAGAGCTGTAGAACACGATTTGGCCATTTTCAGAAAATGTCTGTCTGTCAGTCTGTGTGTGTGTGTGTGTGTGTGTGACAAAATTTTGTGGCAACTGTATCTCAGGAACTACTGCACATAATTTCATACAAATTGGTATGTAGTTGCACCTTGGCATAAATTAGTGCCTATCAATTTTTGGTAAAAATTGTTTTACAGGTTGCGTTGCCATCCCGCTTTTTCTAAATTTTTAACATGGTGATATAGGACAAAATTTTGCATAAATGTGCATAAAAAGAATTATTTTTTAGTAATCATTATGAAATTTACAAGAATTATTTATAATAGAGATAGTCAACTGGGAAAATTTTTTTTTATGTGTAGGAGCCTCGCCACCCCCCCCCCCCCCCTGGGCGGAAGTCCCCCCCTCGAGGGGAGTAAATTTTCAAGATGGGTATCTTTCGAAAGGTCTCGTCAATACCTTTAAAACGAATGGTTGAACTGTAAATCTGTGATAATTTAAAACAAAGTTATCGATTTTTTTTACTTTTAACGGAAAAAAAAACAAAAAAAAATCGTTTTTTTTTTTTTTTTTTTACGAAATTTAACCAAACTTGGAATTTAGTAGGCCCCTGACATAAACTGGTGCTGATTAGATTTAGGGATCAATTGTTCAACAAGTTGTGCTGTGATCGTATTTTTTCTAAATTTTAACATGGCAGTATAAGACAAAATTTCGTATATATGTACATAATGAGAGTTATTCTTAACCTGTGATTGTAAAATTAATATGAATTTTTGATAATAATAGTAATTAATTAGGGAAAAAAAATGTGCATGTGGGGGCATCGCTTACCCCCGGGAAGTACCCCCCCGGGGGGGGGTTAAATTTTCAAGATGGGTATCTTTCGAAAGGTCTCGTCAATACCTTTAAAACGAATGGTTGAATTAAAAATATGTGATAATTTCAAAAAAAGTTATCGATTTTTTTTACTTTTAACGAAAAAAACTTTGAAAAAAAATCTTTTTTTTTTTTACTGAGTGAATTTGTATAGGAAAATATAGAAGAAAGTCTTGTGGTGGCCACAACATACTAGTTTTTCGATGATTATGGTGAAACCTAATTTTCGGAAATGTTTGGCATGAGTTCCAAACGTAAACAAATGTTGTAACGAATCCAGAACGGCATTGTTATCATTCAAAACAGCGCCAAAGGAAATCGCCAAATAGTGTTGTGGACCAACCTGCAAATTGTACCGGATTTATTTGCACATATTACTTTAAAAGGAATTAATTGTAAAATTATTGTGAAACAGAGGAATGAATTCTTATAACTAAATTGGGAATGAATTAGTTTTACAACGGAAAGTTCTTAATCCAATACCTAAATTTGATACGCATTGATTCAGCATTGCAAAAGTTATCGTAATGATAAATGTTCAAGTGGCAGCCACTTGGAAATAAAATTGCGGATCAAGTTACCAAGCGAACTTTTCCAAGATATTTGAACCATAAATTCACTATCCAACTTTTGTTTGAATAATTTTAGTATTTTAAAAGTTATTGTGATGGGACATTTTCAAGTGGCAGCGTGATTTCAAGTGGTCGCAACTTTGAAACAAAATGTCGGAACAAGCTGCCCAGTGAATTCATCCAAGATAATTATAGGATAAGATCACTGACCAACTTTTGTTCGAACTGAATTAGAATTTAAAATTTATCATGCTTATAAATTTTCAAGTGGTTGCCAAATTTCAAGTTGTCTCGCTTAATTTATAACATCCACACTTTGTTAAAAATGGCGGATAAAGTTCATTAATAAACTTGGTTGAGCCCTTTATATGGCCTATAAATACATAAAAATTCAATCAAATCGGTCGTAAATAGGCCTCTTACAGCGTAAATTTGAAATTTTCAAGTGACCTCCACTTGAAAACAAATAGACGAAGCAATTTGGTTAACAAACTCATCAGATATTTATAAGATAAGTTCACTGTCTCAATTTGGTTCGATTTGGAGTATTATTTCGGAAGTTATCGTGATTTTAAATTTTCAAGTAGTAGTCTGATTTCAAGTGGTCCCGTTCAGTTTAAGATATCCGCCATTCTGTTAAAAATAGCGGATAAAGTTCATTAATAAACTTGGTTGAAACTCTTATAAGGTCTATGTGTACATCAAAATTCAAACAAATTCGGAATACGCTTCTTACAGTGTCAATTTAAAATTTTCAAGTGGTCTCCACTTCAAAACAAAATGGCGGAGCAACTTGGTTAGCAAACGCATCCAAGATATTTATAATATAGGTTCACTGTACAAATTTGGTTCCATTTGGAGTACTATTTCGAAAGTTATCATAGTTTTAAATTTTCAAGTGGTAGCCTGGTTTCAAGTGGCTCCGCTTAACTTAAGATATCTGCCACTTTATTAAAAATGGCAAATAAAGTTCATTATTAAACTTCATTGTCACCCTTATGTGGTCTATACTCACATCAAATTTCAAGGAATTCCAGCTTTAAATACATTTTTTACAGTGTATTTAAAAACAAGTATTTAAATAGTGTGGATTTGAAATTTTCAAGTGACCTCCACTTGCAAACAAACTAGTTGGCATAGGTGGACTCTGCTCAGTTCCCCATCATATTTATGTTCTCAGAAATTTCATATTATAATCATGTTAAAAGAAATGAATTTGACCAAAGCTTGATACAGTGACATAATGAAATCTCCGCCTAATAGGCTATCCACCGTTCACTTCGATATATTTATCTTATTCTAATCTATTGATTTATTTTATCTGGGTCAATTCTGTTGTTTAGTTTTCATGCTACTATTTCCAATGAAATAATCCTCAAAATTCATATTTATATGAAAAATTTACATTTTCGCTAAGTTGATAAAATCGTAAATTACGAATAATTTACGAAATTTTCCTAGTAGAATATTTGTATTCAATCATGTTCAAACAAATATCATAAACGTAATTTTGAAGTTGTCTAATGTATTTAGGATCCTCAAAATGGAAGTTTATGCTCAATTTTGCCTTATTCTGACACGTTAAGTAAATCGTAAATTCCAAATAACTTACAAATTTTTTAAATTGGAAAAATCATAGTCAATGACATTCATGCCAGTATCCTAAATAATATTTCGAAAGTGGTTTGACATCTTTACCATGAAAATAATTCTCAAGATTGACGTTTATGTGAAATTTTTGCCCTATACTACCATGTTAAGAAATTCGTAAATTTCCAATAACTTGCAAAGTTTTCAAAGTAGCATATTTATAGTTACTGATGTTCATTCCGGCATCAAAACTGATATTTTAAAACTGGTCTGACATTTTTACAGTAAAAAGTTTCCATTTAATGCACGTTTAAGTGAATTTTTGTCCTATTCTCCCATGTTAAGAAAATCGTAAATTTCTAATAACTTATGAAGTTTTTAAAATCGAATGTTGCAAATGAATAGGGTTCTTGCCAGTGTCGAAAGTAATATTTTAAAACTGATCTGAGCTCTCTGCGACAATTTGTTCTTGAGATATCGTGCACACAGACTAACAAACTAACGGACTAACGAACTAACACACTAACCCACTAACAGACTAACACACTAACTGACACCCTACAGACAGACACCATAGAAATTTTGTCATTTTCGGATTCCTCACACCTGAAAACGTGTAGAAAAGTCAAAAAACCGAGGTCGAAAATGTTCACGATTACCTAAGTTCCCCATACCTATAGTATGATGGGGAACTAAAAAGCGGAGCAACTTGGTTAACGAACTCATCTAAGATATTTATAAGTTCGCTGTCAAAATTTGTTGAATATGGAGTATTATTTCGGGTGTCATCGTGATGACAAAATTTTCATTATAGATAGATAGATAAAAGAAGTGATTGCAATAGGTCGATTTCTAAAGAAATCAACCTAAAATAGGAGAGAGAGAGAGAAAATATGTAATCTAGATCTCTATATCAAATCAAATTCGGAATTGGAAAAAAGGCATAAGGAACTTTTTTTTTTTATTAGCATGATCGTACAGAAGTATCTATAATGCTAATAAATGTAGTTCGAAATAGAAAATTAAATATTTAAATCAGTTTGATTCAATGGGCTCTTCCCAGTTTCGTCTGCTCAATCATGTGATGGAGGAAAACGAATAATCGAATTCTGAGAATCGAATTCAATTAAATATTGTTCTTAAGAACAAAAATTTTAATATTTAATATAAAATAAAATAAAAGTAATATTGAGCATTTGTAAACAATAGAATAATTGTATTTGTAAATTTAATAGTTTTTAAAAAACATTTTATGTGTTTATTTATTTTTACTATAAGAATCGATTTTTGTATATTGTAGTGTAACTGTAACATTAACTGATCTAGCAATAAATAATAGCTTCTTGTGGAATGTTTATGGATTATAATTTGAATTTTAAAATTTTTTCATTTAATTGCATAAAGGTGTTACAACAAATTAATTAACTTAGTTACTAGTCTAAATGGATTTACGCAGTACGATATTGCACTGTCACTGATTTAAGTACCAAAAATCAGAGTATTAAACATGTTCTTCATGAACATCAATAACAAACATAAACTAAATGATGATTGTAAATGTATACAGCAAACAAAAGATGATGAATAATGATATAAAATGGATTAAAAATGATGATTTATAAAAAATAACATAGATTAAATACGATTGATTAAAAATAAGAATAGAAAATATGCTATTTCAGCAATCGCTATAGATAAACAAGACTTTGTCTGCTATTTGTTTTTCCTCTATTATATGACCTCTGACGTCAGGTGGGAAGAGCCCATTTTCAGCAGATTTGACATGAATAGATATTTAAAAGTTTCCTTTCATTTACATAACGTAGGTTACATTGGAGAAGACCTACAGCGCATGTATCAACTGTGGTGTAAATTAACCGATGCTAACAAGTGGAAACTAAATGATGGAATGAAGGTTATACTGGATGAAAGTAAAACAAATCTTTATTATCAATTGATCAAAACTTTTGAAGTATGGGACGTTATACAAACACAAAGTGGTGCCCCAGGATGGAGCGATCAGATACCTTCTGAACAAATGATGGACGCAGAAATCTTAAGTTTGATTCATAACATGGAAGTGGTGTGGCGAATGAGAATTAGAGATGAAAATTCGATCATGCAAACTGAAAAAGGCAATATGAGGAAGGTAAGTTTGATATAGTCCGTGATTTTTTTTTTTTTTTTTTTTTTTTTTTAAGACCTTTTCTTATACCCGCTCTATTTGTCACCGGCGTTTGTCCGAATCAACGAGATATATAAATTAGAGTGATAAATGGTAACCCTTGAGAAGGTCCAAGATGAGTCATGTGGCATGCTCTCCTTGCACCTGCGTATTCGGTGGTTCCCTTGGTAACACAGCTTATTTTCAGTAAATTTCTATGGCAACGGTTTGGAGATTGTTCTTCGCATAAGTCATAACCGCCAATGTTTTAGTTTACTTATGTAGTTTAATATTCTTTTGTTCTAAATCATTTTGATTTTGATTTTACTTCTTTTTTATTTCGCGTAGTTGAACTTTAACCGACAAAATGCTCAAAAATAGTTGAAAAACTATTATTTGTTGTTAAATTTAGCTCTTTAAAAGTTTAAATTTTCTTTTATAAACACTTTTAAACTTTGTTGGGAAACGATGAAAACAAAGGTATTTTATTATTTTTTAAAATGTGAAATATGTGTAAAATTATTTTAAAAACAATTTATTTCAGTCATAGGACTGTCATGTTATCTAATAATAATGATAATTTGTCGAACTGATATTTTAAATGCCAAAATAGCGATAAAGGGCCAAACACAGCAACTTATTGGAGCATGTCACGTGATTCATCTTGAACCACGGAAAACTAATCCTCCATCCATTGAATCAGCACTCTAATTTATATATCTCGTTGGTCCGAATGTGTCCCCTCTTTTTGCTTATATCTCAGCAATCAGACCACCTAAAGACTTCGGGTTTTCACTAAAATATTAGTCATGTCTGACACTACAATTTCACACAGTCAGCTTATAATAGCAAAAAAATTAACCATTTAAATTTTATCCATAATTTAATTGTTGCCAAAAAAATGTACAAGTTAATTTTTTTTTTCTTTTTTTTTTTTTTCCGACAGGAAAATAAATACATTTATCTAAACGTAATCAATAAAAAATTTAAAAAAAAAAAAGTAAGTTATGCATTTCACAAAAATTGCCGTTATTATCACATTAATTTTTTTTTTACACATTGATAAAATGCTAATATAGTTTACGATGCTAAAATCAGTTTTATTTATCCCTTATCATTAATCCTTAGCCCGCCCGGTTCCCGCTGTTCAATGTATTTTCCTAGTCAACTTTGTCCCCTTATTACTTCCGGTGTGATTTTTTTTTTTTTTTTTTTTTTTTTTTTTTAAACACACTTGACATTGTGAGTTTTTTTGCATTTCTTCCCATGCTATTCCTATGGGGTTTTTAGCCTTTTTTCTCCTCTTTTTCCACATTCTGAAGTGGCGGTGGCGACTCCTGGGCGATTTCTTAAATTTTTGCGTTGAAGTACACCGAATATTTTTCGCCAAGAAGTTTAATTTAACAACAACGATTTTAATCTAGGTAGCGCATCAAAAATATAAAAATTATAAAATATTACAAAAATAAAAAAGTAAAAAATAACACTTATTTAAAAAAAATAAAATGCCTTTTATACTTAATGCACTAAAAAGAACAAAATAACTTTTTCAGCACCTCAAACAAAGAAAAGGGCGGCTCAAACCATTTTATACAAAAATTTCGTGAAATTTTTAAATTATTATGGATTTATGAAAATATGAGCTGAAATTAGCCAGATTGGAAATTTTAGTATAAAATGGTTTGAGTCGCCTTTTCTTCGTTTGAGGAGCAATTTTATTGGAATAGTGGTAAAATGCAAATATTCAGATCGGCGGTACTGAGCTGAAAAAGTTATTTTGTTTTTTTAGTGCATTACGAAGAGGGCATTTTAGTTTTTTTAAATAAGTGTTATTTACATAATTACTTGCTACTTTTTTTTTTTTTTTTAATAAGGTTATTGAACTAATATGGAACTTGGGGAACAACTTGCAGATTGGTAAACAACTCTATTTAGAGATTTTCTTTTAGTGATTACGGCAAAATGCAATTTGCAGAAATGGTTGCCATGGATTTCAAACGCAAACAAAGCGGAAACGCGTTTATCAAAATGACGTTCGTTTTGTAATGTACACACAAAAAAAAAAAAAAAAAAAATTAAGCCTATTTTTAATATTAATAAAACAAATATTTAAAAGTAACTTACCTCACTTTGCATGAGAAAACAACTTCATGAAGTTCTATACTGCTACTGCAAGAATCATCAATATGCATATTGTTGCGAGTTTGTAAATAATTCTGTTTATTTTTGTAGAAATTCTTTCAAAGAGGCTTAGTAAGTTGATAAAATGTTAGTTTTGTGCATTTTTAGTTTGTTTTAGCATTAAAATAGCTTAAGTTTCCATTAAAAATGCATTGAAAAGCTCCAATAAGGCAGGTAATGGATTTGGCACCCAATTTGGCGATTTTTTGCCCTTGGTGACTTTTTTGGCAACTTTTGGCGAGAAAATCCTTATTATCGATTACCAAATATGGAAGATGAAATGCTATTAGTTGATCAGTTTCTGAATTTTTCTACAATTTTCTACACTGGTATTTAAGGAGCTGCATCGCGCCAAATCCTGATCAGTCTCAGATAATTTCTGCCAATGCTTGCATTACTATTGAAAGAGCTCTAAGCCTCTTTGGGAATAAAGTTGCATTGCTATATGTATTAGTACTAGACTGTTTATACTGTAGATTTGCTATTGACAGCTGTTATTTAAGCTGTGTTTATTGTTAGAATTGAAATTGATGCCTAGTTTATAGGCTTATATTCTTCTGAAATTTTCTGTAAATAAACTACTGAACTTTTAAATGTTTCGCCTTTCATTCTCGGACAAATCACGAACCCTCAAGTACGCAACAATATATATATATATATATATATATACATACATATGTGTGTGAGAGAGAGAGAGAGAGAGAGAGAGTGTGTCATATTAAAATGGACAGTCACAAATCAAAAGAAACAAATTGCCGTCGTTGGCTTAAATGGTTCTTTAATAAATTCAGGGCTTACATGCATCACGTCCTCCCTTAAAACTTACATCTTCTAACCCCAACTTCAGACGAACAACTAACAATTGCAACTGACTCGAAAATTCTCTTCTTCCTTCTAAGAGGGAGCGATCACGTGATCTCAAGCGTTCTGATTGGCTTAGGGGGTTCGTACTATACACAGGACGGAAGAGACAGAACATTCTGGATTAAATTTACCTTTGCATTGCACAATATAATTCAGAAGAGTTTTATATGATAATTAGTTCTGTGTGAGGGGGGGGGGCTACCGCCCCCCGTTTCATTATTTCACCTACATTTATGTAGAATTTAATTCGGTTATTAAAAAATAATTCTGTTTTTAAAAAATAATTTATTAAAATGATTTCCATATTAGAGAAGTAGTATAACACTAAATATCCAAAAAAAGTTGAATTTATTCTCAATATTACAGTAATATATATATATATATATATGTATATATATATATATATATATTGTTAAAAATGAAAAAAATCGATAACTTTATTTTAAGTTATCGCAGATCGATGGTTCAACCATTCGTTTTAGAGGTATTGGCGAGCTCTTTTGAAAGATACCCATCATGAAAATTTACTCCTCTCGAGGGGGACTTCCCCCCCGGGGGGGGGGGCGGCGAGGCTCCTACATACACATTTTTTTTTCTTAGTTGACTATCTCTATTACAAAAAATATATATTCCTTTCATTTGGTTTAGTGCAGTCTATAGATGTCAAACTCTACTTAACTGCAATTTTCTCCATAGACGTAATGTATTTGAATTCTCTTGGGTGTCCCTGTACACGAACCATTTGCTTCATCTCAACGAAAAGCTTACTGTAGCATCCCTATGTGATACACATTTAGAATACCAAGTTTGGAATTTCTGCTACTATTTATTCTTGAGACATGCTGATAACAGACACACATGCAGATACACAGACAGACACACAGACCATTCGCTGAAAACATGATTTTCGTATTCAAGGGACCTCAGAACATGTAAATATAACAAAAACTCACGTTCTAAAATTTGACCCAAAAACAATACTTTCTCGACCCTATGGGTAAGAGAAAGTAAAAAGGATTACTATCAACATATCATAAGGAAACCATCAACATGGAAAGACCAGACTTGAGTACAAAAAAATTATTTTCTGCGATTTTGGAATTTTGGATTTTTAAGGGGGGGAGGGAAGGGAAAAGTTTTTCGAAGAAGGGTACTCAACACACGAGGAAATCGAACTGAACACACACTACAAAGGGATTTTATAAATTCCACCCTACCGCCCTTTGGAGAATGGGGGGCAAAAACATGTATTCATGCGTAACGCTGCACTAAGTTATCTGAGGTTGGAATTTTTTTATGTAAGGGACGATTATATGTATCTAACTCATAGTATGAAGAGATTTTGCGAAATTCCCTCCTCCTTCCCTCCTTTAAGAACGGGGGGAGAGTTTAAAAAAAAAAAAAAAAAGTTTTAAAGCATAGCTCAGCTTTAAATAATTTCAGGATCTCAATTTTTTTATGTGTCGGTTAGGTATGTGTATGCAACATGCAATATAAAATAATTTTGGAAATTTACCTCCCCCCCCCCTTCCCCTTGGGGCGGGCGGGGCAAAAACCACATTTTGAAGCTTAAATCCGTCCAAATTACCTAAGAATGGCGAATTTTGGTGTGTGGGTGTTAATTAAGTGTGTGAAATATGCACTTTGATGAGATTTTGTAAAGCTTTCAACTGTAACCACGAGGGAGGGGGAGTAAAAAGCAGGTAAGGGACTGCCAAAGGCATTGTGGGTCCAGACTCGACTGTGACGAGCGGGGATACCGTGACAGAAAGTAGCAGGAACTTAAAATTAGATTTTGACGGATTTCAATGATTTTTTTTTAAGATATTTTATTATTATTAATGATATGCTGTTTTGGGGATTCATTTCAATATAATGACCAGCGAAGCGGGCAAATCCTGCTAGTATTAAATAAATATTAGAATGTAAGCTTGGGGGAATTTGATATCGCACCCTTTTTAGACACAACTTTAATACATTTCTTTGAGCTTGGCTCTTTTGTACTTTTTAAGTGTCTTTTTTGTAGATTACAGATTACTAAAATAGCAATTAAATCTCCTGAATATAAGAAATTTATTTAGATGACAAAGCTCAATTGTAAATTTTCAAAGTCATTTGTGGCGTAAATAAATAAAAATTCAATCATGATAGTACAAGAAATTTATTTAGATGACAAAGCTCAGTTCTAAATTTTAAAAGCCATTTGTGACGTAAATAAATAAAAATTTATCCATGCTAATCTAAAAAAAATTCGTATCTTTTTAATTCCCGCATACAAATGCATTTAACTTTATTTACGATACAGTATTTTTTATCTACCTTTCGAAGCAATATTTTGAAAATTTTGACAAAGAAATAGAACTAGCTGATTTTCTGGTGCTTTTGGGCACGCAAGTGATTTGAAATATAGCATTTTCCACCACTGGATATAGTGAAAAGCTGATTCTACAAATTCATTGGAATTCTCTTTTTTTTTTTTTTTAAAGTTGAGACAAATGGGGACTAAATCTTAAAAATGGGGGTCTCAGGTCCAAAGGGACAAATTTTTTTCTTGGGACAAGAATAAAAACTAGTTGGCATAGGTGGACTCTGCTCTGTTCCCCATCATATATTATGTTCTCATAAATTTTTAATGCAGGACATATTATAATCATGTTAAGAGAAATGAATTTGACCAAACACTTGACACAGTGACAGAAGGAAATCCCCGCCTAATACGCTATCCACAGTTCACTTCGATATATTAATCTTATTCTAATCTATTAATTTTATTAGGGTCAATTTCGTAGTTATCATGCTACTATTTCCAATGCAACAATCCTCAAAATACACATTTATATGGAAAATTTTCAATTTTGCTGTGTTCATAAAATCATAAATTACGAATAACTTACGAAATTTTCGTATTAGAGTTTTTGTAGTCAATCATGTTCAACCAAATATCATAAATGTTATTTTGAAGTTGTCTGATAGATTTATGATCCTAAAAATGGACGTTCATGCTCAATTTTGCCCTATTCTGCCATGTTCAGTAAATCGTAAATTCCAAATAACTGGCGACTTTTTTAAATTGGAAAATTCATAGTCTATGATATTCATGCCAGTATCCCAAATAATATTACAAAAGTGATCTAAGATCTTTCATTGAAAATATCCCTCAAAATTGATGTTTATGGGAAATTTTGCCCTCTTGTGCTATGTTTAGAAATTCGTAAATTTCCAATAACTTTCGAAATTTTCAAAGTAGCATGTTTATAGTTAATGATGTTCATTCTGGCATCAAAACCGATATTTTAAAACTGGTTTGACATTTTTACAGTAAAAATTTTCCACTTAATGCAAGTTTAAGTGAAATTTTGCCCTATTCTCCCATGTTAAGAAAATCGTAAAAAGATATCGCCTTACCGCAATTTATGGAAATCGCTGCATTGCAGCGTCACCTGTTGGACAGTAAACACCAAAAGTTGATAGGAACTAATTTATATCAAATTGCATCTATATATGAATTTATATGCATTTTTGTGAAGTTGTTCCTCAGATATAACCTTAATTGAAATTGTGGAAATCGCTACATAGCAGTGCCACCTGTTGAGTATTTGACACTAAAAGTTGATGGTCAAGATGCATCTACATATTAATTTATATGTAATTCTGATAATTCTGCAATTCTATAATGTAGTAGTTCCGGAGATATAGTCGCCACAAAATTTTTGTTACACAGACAGACGGACAGACAGACAATTTCTAAAAATAGTCAAATCATGTTCTGGACCTCTCAAAACGAGTAAATCCATCGAAAACCAGAAGTCAAAAATTTTTACGAATCCAATACTTTCTTCTATTGAATACAGAAGAAAGTTAAAAAAAAAAAAAAAAAAAAAAAAAGAGAGAGAGAAAAGAAAGAAAGAAAGAAAGAAACATTAAATATGATTTTTAGCATTTGTTATAACAATGGTTTTAAGCACACACAAAAAGTATGTAAATCAAATGCAAAAACAATTTTTTTTTTCCTTTCAAGTAAAAAAAAAAAAAAAAAAGACACTGACTTTTTATTATAAACTAGTATCGCCCAGTGGTCGAAAATCGACCATTTTTTTTTTTTTTTTTTTTTTGCAAAGCGAGGCAAAGCAAAGTTATTGCCTTGTCCTAAACGGAATGCAATTGCAACACAGCTGCGGCAATTGTTTGCCGATATTCCCTCTAACTGGATCAGCAGAGTTTTACTTAATATAACTATTTCTCTCTGTAGATGTTAGCCTTTTCTGAAATTAGAGAAAATCGCAACGTGAAAACGCCCCTTGTTGTGTGATACAGCCCAGAAGCTAATAGGTACCATGTCAAACAAAGGCCCAACCAAGTATCAAATTCTGTTAAATTAATTCGATTGGTTCATAAAATACAGTGTTTGAACAAAAAAAAAAAAAATAAATAAATAAATAAATAAATAAATAAAGATATTTTTCAAAAATGGTCGAATTGAGTTTGGGAAATTTCAAAACGTGTAACTTTATCGAAAACCGAAAATCTAAAACTTTTCTGAATCTTATATTTTCTACTTATATATGCAGAGGAAAGAATAATAAATCCATTTTTTAAAAAATAAAAATAAGTAGTCAATTTCACTTAATTAAAATGCAAGGAAATCTCAAAACGTGTAAATTCATCGAAAACTGGAAATCAAAAGTTTTTATGTGTCTTGTACTTGCTTCTTCTACCCACAAAAGCTAGCAATAAAAACACTTTTTCAAAAAATAAGTAGCCAATTTCAGTTAATTGGAACGTAAAGAAAGCTCAAAACATGTAAATTCAGCAAAAAACGGAAATCGGAATTTTTTCCGTATCGTCTACTTATACATGCAGCAGTTAGTAACAAATCCATTTTCCTTTTATTTAGTATATTAGTTGAATATTTAT
Source organism: Salticus scenicus (assembly GCA_963930645.1). Classification (NCBI taxonomy): domain Eukaryota; kingdom Metazoa; phylum Arthropoda; class Arachnida; order Araneae; family Salticidae; genus Salticus; species Salticus scenicus. The sequence goes on from OZ005648.1 coordinate 26,421,792, forward strand.
TGTTTAAATATCACCCTTTGAAATGAAATATTTATGGTTATATTCAAAACTGGAAGTTTGCCATTTTTTTTTCTGGAGTTTTGTGATTATAAATTAAAATTTTATCAATTTTACAGAAAAAATAACTCAATCAAACACATGTAGACAGTAACTTATGTATAACTATACCTAAATATTGGAATTAAAATCGGCAGATAATTTCCGTTATTTTTTAATAATTTTTTACAAAAAATCCAATGGATGATTAACATAGAAAATCTTTTTCATGGCTCCATGGACAGACAGTGACGTCATCACTTCGCTTGCGTATGGTGATGCTACATTATACAAATTACTGTGTCTATGGTTTTATTTGAGCTTTATGAAATTGCCAGATTTAACAACTTTCTACTTTTAGGTATTTTTACTTCCTTATACAAAGTATAAGGAAGTATAGTAATCCCGATTTGCGAAATGGATTTTGTATTTCACATTGCTCGAAAACGAATGATCGCCGAATGTTGACAATTTATACGTGTGACTGTCATGATATCTAGTTGCACACCTGCAAGTGTCGTCTTAACACGAGCTCTCGTTATAGAGATATAAGGGATTTTACATGATTTTTCGTGACGTCTGTATGTGTGTGTGTGTGTCTGTGTGTGTGTGTGTGTGTGTATGTCGCATAACTCAAAAGCGGTTGGACGTAGAAAGTTGCGAATTGGTACATAGGTTTGTTATAACATCTAGTTGTGCACCTCCCTTTTTGGACTTTCTATGATTTTCCGTTATGGAGATATTTAGGAAAATTAGGTTCATAATGACAAAAATACATAGGTTTTGGCCATAATGTATCAAAAAACGGTAATAACTCAAAAACGGTTGAACGTAGAAAGTTGCGAATTGGTACATAGGTTTGTTATAACATATAGTTCTGCACCTTCCTTTTTGGACTTTGTATGATTTTCCATTTTGGAGATATTTTGGAAAATTAGGTTCATAATGACCAAAAATACATTGGTTTTGGCCATAATGTATCAAAAAAACGGTAATAACTCAAAAACGGTTTGGACAAATCTTGCAATTTAACTGACTTTCCGACTAGCTAGACATTTGAAACTTTCAGAAAAGCTCAGAACACGTTGACAATGCGTTTTTTTAATATTTTTGGCCAACTGTTTCCGATACCTGCTGCCTTCGGCAGCGTTACCAGTACAAATCTTGCAATCGATTTTTAACTAACTTCCCGACTAGCTAGACATTTAAAACTTCCAGAAAAGCTCAGAACACGGTGACAATGCATTTTTAAAATATTTTTAGCCAATTGCTCCGTGTCACTGCTGCCTTTAGCAGCGTTTATATGATTCAACAGAAAATCTATTTAACTAACTTCCCGACTAGTTAGAGATTTGAAACTTCCGGAATAGCTCAGAAACACGGTGAAAATGCATTTTTTAACACTTTTATCCAATTGTTTCGGATCCGAAGTCCCCCCCAAGGCACAACTTTGACATGAGTTCCCCCCCAAGGCACATGAGTCCCCCCCCAAGGCACATGAGTCCCCCCCAAGGTACAACTTTGACATGAGTCCCCCCAAGGCATAACTTTGACATGAGTCCCCCCAAGGTGCAACTTTGAAATAAGGCCCCCCAAGGCCCAACTTTGACATGAGTCCCCCCAAGGCACAACTTTGACATGAGTCCCCCCCCCAAGGATTTTAAAATGAGTCCCCTCAAGGCACAATTTTATTTATTTATTTATTTATTTTTTTTTACGTATGCATGCATTTTTTTTTAAATATTTTTAGCCAACTGTTTCGGGTCCAGTGACAATATTTTTTAACATTATGTATATTTCTCAAAGTGTATAAAGAAGTCATGTGGTGCCCACATCAGATTTTTTAATGTAAAGGAATACGTGTATAAAAGGGAAAAATGGGAGAAAATGCATAAAAAATAAATGTATTTTTAAATACCTTCTTGACATCGTAAGAAAATAATATTTGTATTCGCACCTTTCGGCTAACCATACCTTTCGAATGATACCATTTTCAACTCTCTACTCTCATAATTAATATGTTAAAAAGGGACAACAAATTTTATGCTTGCCTATTAATATATAGACTAGTATCGCCCAGTGGTCGAAACTCGACCATATTTTTTGCAAAGCGAGGCAAAGCAAAGTTATTGCCTTGTCCTAAACGGAATGCAATTGCAACACAGCTGCGGTAATTGTTTGCCGATATTCACTCTAACTGAATCAGCAGAGTTTTACTTAATATAATTATTTCTCTTTGTAGATGTTAGCCTTTCCTGAAATGAGAGAAAATCGCAACGCGAAAACGCCCCTTGTTGTGTGATACAGCTCAGCAGCTAAGAGATACCATGTCAAACCAAGGCCCAACCAAGTATAAAATTCTGTTAAATTAATTCGATTGGTTCATAAAGTACAGTGTTTGAACAAAAAAAAAAAAAAAAAAAAAAAAAAAAGATATTTTTCAAAAATGGTCGAATTGAGTTCGGGAGATTTCAAAACGTGTAACTTTATCGAAAACCGAAAATCTAAAACTTTTCTGAATCTTATATTTTCTACTTATATATGCAGAGGAAAGAATAATAAATACACTTTTTAAAAAATTAAAATAAGTAGTCAATTTCACTTAATTAAAATGCAAGGAAATCTCAAAACGTGTAAATTCATCGAAAACCGGAAATCAGAAGTTTTTGTGTATCTTCTACTTGCTTCTTCTACCCACAAAAGCTAGCAATAAAGGCACTTTTTAAAAAATAAGTAGCCAATTTCAGTCAATTGAAACGTAAAGAAAGCTCAAAACATGTAAATTCAGCAAAAAACGGAAATCGGAATTTTTTCCGTATCGTCTACTTATACATGCAGCAGTTAGTAAAAAATCCATTTTCCTTTTATTTAGTATATTAGTTGAATATTTATTGTTTAAATAACACCCTTTGAAATGAAATGTTTATGTTTACATTCGAAACTGGAAGTTTGCCATTTTTTTTTTCTGGAGTTTTGTGATTTTAAATTAAAATTTTATCAATTTTACAGAAAAAATAACTCAATCAAACACATGTAGACAGTAACTTATATAGAACTATACCCAAATATCGGAATTAAAATCGGCAGATAATTTCCGTTATTTTTTAATAATTTTTTACAAAAAATCCAATGGACAATTAACATAGAAAATATTTTTCATGACTCCATGGACAGACAGTGACGTCATCACTTCGCTTGCGTATAGTAAGGCTCCTATATATACGAGCTGGCGCATCCGACATTTTTTTGCCTTAGGGTTGCCGCATGTACCCAGCGTGATAAACAAACGGCATCCATTGTTTCTACCATCTTGCTCGTAATTTTAGTGAAATAAACTGCAATATGGGAGGTTGTTCAGCAATAAACTGCTGTAAACACTCCAGAAAAGGATACAAAATGTTTAGGTTTCCTTCGGATAATTCAAGAAGGAGAAAATGGGCTGCGAATTGTCGTCCAGATTCTTGGATCCCGGGACCTAATGCACAGCTTTGCATAGTAAGTTTTATTGTTATTCACTTATACTTTTCTTTGCATTTCTGACATTTATAAAGTAAAAAATTTTAAAAAAAGTATTATTTAAATCTAAATATGTATTTTAATTACCATAAATTATTTTAAGAAACGCTTTTTTACTGTGTGTTTGTAGAGTCTTGGCGACGTTTTTTTGGTTCGCCAAAGTTGTCTTGTTTCCGTGTCCTGATAGTATTAGGTCGTTGATAAAACTTTCCAATTTTAATTGTACGCTCTTTTTTTTTTCCCCTTTCAAATGTTATGAATTATTTAAGAAACAGAAACAGATTACTTGTGTTGCTTATCATTTTTGGTCAATTTTATTTTTAGATGAAAATTTCTTAAAACCACCAGTGAAGCGATAAAATCGCCAAGCGGAAATGCTGTCCTCTTACGAGGCAAAAAAATGGCGGTGATGCGCCGGCCTATTATTTATTTAAGGGGCTCTAGCGTATAGTGATGCTACATTATACAAATTACTGTGTCTATGGTTTTATTTGAGCTTTATGAAATTGCCAGATTCAACAACTTTCTTCTTTTAGGTGTTTTTTAATGTAAAGGAATACGTGTATAAAAGGGAAAAATGGGGGAAAATGCATAAAAAATAAATGCATTTTTAAATACCTTCTTGACATCGTAAGAAAATAATATTTGTATTCGCACCTTCCGGCTAACCATACCTTTCGAATGATACCATTCTCAAATCTCTACTCCCATAATTAATATGTTAAAAAGGGACAACAAATTTTATGCTTGCCTATTAATATATAGATATACATAAAAATAGATATGGTTTATTGATTACCGAAATTTAATTTTACTGCATTCATAATTTATATGATAACAGATTTGTTTTGCAAAGACCTGGTTCTTAAAATCACAAAACGTGAATGTTAGTGTCTTCGGAATCGAAATCTACATTTTTGTTTTTGTTTTTTTTACTTCCTTCTATATTGAATAGGAAAAAGTATTGGATTCGTAAAAATTTTCCACTTCCGGTTTTCGATGGTTTTACGAATTTTGAGAGGCCTAGATTTGATCATTTTTAGACAATGTCTGTCTGTGCGTGTGTGACAAAAATTTTGTGGCGACTGTGTGTACATAAATACTTCTCAGAATTGTATATAAATTTATATGTAGATACACCTTGACCTAAATTAGTGCCTATCAACTTTTGCTGTCAACCTCTCAACAGGTGGTGCTGTTGTACAGTGATTTCTGCAGTTTAAGAGGAGACTATACCTCAGGTTCTATTTCGTATAATCAAACAAAACTTGACATGTAAGAAGGCCATTATGAGACATTATGCTGAATCAATTTGAATACTTATTGGCCAGCAAGTGGCGCTGCTATATAGCGATTTCCGCAATTTAAAGGAAGGGTATATCTCAGATTCTATTGTGTATCATTAAACAAACTTTGATATGTGAGAAGACCATTATGAAACGTTATGCTGATTCAATTTGGATGCTTATCGGCTAGCAGGTCCTGTGCTGTACTGCAAATTTCCTCGATAACGGGAAGGCTATATCTCAACTTCTATGGCATATAACTGTATGAAACATGATATGTGAGATAACCATTATAAAAATGCATTTTTTAAGATGTTATTTATGGGCAACAAAACTATCTTTCTTTGTATATTTAGTGTTAATTTTTTTCTAAGTTGAAAATAATTTGCATTCAGCAAGCCAGATAATTTTAATAAATAATAGTTTTATAAATTACTAGCAAGCTTTGCCCGCTTCGCTGGACACTATATTTAAATGATTTCTTTGTAACTGAATATATTTCGATTGGCGACTATTTTCGTCACAGCTTTAGTATGGGACCTCCTTGGCAATATCAAACATTTTTTGAACTTCTCGAATCTGTACAACAAAACTATTATTGAAACAAACATTTTCGAAAACAGTCCAATAGCTGGTGTTAATTCTTCGAATATTCTGGAAACAGTTGAAGCTGTTGCTCGTACAGTATAAGTCATTATTCGATTAATGTTCTGGGACAGTCCAAAAAATAGTCACTTGTTCCACAGGAGTAAAGCAAATAAAATCAACTACACCAGAGCAAAAATTTTCGCTCACTCACGAAAAATGTACAGTCGCTTAGAGCTCAATCCCTAAAGTGCAAAAACTCAGAATAGGTCTCTGAATAACTCTGGATCGCAGTGACTACATACTCTTTCGCAAAAATCAACTCACACATACTTATAACTTTTGGCGATGAGGCTTGGAGATGACTCCATCGAGAATCCCTTGGTAAGCTCAAAGTGTGTCGGAGAGCTTCGAAACATCGGAAACCCTAAACTATCATTTTTCACCAAATTTGGTCGCCCACTCGCCAAGTTTGTCCCCAAGACTATGCTTTCTATTAAACATATCTTTATTTAGTTATTCAAATATTAATTTGAATTAATCAAATATTTCTGCCCGACAGCGTGCAAGTGCAGTCACACACAGCAGCTCATTTATTTGTATGTTAAATTAGCGTAGTGATTGGTATATAAAAAAATAAATAAATAACTAAACATTATCGTGCTACACAACTTTATTATATCTCTCCCTTGACGACTTTTGAATTTTTGTCGCCATATTAGCGATCTTTTTTTTTTTTTTTTTTTTTTTTTTTTTTGTATAATTTCTTGCATAAAAATAGAAAGCTTTTTATCGGACACCTTTTCGCATAGAATAATAATAAAGGAAGAAGGAGCATAAGGTTTCTACATAAGCTGTTGTGTTGCCACAAAAAACAGCGATTATTAACAAGCCTTTATTAACAAACTTCAATATTGAGAGGAGCAAAAGTAGCTTTCGCTGGCATTTCACTAGAAGGGGTTTGTAAGCATTAAGACTATTGGCGTGCTCCTTCTTCCTCTATTATTATTCTATGCCTTTTCGTTAACATATAAGAACCTTTCATATTCTGTTTATTTTATTAATGGTTTTTAGGTTTAAAATAGTGCTTGATGAAATAAATTTTCTATTTTTAAAACTGCACTTTTTTTTCTATAAAATTATCTACTCAGATAAAAATAGATCATTTATGTGACTACTATTTCAGTTTACACTTTACATTTTTCTTGAACTACCTAGATTAAAATCGCTGTTGCTAAATTAAACCTCTTTTATATTTTTCTTGAACTACCTAGATTAAAATCGCTGTTGCTAAATTAAACCTCTTTTATATTTTTCTTGAACTACCTAGATTAAAATCGCTGTTGCTAAATTAAACCTCTTTTATATTTTTCTTGAACTACCTAGATTAAAATCGCTGATGCTAAATTAAACCTCTTGGCGAAAATTGTTCGGTGTACTTCAATGCAATAATTTAAAAAAACACCCAGGAGGATCTATAAATAAAACTGATTTTAGTACAACATATATTAGCATCGTAAACTATATTAGCACTTTATCAATGTGTAAAAGAAATTTTAAATTAAAAATGACGTCGATTTTTGTGAGATGCATAATTTATTTATTTATTTATTTTTACTTTCTTCTATATGTAATATAGAGAAAGTATTGGATTCGTAAAAATTTTCGACCTCGGGTTTTTGATGGATTTACACGTTTTGAGAGCTGTAGAACACGATTTGACCATTTTTAGAAAATGTCTGTCTGTCTGTCTGTCTGTCTGTCTGTCTGTCTGTGTGTGTGTGTGTGAGTGACAAAATTTTGTGGCAACTGTATCTCAGGAACTACTATACAGAATTTCATACTAATTGGTGTGTAGTTGCACCTTGACATAAATTAGTGCCTATCAACTTTTGGTAAAAATTGTCTTACAGGTTGCGTTGCCATCCCGCTTTTTCTAAATTTTTAACATGGTGATATAGGACAAAATTTTGTATAAATGTGCATAAAGAGAATTATATTTTAGTAATCATTATGAAATTTACAAGAATTATTTATAATAGAGATAGTCAACTGGGAAAAATTTTTTGTATGCGTAGGAGCCTCGCCACCCCCCCTGGGGGGGAAGTCACCCCTCGAGGGGAGTAAATTTTCAAGATGGGTATCTTTCGAAAGGTCTCGTCAATACCTTTAAAACGAATAGTTGAACTATAAATCTGTGATAATTTAAAACAAAGTTATCGATTTTTTTTACTTTTAACGAAAAAAAAAAACTTAGAAAAAAAAATCGTTTTTTTTTTTTTTTTTTTTTTAACGAAATTTAACCAGACTTGGTATTTAGTTGGCCCCTGACATAAACTGTGGCTGATTAGATTTGGGGATCAATCGCTCAACAGGTGGCGCTGTGATCGTATTTTTTCTAAATTTTTAACATGGACAAAAGTAGTACAAAATTTCGTATAAATGTACATAATGAGAGTTATTCTTAACCTGTGATTGTGAAATTAATATGAATTATTGATAATAGTAGTAGTTAATTAGGAAAAAAATTTGGGGCATCGCTTCCCCCCCCTAGGGGGAAGTACCCCCCGGGGGGGGGTAAATTTTCAAGATCGGTATCTTTCGAAAGGTCTCGTCAATACCTTTAAAACGAATGGTTGAACTATAAATATGTGATAATTTGAAACAAAGTAATCGATTTTTTTTACTTTTAACGAAAAAAAACTTTGGAAAAAAATCATATATATATTTTTTTTTAAATATTGTTACTGCGTGAATTTGTATAAGAAAATATAGAAGAAAGTCTTGTGGTGGCCACAACATACTAGTTTTTTTTTATTGTTCACGTTTAGATAAATGAATTATTTTCCTGTTGGAAAAAAAAAAAATCGTATTTTTTTTTGGCAACAATTAAATTAAGGATAAAATTTAAATGGCTAATTTTTTGCTATTATTAGCTTACAAAATTACTATTTTATGCATAAAAATAACAAAAAAAGTTTTTTTTTCGGAATAAAAGGCAGCCAACTTTCTAAGTTAGGGTAT